>JBBMOL010000227.1:63053-663053 GCA_037954665.1 Laguncularia racemosa
CTCCTTAAAAGCTCGCTAGTCCATGGAAGCTCCGCACATTACTTACATTGGTTGGACTAGGCCATCCTTAGATCGCACGAACCTTTTCTTCATCAACCTGTATTCCCTATGCACTAACAACAAAACTAAGAAAGACAAGTTTGTCTATGCAAAAAGTGCACTTCTTGAGGTTAGCATATAATTGTTCCTTTCGAAAGCACTTCTAAAACATCCCTCAAGTGAGATATATGATCTTCCGAACTCTTGCTGTAAATGAGAATATCATCAAAATAGACAACCACAAATTTCCAATAAAAGTCCTCAAAACATGGTTCATAAGTCTCATAAAATTACTAGGTGCATTAGTTAAACCGAAAGGCATTACTAACCACTCAATAATCCATATTTTGTCTTAAATGCAGTTTTCCATTCATCACCTTCTTTCATTCTAATTTGGTGATATCCACTTTTCAAATCAATTTTGGAAAAGACACTAGACCCATGTAACTCATTTAACATGTCATCTAAGCAAGGAATGGGATGACGATACTTTACCGTAATGTTGTTGATGGCGCAACAGTCAACACACATTCTCCATGTCCCATCCTTCTTAGGCACAAAATCACAGGCACTGCACATGGACTCATGCTCTCTCTCACGTACCCCTTCTCCATTAGTTCATCGACCTGCCTTTGGAGTTCCTTTGTCTCCTCCAGATTGCTCCTATAAGCTGGTTTGTTTGGAATCGATGCTCCGGGTACAAGGTCAATCTGGTGCTCAATACCACGAATAGGTGGTAATCCCTTTGGAATCTCTTCAGGGAAGACATCTTCAAAGTCCTGTACAAGAGACAAACCACACTAGGCAAAGAGTTAGATAAGCCGTTAGTAGTCAAACATGTTTCGTTAAAAACCAGCAACAACATAGGTTGCTTCATCACTAACGCTCTCCTCACTACACTCGCTCTTGCCACACAACTCTCCTTTTGCAAGGCTGCCCTCTCCTTTTCACTCACCACCAAAGTTGATTCCCCTTCAACTTGGCCTCCAACTCTTTCCAGCCTTCCTCTCCTTTTCCTTTTGATCTTGACTCTTATATTCCTTTTTCTTCTCATTGTCTTTTGCTTCTCTCACTCTCACTCTACTTTTCACTCACCTTATGTTTTGTAAAAGACTGTTGTAGCTGTAACTGGTCCTCATACACTTGTTTGGGTGTTAATGGTTTAAGATTAAAGCTTTTCCCTTATTGAACAAGCTTATATTGTTAGAAAAGCCATCATGAACAACCTTCCTATCAAATTGCCATGGCCTCCTCAACAAACATGACATCTTGCATTGGCACTACATCACATAACACCTCATCCTCATACCTTCCAATGCGAAAACCAATCAAGGCTTGCTTACTCACCTTAGTCTCACCATTATCATTCAACCACCGCAATTTATATGGACTAGGGTGTCTAACAGTTTTGAGCCCCAGCCTCTCAACAATAAAATTACTCACTACATTGGTGCAACTCCCTCCATCAATGATCAAGCTACAAATATGATCTCCTAGATAACATCTAGTATGAAATATATTCTCTCTTTGCACCTCCTCTTCTTCCTTCACCTGCACATTCAAAGCTCGCTTCACTACTGCCACTAGCCTTCCCATTGCAGGCTCCTCATCATCACTAGCATCCTCTAATGGAGGCATATCATCTTCTTCACTATCCCCCTCAGTCTCATACTCTCCATCATCACGCAAAATCATCACATGCCTATTTGGACATTGACTAGCAATATGGCCTCTACCTTGGCATTTAAAAATCTAATGTCATGATTTCTAGAAGTAGAAGAATCAGGTTACCTTGGTTACCAGAAGTAGAACCTGCTTGCCTCAGCTCCCCTTTTGGTTTGGTGGGATAAAGGCTTTTCTTCTTTCTTCCATTGTTGGTCTTCCAAGTGGATGAAACATTACCCTGTGGAAACCGTGCATTATTACTACCTTTCCTCTTGTGCTGGTTCTCAACCTTTATAGCCATGTGAACCATATCCTCCAATTCTACATAATGCTGCAATTCAACCACATTTTGGATTTCTCTATTCAACCCAGCAAGAAACCTAGCCATTGTAGCCTCTCTATCCTCCTCTTACATTCGCCCTAATCATAGTGACTTCCATCTCCTTGAAATTCTCATCTACACTTCGGCTTCCCTGCCTTAGGGTTTGCAACTTGTTGTGCAATTTACGATAGTAATACGCAGGCACAAACCGCTTTTTCATCACTCTTTTCATCTCTTCCCAAGACTCAATAGGTGGCTCGCCACTCCTTCTCTTATTCAACATTAGTTGATCCCACCACATTATAGCATAATCCGAAAACTCAATGGCAGCAAGTTTTTACTTTCTTTCTCCCATTATAGTTGTGACAATCAAACACCATCTCCACCTTTTTCTCCCATTCTAAGTACGCCTCGGGATCATTCTTCCCTTGGAAAGGAGGAATCTTCATCTTTATGCTTTCTCAATTGATCATCCTCTCTATTCCTATCTCCTCTATCTTCCCAATCCCTAGTTCCTCTATTCTGACCACTATATCCTCTATAACTCCGACAGAAGGCTCATCAAAGTCATCATCCGACATTTCATCTCCACCCCTCAGTACTCACCTAGAACGACTCTCCCTCTTACGCCCTTGGAATACGTTTGTGGATTGCTCTAGTCTTTGTCTACCGTCTCATGAATTTGTTCCATTCCTTCTTGGAATATCCTCTTCATCTCACCCCTCAACGCCTCAATTACTAACCTAACATCAAACCTTCCCCTCTCACCTTCAGGAGAATGTTATCTCGACATTGTCCCTGCAGAAAAGATTAGTACTAACACAAATATATATATAAGATTAAACCTCACGATACACTCCCTTACGTGTTTCGCTGAAATGATGATATCACACAGTCACTCGTGTATTCTCACAAACAATGATGATATCAACTCGCTAATTCCTCTTCTCAATTCTCTTGGAACTAACCCAAACTACACCAATTCCCTTCCGTAGAATTCAAAAACAAATCTAGGGTTCGTAAATTTTCCTCTATTTTTTTTTATCCGATTTTTTTTTTGTCTCTGTTTTTCTTTTGATCACTTTCTCTTGTCTTTCTTTTGTTTTCTCTTCTTTTTTTTTTTTGTCATGATTTTTACTTTTTTTTTTTTTAACAATCGACTAGTAGATACTACATTATCAAAAGACAATTAATATTATGAAATTGAATGCTAACAATGGATATGAACGATTGGAGTTAGGGTTTTGATATTACCTTCCTCAAACCGAATTGATGTTTTGACAAACCTAAGCTCTAATACCAAACTGATATAAACCACGCCAACCCGTGATGAAACCCAATACCAATATGTTCGGAAATTAGTTACCTACGATGCCCAAACACCTAAAGTGGAAACCGCGACCCGTTGTCTATAAGCGAGGCAAGTACCTTGGTATAATGTGAAGACGCCACAATCGGGATGAAAGACCGATTGATAAGTCGGGATGAATGCCACGAAAATAAAATCCGATAAGTTCTAAGTTAGTTCTTGAAGAACCAAGAGAGGAGCCTCTCAAAGATGTTTAATGTTCTAAGATGTATGTTCTAAGTTGTTCTAAACCCTAGGAGCTTTTATACTAGCGTTACAATTCGTGAAAAACAAGTCCAAAATGACGTAGCTTAGATAAGTTGCGTAAAAACACGAAAACAGAACAAGTTGGCCGGCAGGGGATACACGGCCGTGTACACGACCGTGTACTTTGGCCGTGTACTTTTCTGTGCACATTCCGGTCACATACACGACCGTGTACTTCTGGTCGTGTATCTTTCTATGAATTTGCTTGTCTCCATATACGGCCGTGCCTTTTAGCCGTGTGTCTAGCCGTGTATGATTCTGTGCAATTTGGAATTCCTACACGGCCGTGCCTTGAAAGTACACGCCCTCTTCAACCCGTGTCCGGTGTGACTTGTATAAGAGCAAGGGTCTTCCCATGGTTGTTCCAATCCGTTCCAACTTCATGATTGCTCCAATCCTTTCCGGCTTCATGGACATCCTTTATCAACCCGTTAAGTGCTTCCTTGAGTCGTTTTGCTCGACTTCTTGTGATCGGTTTAGGCGACACTTCAAGAGGATCCACATTCCTTCTTCCGGCTTGACTCTCATCATGGATCTCATCATTAGACTTTTTAATGGTGGTTGAAATGTACCACGTTTTCCTTTCTTTATTGATCTTGTGTCTAATTTTGATCATGAAAGCCATTGTTAAAATGACAAGGGTAAAGATTGGTCTACTCTGATTAATCCTAGAAATTTGACTAAAGTATCTTTGTTACAATACTTTCACGACAAGGTGAGAAGCACACTCATTAGATTGAGGGATTGCATTGAGCTTTAAAGATTAAAATTCATAAATGTTAATGTGTGAGTAGTATTATTTGGTAACGACAATCATGATTAATGTTTTATTTTGCTTGAGGACAAGCAAAGACTTAAGTGTGGGGAAGTTTGATAAGTCGCAAAATACCCTTATCTAGAGTAATGAAATTGTGCTTTATTGTTGAATTTTTAGATGATTTGTTGAAGAAAAGGATGCTTAATGGAATGAATGTTAATTTCAGGATTTTCTAGAGTATTTTGGAGCTAAGGGAAGGAGTTTTGAAGAGTCGGATCAAGTTTGGAAGGAATTGGATACAATACATCTGAAGAAAAGAATTCTAGAAAGTACCCAAGCGAGATACACGCCCATGTACTTTGCTTGTGTATACTGAAGTGGATGTCTGGAAAGTACACGAGTGAGATACACGCCCATGTACTTTGCTTGTGTATACTGAAGTGGATGTTGGAAAGTACACGATCAAAGTACACGCCCATGTACTTTGCTCGTGTATCTAAGTTTTGCTGCTGTTCAACGATGTTTCAAATACACGACCAATGTACACTCCCATGTACTTGCTTGTGTATATTCACATAAGGACACTTGGAAGCAAGCATGAGATACAGAACGAGATACACTACTCGTGTATCCGCTCGTGTATGTATCCAACCCGGGTACATGCATAAATAGACCGTTAGTTTGCCCTGGAAAGAAAGTTACGAATTTTGTACTTGCTCTGACTCTCATAATAGCAAGGGAAAGAAGATTCCGTCAATTTAAAAGGAGATTGAAGACCCACGAAGAAGAAGATTCTATCTTTAAGGGCTATGACTATGAGTTTTATTTATTCTTCCAGTAATTGTATTTCGTTTGTCCAATTTATGGAGGAGTAGACTCAAAATCTAGATTTTATTCGAAACTTCTCTGTCATGTGATGTAGATTCGGTTTTTAATGCGAAGTTGTTGACTTTCTTATGATTAATTGCATGCCCTTCAATTGTTTCTTAGATTGATAGATTTGGAATATGAATTTATGCATGATATCATATTAGTTAATTGAGAAATTGCTTTTATGATTAGATTTAATGCAATTAATGAGATTTGATTGTTCTTCTAGAGATAGGAAACAAGAGTCTTCTGTTTACATCATTATTTTGATGCAATTCATGTGCTTTATGCAATTCTAGGTTGCTATTAACTAAGGAGAGATCCATTTGATAAACCTAGGATTATATAGGTTAATATACTTGAGAAAGTAGTTAACTTGACTAGGGAATTCGACAGTATAAGAAGTCAACTACGCCAATCTTCATAAATCTAATGAATTACATGATAGAGAAGGAGTAAATAAGATCTAGGTTGCTTTTGTTAATTGATAAATCTTCAGAACCATTGTTGTTAGCGAGTTATTAGTTTTAAGATTAGAGTAATTAAGTTTCAACCAACATATTTAAGCGTCAGTTAGATAATAGGAACGGAGTTAGTAGTAGTAGTTGGTGTATCTCTGTGGGACGACCCTGTACTTGACACTATATTACGTCCACGGTAGGTACGCTTGCCTATTGCAACTGATGGACGATCTGACCGTTCTAACAAGTTTAACCCTCTACTCAATCCTAGCTTACGATCAGTTCTTAGGCAAGTGTACCTATCGACTAGCAGTATAGCATAGGAGTATAGGTATCGATCCCACAAAGACTTATAAGTACTAGTACTAACGATTTTCCTACTATTTAACTTCTCACTATTGATGATCTCAACTATCCTAATTATTGCTTAAATCTAAAAGAAACAAATAAAATGAACAAAGTAAATGTATTCAAACACTCCCTTAATTAATTCAATGATCTAAACATACCCTGCCCAAGATCCACCCCTAATTCTCATGCAACTTTTATTCAATTCCAAACTGTCCAATGATTAATACCCAATCTCTGATCTGCGGAGTTTCTTACACTACATTAGAGTCTTTCTCAAGATCAATAATCTCTAATCCTAATTAAGCCAATTAAGATCTCTCTTCAATTAACATAATCAAGATTGCACTAAAACCCCAGACTCTCAATTGAACCAGACCACAATGACCTCGTTCAATACAGAAAACCTCCTATAACCTATCTCTAGGATTACAAGGGGTCTTTTTATCCATGCCAGATCCACTCTATTAAACGATTTCTCAATCTTAATAACAGAGATATAATTTCATCCTAATACTGCAGCACATATCAAGATGAATAAACTATGATTGCAACATGAATAAACTCAAAGATTAGAATTATTTATTGAACATCAACAATTTTGTCGCATGACGATCGGGGGTTTCACAAGGGAACAGGTATGAAACAATTAGCCACTCATGAATCTAATAAGAAAAGCAAAACAGAAAATAATTGAGTCCATAAAGAAAATTCAAACACGAAATATCTTGGCTTCAAATCCGAAAACTCTTCTGGCAACAACTTCTCTTCTCTAGGGTTTCTCTTGTGCCGCCTCCCCCTTTTTCTCAATAGGGTTGTTCTATTTATACTTCTTAAGGCATGGCCGAGCATCTTCAGCTGGAAAGATACGACTGTATCTATCCTTTTCCAAGTGAATCTCGTTGAGTGAATAACAGTCGCCTGACACGCCTAACAGCACGGTCAGATTTCAAACCGTGTCTCCCTCTGGTCGATAATATGTAACTCCTCAATCCTGCTCAGTGTTTGGCACGGCTAGGAACACAGCTAGGAACATGGCTAGAAACATAGCTAGAAGCACGGCTAGATTATAACCCTTGCCAAGTTCTGGAGCTTTCCACGTCTTCGCAGCGTCTGCCACGGCTTCAAGCACACCCCTATCACAAGTCGTGCTTCCTTTCCAAGTGACGCTTTCATCTTTAGGTGTGCCCACGGTTCATGACACGGCCGTGGCTTTCCCTGTGTTGTCCATGAGTAACTTTAACTTGATCTTTTAAGCTTCAATTATGCTCCTTTTGTGATCTTTCTCCTTCTCTTTAGTATTATACCCTGAAACATATATTTATCTATTAAATACCGAATCCGCATTGATTTTATTCAAAAGACTATACAAATTCATCATTAATGCCCATGATTTACAAGGGTTAATTTACTCTTATCAAATTTCCCCACACTTAAGGTTTTGCTTGTCCTCAAGCAAACATGGATTAAGAAAACCCAAAGGACCAGTTCTCATAAGTTCCCGCAATCAAGAAGATATTTCAGCATCATCGATTTCATGCTACACCTCAATCATTGATAATCTTTACTCAATCTTACCATTAGTTGTATAAAAATACAAATACTAAAATTTCCAAAGCTAATCCAAGTGAATCAAACTATTACCCTTATCATTTAAACTAAAATTCCCAAAGTCAGAATTGCCATAAGATCGAGACTAGTAAAATAAAGTATACCATCCTTTTAACCACTGTTGTAAGCAACACAACAGGGACTACAGGCATGTTGTATCCACTTGTCTCCTAGCTCTTCCTTTCTGTTTCATCCAATTCTTAAGTTGATCTTAAGAGTTTACCATTAAAGCACTTAACTAAGTTAACCAACCCATGTAACAAACTTTCGATCGATAATCCCGAGTTCATCACTCGAGTTAACAAAAGTTATTCCCTCAGCGTAGAAGGCGTCCCTCGGATTTACTTGTTCGAGTCTAATTAACTCATTTACTTAATTAATTAATTAAGACGGTTTCCTTGGTCAGTAAGTCCCAGACCAGGTGATCTTAGGTTACTAGGTTTTAAAAATACCCCTTCGAACCTCTACCATCTCAATCAATCAACTATCATTTATATAAGCTCTTTTAAGTTCATTTTTCTCAGACTTTTCTCATGACCCTTGTAGCGAGCTTTCAACCATTGATCCAAGTTCGTCACCCGAGTCAATTGATGTTATTCCCTAAAAAGGCATCCCTCAGGCTTAATTACTCGAATCTATGAGGCCCACTTCTGAACTATTTACATTTTTTTTTTCATAAACTTCTTCAAAAAAAAAGAATCACCAAGTTACAAGTATCATTTACTCCTTCACTCCAAGTTATATAGCTTACCTACTGGGCAAAAAGAAGAGCATACTAAATTCACTAGTGACCTTAATCCAGTCTCACTTCCCGAAAGTAAAGGTTAAATAACAAGTAAGTTTACTTCACTTGGATTTCATCTTGTAATTTTAGCAACGTATCTCTAATACATAATAAGAGAGTAAAAATTGGTAAAGATTGTCCACGGGGGTATAAACAAATCTCAGCAGTCCTTGATTGTCAAAAGTCATCATCGATTATACCTTAATTAAGAGGAAATTACATTTTTATTGCACAACCCTTGTATCCTAGTTTCTTTTTCCTAGCCCCTTTCCCCACACTTATAATAGACATTGTCCCCAATGTCCTCGTGAAATGCAGAAAGGGAAACAAAGAATAAAAGCAAAAAAGAAAACAAAAGGAAAACGAAAACTTCCCTGAACTCTCTTACAACGCGGATCTTTAACAGAAAGTCAAGCGACGCACAAGTAGAGTCATGAGAACCTCTGCTAAACGTAACGGGTCGGTGTACTTTGAAAGCCTGTATCTCACAACAACAAAAAAAAAAAACAAAAAAAAGAAACTCATAATTGACTGGAAATAAAGCGAACTATCATCAGCATTTTCTATTTCAAACATTAGTGGTTGGTCAGTCTTCCATAATCAAACAAATCAGGACAGTAAAAAAAAAAGAAAAACGGCTGTTTGCACAATGGGCCAAATCTCTGGGTTTAACTTCCATCGATCCACTCGCGAGATCAGCTACTGAAGTCATCATCTGATGGCAATGGTATAGTGCCCGATCGGCGAGGAGAATTAGATCCAATCACCTCAGTATCCTGCTAATTGCTCGCCTCGGTAGTAGCAATTGCGGGACTTTTATGTCGTGCCCTGAAAAGCTGCACCCGAGGATTCTCCAACATGAAAACTAGGATCATATGCACCACTCGAGTGACGATCTCCTCCAGAAACAACCCGAGTAGCTTGTGATGCTACATCCTCATCGCTAGAGCCACCACATGGGGGAAGATCTACCCCCAATTTCTCACCAATACGGGATAAACAAGTGACCAAATAACTCTTCAAGCCCTTCACCCGCTTTGACTGCCTGGTTTGTTCTCTCTTAATTTCTTCTAAATCCGCAGTCAATCTCTTTACCGAATCTGCTAGCTCCTGGTTTTGGCCGGCCTGCTCTTGAGCTTGCTCTTGAGCTGCTCTGCTCCTCATCCTGCTCAGGTTCTATATCCGGCTCTTGTTGTTCGTCAGATGCGTCCAGTATGCAAACCTCCACCTCCGCAAAACACTCTCGGGGAGAGAGGCACTCCTTCCACAACTGTCCCTGGGAATCGGGTTGGAAAGATACCATAATTTTTCAAAATATGGGTAATCTAAGAGCCGACAAAAACCTTGTGGTGCCTCAGATCGCACTGTTTTTTCAAACACCAAGCAGCTGCTAATCTGACATTAACCGAGTACCTGTAATCATACTCTACAGCTGGTACAAGTCCGAAGCATTCACAACCCCTTGAGAATCACCTCTACCAGTGGTTGAACGGGCCAAATGTAATGGAGTACACGCACGGCAGGATCCCTTAAATGGCGCCCCTTAGATTTGGAAGGGTCATATCTACCATCTCCTATACTGTTCCACACTCCATGCTGCAGTAGGCCCCTAGGAAAGGCATCTGGAAGCTGCGAGAATTCATTGGAATCGATAAACTCATTGTCGTAAATACCCAGGCACTTGATGAAGTCTCTCATTTCGATACGGTGGTAACTCCCTTGGCAGTAGAAGGAGACCACGTTATCAAGCTGGGTATGTCGGCCAAAACTAAGCTTGAATGTGGCTACGAAATCATAGCTTAGCGAAGAATACATGTCCTCCTCAATGCTCAGAAGTGCTCTCCAAGCGGGATCGTTCAAGAAGTGATCAAATCGTTCCACCAACCCATACCTAGCCAGCACTTCCCAATCAACTACCACATTAGGCATGAATACCTTCTTTTCTCGCACTATATCATACTTACCTTTGTCCTCCCTCTGCAAATTAGGAGGGTAGCGTTGCGTGGTCCTAGAGGAACCCCTAGCTGAACGAGGTTGAGCATTCTTACGCGCCACGGTCTTTGTCCTAGGCATCTTGAATATACCACGCTTAAGAAATCTCGAAAGATTGATGAATGATGTTCTTAACCTAGTGGAAACAACAGAGAGAGAAGAAAAAGAACGAAGATGCAGAGAGAAGTAATGTGGGAATGAGGAGAGAAGTGTAGTGCAAGGTGTTTTATTTATGGAAATTGCGAACCCCAAAAGGCTATTAATGACACGGTCTCAAAACTGGGCGTGTTATAAGCCGTGCCATACACTGCTTTGTATAAATGAACTTGGAAAAATCTTACCTTGTGGCACGTCTTGCGAAGTGGCCGTGCTTGTAACCGTGCTATCGCTCTCTGTATAAAAGAATTTGGAAAAATCTTACCTTGTAACACGGCTTGTGGCACGTCTTGTGACTTGAACGTGCCTGTAACCGTACCATCCCCTGGATTGATACACCTTTCACAAATGCCCGTACACTTTGGTGTGGCTTAGACCATGTCGTACCCTCTTTGTTAAAATCCTACTTGCAAAACCACCACTCACAAATGTAATGATGATGACAGTAAAAAGGAAAAAAAAAAAACTAACCTAGTAGGTGCATGGGTTGCCTCCCAGCCAGCGCTTTTGTTTAACGTCGTTGGCTCGACCTAAGGAATAGAAAAAGGTCAGTTATGGGTTCGAATAAGGGTAAGCTCCACTCTTTCTTCAAAGACCCTCTTGTCTCCTAAGTAATGTTTAAGTCTCTGTCCATTGACCTTGAAAATACCCTTTTCGGGCTGTTCTAACTCCACCGTGCCATAAGGGAAAACGTTCTTTACCCGAAAAGGACCTGACCATTTTGATTTGAGTTTCCCCGGAAAAAGTTTTAACCTGGAGTTGAATAGCAATACCATATCTCCTTCCTCAAATTGCTTGTGCTGGCATAACCTGGTGTCATGATATGCTTTGGCTCTCTCCTTGTAGAAACCAGCGTTGTCATATGCCGTAAGTCTTAACTCATCAAGCTCACTAATCTGCCTCTTCCTGTGAGCTCCTGACTTGTCGAGATTGAGGTTGATAGTCTTAATTTCCCAGAACGCCCGATGTTGAATCTCAACTGGTAAGTGACACGCTTTCCCACATACTAACCGGAAAGGGGTTGTATCAAGTGGTGTTTTGTAAGTCGTCCTATAAGCCATAACGCATCGTCTAACCTATCTGCCCAATCTCGCCCATGCTGGAGAGTTGATCTCATTAAGATGCGCTTTAGCTCTCTATTTGTCAACTCGACTTGCCGACTTGTCTGTGGATGATAAGGAGTAGTGAGATGGTGAGTCACTCCATATCTTTTTAAGACTTTTTCAATCTGAGAGTTGCAAAAATGTGTACCCCGATCACTAATTAGTGCTCGAGGCACCCCAAAATGGCAAAAGAGCTTCTTGAGGAACTTGACAACCACCTCAGCGTCATTTGTTGGTAGAGCTTGTGCTTCAGCCCACTTAGACACATAATCCACTACTACCAATATATACTTGTTTCCATATGAAGGAGGAAATGGCCCCATAAAATCAATACCCCATACATCAAACACCTTGCACTCCAGAATATAGTGCTATGACATTTCGTCCCTCCTTGAAATGTTGCCATCTCTCTAGCATCGATCGCACTGAGCTACCAAATTTTGGGCATCCTTGAATACTGACGGCCAATAAAAACCAGCTTCAAGCACTTTGTGTCCTATCCTATTAGCACCATGGTGTCCTCCAGTAGGTCCACTATGGCAATGGTTCAAGATCTCCCGTCCTTCATCATGTGAGACACAACGCCTGATCATTTGGTCTGAGCAATACCTGAACAAGTAGGGGTCTTCCCAATAGTAATACTTCAGGTCAGTAAAGAACTTCTTTTTCTATTGCCTGGACATGTCCTGTGGAAGGACCCTAGCCACTAGATAGTTGGCTATGTCTGCAAACCATGGGGACTCCGAACTACTAACTTTATTTACAGAATACAAATTCTCCTCAGGGAATCTATCGTTAATATCTTCATCCTTCAGCTGCTCCACACATGGGTTCTCCAATTGAGATAGATGATCCATTGCGAGGTTTTCTGCTCCCTTCTTGTCTCTGACCTCAAGGTTGAATTCTTGCAATAGGAGTATCCACCTGATGAGGCGGGGTTTGGCAGCCGTCTTGGTCATTAAATATCTCAAGGCAGAGTAGTTAGTATACACTATCACCTTAGAAAGAACAAGATAAGATCGAAATTCGTCGAAAGCGAACACTACTGCCAATAACTCCTTCTCAGTAGTGGTATAATTCTCTTGAGCACCGGTTAGAGTTTTATTGGCATAGTATATCGGTTGGAAATACTTATCCTTTCTTTGACCTAGGACAGCTCCTACAGCATAGTCGCTAGCATCGCACATCAGTTCAAATGGTAGGTTCCAATCTGGAGCTACCATGATAGGAGCTTCGGTCAGTTTCTCCTTCAGCGCCTTAAAGGCTTGGAGACATTCATCATTGAAATCAAAGGCGATGTTCTTCTCCAGCAACCTGGTGAGAGGATGAGCAATTTTGGCAAAATCCTTGATGAATCGTCTATAGAATCCAGAATGTCCCAGAAAACTCCGAATAGCTTTAACCGAAGAGGGTGGGGGATGTTTGGCTATAGTATCAACCTTGGCGTTGTCTACTTCAATCCCCTGCTGAGATATTTTGTGTCCTAAGACAATACCTTCAGTCACCATGAAGTGACACTTCTCCCAATTCAAGACTAAGTTAGTTTCTTCACAACGTATGAGCACCCTTTCTAAATTCTGTAGGCAAGAATCAAATGAATCCCCAAACACGGAAAAGTCATCCATGAATACTTCCATGATATCTTCCACCAGATCTTCAAAAATCGCTAACATGCACCGCTGAAAGGTGGCGGTGCATTACATAATCCAAAGGGCATCCTCCTGTAAGCAAATGTGCCATAGGGACATGTAAAGGTAGTTTTCTCTTGATCTTCAGGGGCAATCTGAATCTGGTAATATCCCGACATCCCATCTAGAAAACAGTAAAACATATGTCCAGCAAGCCTCTCCAACATCTGATCGACAAAAGGTAAAGGAAAATGGTCCTTGCGAGTGGCTTCATTTAATTTGCGATAGTCAATGCAGACTCGCCATCCTGTCACCGTCCTCATTGGTATGAGCTCATTATTCTCATTTGGGACCACCGTCATTCCCCCCTTCTTTGGCACCACCTGGACGGGGCTTAACCATGAACTATCAGAAATGGGATAAATTAGCCCAGCATCTAACAATTCGATTACCTCTTTCTTAACGACTTCTTTCATGTTTAGGATTAAGTCGTCTTTGAGCTTGCACCACTGGTTTGAAATTGTCTTCCATCAGGATTTTGTGTGTGCAAAAGATGGACTAACCCCTTGGATATCCGCGATTTTCCATGCCAAGGCACGCTTATGCTCCTTCAAGATCTTCAAGAGCTTTTCCTTCTGACCAATGGTTAGCCCGGCTGCAATGATGACGGCAACTGAGAATCCCTTCTCTAAGAAAGCATACTCCAGATAGTCAAGGAGTTGCTTCAGCTCCAGAATTAGAGGATCTTAATAGAGGGCTTCAATCTGGTAACATCTCCTGCATCAATATTCTCCCTCTCTAGTTTTATCCCAAGTTCATCCTTGCCATCAAGATGAGTTAACATTTCTTGTATTGCACAATCTTCTGTCTCTTCAATATTGCATACTCTCAAACTCAACTCTAATGGATCCTTGCATAAGATATCTTCACAACGGTATCAGTTACATCAATTGCATAACAAGTATCATAGAATCTACCGATTTCTTCATCACAGCTGGGATTTGTATCACTAACTCGTCTCCCCCAATGCGCAGCACTAATCGGCCTCAGCTACATCAATGATTGCTCAGGCTGTGGCTAAAAAGGGGCGTCCCAAGATCAGAGGAACTTCAGTGTCGACATCCATGTCCAGGATTACAAAATCAACTGGGAATATGAAAGTTTCTACTTTTACTAACACATCTTCAATAACCCCTCTAGGAAACTTCACTGATCGGTCTGCCAATTGAAGGCTCATTCGTGTAGGCTTTGGCTCCCCTAATCCCAGCTTTTGAAAGAGGGAATATGGCATCAGGTTTATACTAGCCCCCAGATTTGCTAATGCTTTTTCTACGGGTAAATTACCAATGAAACATGGTATGGTGAAACTCCCTGGATCTTTCAATTTCTTTGGAAGCTTGTTTAGTAAAATTGCAGAACAACCCGCACCAATTTTTGCAGTGGAGATCTCTTCCATCTTCTTCTTATTAGATAGTAAATCTTTCAAGAACTTGGCATACCGGGGCATCTGAGACAGGGCTTCCACAAGTGGTAAGTTGATATGTAATTGTTTGAACAAATCCAAAAACTTACCGAAATGTTCCTGATCCTTGTCGTTCCGTAACTTAGCAGGATATGGCAATGGGGGTTTATAGGGCTGGACGATAGGTGTCTTCTTAGCTTCCAAGTCTTTTGTTCTTTCCTTTATAATTCTGCCCTTTTCTGCTTTATTAGTGGTTTCGCCTTTATCAACAGTCTCATTCCCGATCCTATTAACAGGAGTTTCCCCACACTTGTCTGATTTCACTTCCTTTCCACTCCTAAGAGTTACTGCTTTCACGTGTTCCCTTGGGTTGGTCTCTGTATTTCCAGGAAGAGACCCTTGTGGTCGCTCAGCAAGCACTTTAGAGATCTGCCCCATCTGATTTTCCAAGTTGTGGATTGAGGCTTCATGATTTCTTAAAGTTGCCTCTGTAGATTGCTGGTGTTGCTCCGACGCTTGAATAAACTTTGCAATCATATCCACAAGGTTAGATTTCTTTTCTTGGAAAGGAGGTGGAGCTGGTCTTTGGAATCATGGAGCAGGTGCATTACCACTTTGAGATTGCTGATTACTCTAGGAGAAATTGGGATGATTACGCCATCCTAGATTATATGTGTTGCTATAGGGATTGTTTTGTGATCTTGTGGGATTTCCCACATACTCAACACGCTTTGTCACTTCAGACACCGCATTGTTGGAATGAGGTTCAATTGAGCAATATTGGGATGGTTGAGATACAACCATCCCTTCAACTTTTGAAGCGAGCGCATCTACTTTTGCTGCAATTGATGTCATCAAATCGACCTCATAAATGCCCGCTACCCTGTGCTTTTGTCTACCATGGCTCCATTGGTGATTATTTTTAGCCATGTTCTCAAACAAACTCAACGACTCTTTCGGTGTTTTCACATTCAAAGTACCCCCAGCCGCAGCATCAATTGTCTACCGAGTTGCATAGTCAAGCCCATTATAGAATGTGGAAACTTGCAGCCAATTAGGCATTTGGTGATGTGGACACCACCTAAGGAGATCCTTGAATCTGATCCATGCTTCATGTAGGGGCTCATGATCTAGTTGGGTGAATGATGTGATATCATTTCTCAACTTGGTAGTTTTTGATGGTGGGAAATAATAGTCCAGGAAAGTCTCCGCCATCTGGGTCCAAGTGGTTATGGAATCCCGGTTTAGTGAACTAAACCACTGCCGTGCTTTCCCTCGGAGAGTAAAAGCGAAAAGTCACAATTTTAGTGCTTCCTCAGATACTTCGTTTTGCTTGACAGTTGCACAAATATCCAAGAACATCTGAATGTGCGCATGAGGATCCTCGTCAGACAAACCGTCAAACTGGCATTGGTTGTGAATCATATGCATTGTAGAGGCCTTGATTTCGAAGTTGTTGGCCTCTATTGCTAGTTGCACAATACACGACCCAGTGCTACTCAGAGTAGGTCGAGCATATTTAACCATTGTCCTTCGTTCATCTGCCATTGGCCCAGTTTCTCTCAATTGCCTTCTAAAAGTTTGGTCAATCTTAGGATCAAAGTCAAGAAGCTTAGATGAAGAGCTCCTTGTCATAAACCGTGACAGATAGACAATGAACTTAGTTTCCTCAACAAATTTGAATGGAAGCACGAATGAAGTTGATGTAAATAACTAAAAAAAAAAAAATTATAGTTAAAGTAGTAGGCGTCAAGTTTTCCTAATATTACAAGTCCCCGGCAACGGCGCCAAAAACTTGATGGACGATCTGACCGTTCTAACAAGTTTAACCCTCTACTCAATCCTAGCTTACAATCAGTTCTCAGGCAAGTGTACCTATCAACTAGTAGTATAGCATAGGAGTACAAGTATCGATCCCACGAAGACTTATAAGTACTAGTACTAACGATTTTCCTACTATTTAACTTCTCACTATTGATGATCTCAACTATCCTAATTACTGCTTAAATCTGAAAGAAACAAATAAAATGAACAAAGTAAATGTATTCAAACACTCCCTTAATTAATTCAATGATCTAAACATACCCTGCCCAAGATCCACTCCTAATTCTCATGCAACTTTTATTCAATTCCAAATTGTCCAATGATTAATACCCAATCTCTGATCTGCGGAGTTTCTTACACTACATTAGAGTCTTTCTCAAGATCAATAATCTTTAATCCTAATTAAGCCAATTAAGATCTCTCTTCAATTAACATAATCAAGATTGCACTAAAATCCCAGGACTCTCAATTAAACCAGACCACAATGACCTCGTTCAATACAGAAAACCTCCTATAACCTATCTCTAGGATTACAAGGGGTCTTTTTATCCATGCCAGATCCACTCTATTAAACGATTTCTCAATCTTAATAACAGAGATATAATTCCATCCTAATACTGCGGACATATCAAGATGAATAAACTATGATTGCAACATGAATAAACTCAAAGATTAGAATTATTTATTGAACATCAACAATTTTGTCGCATGACGATCGGGGGTTTCACAAGGGAACAGGTATGAAACAATTAGCCACTCATAATCTAATAAGAAAAGCAAAATAGAAAATAATTGAGTCCATAAAGAAAATTCAAACACGAAATATCTTGGCTTCAAATCCAAAAACTCTTCTGGCTACAACTTCTCTTCTCTAGGGTTTCTCTTATGCCGCCTCCCCCTTTTTCTCAATAGGGTTGTTCTATTTATACTTCTTACGGCATGGCCGAGCATCTTCAGCTGGAAAGATACGACTGTATCTTTCCTTTTCCAAGTGAATCTCGTCAAGTGAATAACAATCGCCTGACACGCCTAACAACACGGCCAGATTTCAAACCGTGTCTCCCTTTGGTCGATAATATGTAACTCCTCAATCTTGCTCAGTGTTTGGCACGGCTAGGAACACAGCTAGGAACACGGCTAGAAGCACGGCTAGATTATAACCCTTGCCAAGTTCTGGAGCTTTCCACGTGTTCGCAGCGTCTGCCACGGCTTCAAGCACACCCCTATCACAAGCCGTGCTTCCTTTCCAAGTGACACTTTCATCTTCAGGTGTGCCCACGGTTCATGACTCGACCGTGGCTTTCCCTGTGTTGTCCATGAGTAACTTTAACTTGATCTTTTAAGCTTCAATTATGCTCCTTTTGTGATCTTTCTCCTTCTCTTTGGTATTATACCCTGAAACATATATTTATCTGTTAAATACCGAATCCGCATTGATTTTATTCGAAAGACTATACAAATTCATCATTAATGCCCATGATTTACAAGGGTTAATTTACTCTTATCAGCAACGTAGTTAGAATTAGGAACAGCATTAGAAATATTAAAACTACGGTTGGCAATGATCAAGCACATCATCATTTTGGTGTTAAGGTTGTTTGATTTACAAATTGTATTACAAAGGGTTAAGGGTTCACGCCATTGTGGAGGGTTGTTGAACTGGATTTGAATTGAGGTTTATTCAATTGTTCATATGTATATGCTTTAGTTAAATTAAGGCATATCATCTTTTGGTATTAGAGCTCAAGTTTAGAGAAGGAAGTAGTGTTGTTGATTTCTTGATCTTCATGTTCAATTAGGGTTCTTCAATTTGTGATTCGAAATTGTGTGTTGCAAAATTGAGGTTGTGTAATTGTCTTGATTGAGAAGTGAATTTGTTGCTTGTTGAAGTTGAATTAAAAGACTTGTTATAGCTCCTTGTGGTTGATAATTTTCATGAAAGGGAAGAGGAGTAGTAGTGTATTATTGATTCAAATTTCAGAACTTGAAAATTACCTCATTTGTGAAGAAGTGGAGGTGTATTCTTTGCTTGTGTTGCTTCAGACATAAGGAGTTTAGTTGTGCATTTTCAGAATTCAATGTGTGGATATATGGAAGCTATTTGATTTTCAAAACACACATTAAGTGATAGAAGTTATTGTTTGTTCATTTGAATTTGAAAGTGGCTCCTTGCCAATTGTGGAAAGGGTGCAATAATTGAAATCATTTGAATTTTGAATTGAGTTGCCTTGTTTGTAAGTTGCGGTTTGGAAGTGTGTTGCAGTGGATGAGTGCTACGTGTGGAAGAGTGTGCTTATGTGTGCTACACCATGAATAGAAGGTGTGTGTGTGTGGCGTTGTGTTTTGTGTATTTAGTGAAGGCTGTGTGTGTGTAGCATTGCGTTGTATGTGTTGAATTAAAGGGGCATTGCAAGTGGTGCATGTGGTGGCGGAGAGTGTTTGCATCGTGAGCAAGGGAAGTGTGTGACGGTGTGGAATTGTACATTTGTGTGTGTTGAGTTGCTGGACATTGTGAATTATTGTAGTGTGAAACCGTGGCAAGAAAGGAAGGTTTGAGTAGTAGAATTTGAATTGAAAAACAAACATTAAAGTGTGAAAGTAATTGAACTCATTACTTAAACACTTGTTGGTTGGATTTAATTTCTTAACTACTTGGAAATGATTGTATGTGCTTCATTGACTTGACTTTACTTGAAGTACCAAGAATTATTTCATTTTGTTTTTGATTTCTTGCAACGTAGATTTCATTATGTATTAGTGTGGTTGTTAAATGTGTTCTTATGACTTGGTGTTGTTGAAGGAGTGTGTTGTAAATTATAGGATTGTACTTCATTAAATCGCAATCATGTCGAATGACAGTGTAAATGGGAGAATTGACAATGAGACCAATAGCCAGGTTAGTGGAGGTTAGGGTCATCAAATTGTAGGTAGAAGGACTTTGGAAGATCAACTTCAGGAACTTACTACTATTGTTGCTACATTAGCAACAAGGATTTATAAGATAACATTATCACAACCACCAGTGGTAAATCCTCAAGCACCACCTTGAGTAGCTCCACAAAATATCTAGAGAGAAGGAGCAGTGGGAGGAGGTAACTTGGGCAGAAGAATGGAGGGAGATCATCACCCCTATAGGAAGGAGAGAGATGATAATTTTAGGGTTAATCCTTACCTAAATAGGGATTTCAGGCCACTTAATGGATTAGAGTATATGAAGTTGCAGATGCCTTCTTTTGATCGTAGGGGTTCAACAGATGATTATCTAGACTGGGAGGATAAGGTTGAGGGCCTTTTTGAGTGCTATGAAATTGATGACAATACCCGAGTTCGACTTGTTGCCGTTGAGTTCATAGGGTATGCCGCCTTGTGGTGGAAGAATTTAGTGATCAACAGGTGTAGGGATGGTGAGGTTGAAATTCAGACATGGAGGGATATGAAGAGGGTTTTGAGGAAGAGGTTCATTCTTGAACACTATAGGCAGGAATTGTTTAAGCGTCTTCAAACTTTGAGGTAGGGAGGCAAAATAATCGATGATTATGTGCAGGAATTTGAAACCTTGATGACTAGATATGGGTCAGTTGAGCCTTTAGAGCAAACCCTAGAATGCTTTGTTTCAGGGCTAAAATATGAGATCACATGTATAGTTGAGCTATAGAGATACAGTACACTTGATGAGGCTATACAGTTAGCCTTGAAAGTGGAGAGGCAGAGGCGATCCAACTCATTTAGGGTTACTAATAGCAGGCCTAGTGCTGCTACTAGGCCCATGGGAGTTGATGGTCATTCAGGAGGACCAAAGGTAGTAAGTGAGTCAGTCAGGGCAGTGGACAGAGCTACCCCCAGCACAGATAGGGAGAACATGACCTTTGGAAAAGGTAAAGAGGTAATAGTACCTGATGTTAGGCAGACTGTACTAGGAACCACTAGTGGGAAATTGCGCTAAATTAAATGTTTCAAATGCATGGGATTTGGGCATATGGTGGCACAGTGTCCTAATAAGAGAGTCATGATAGTTATGGAGGGTGCTGGAGAAGAGGATGAGGATGAGAAGGAACCAGTCGAGCTTATAGACCTGTCTATAGCATTGTAGGAATATTATGATGATTAGACTGCTGAGACATATGAGGAGGGAACAGGTGAACAGTATTTACCAATTAATGTGTTGTGTAGGGTTCTGACTTTATCTCCTACTGCTAAGGATAAACAGAGGGAGATCATATTCCACACTTCTTGAAGGATCAGAGGTAGCCTTTGTGTATTGATTATAAATAGTGATAGTTGCACAAATGACATATTTGCTGCATTAGTAGACAAATTACAACTATCTACTGGTCCACATCCTAGCCCTTATAACTTGCATTGGTTAGACAATCAGGGTAGTATGCATGTTACACAAAGGGCAAAAGTGCCAGTGAATGTTGGAAAGAAATATCATGATGAGATCCTGTGTGATGTGATTCCTATGTGTGTCTTTCATTTACTATTGGGTAGACCTTAGATGTTTGATAGAAAGGTGTTGCATGATGGTTTCAGAAACACCTACATGTTTCGAAAGGGAGGGTCTCAAATAGTATTGATACCTATGTCTCCATCTAAGGTATACAATTTCTAAGAGTAGGTCAGGACTACTTCTATTTCATCTAATAATCGGGAAAATAGGACGACAAAGCCATCCAGGTTCAGTCAAAGAAGTGACACTCTAGATTTGAGGGCAAATCTTTCAGAGGCCCGAGGAGATGATGGGAATCTACCTAGCGATCTTGACGGACAGGGAAATTGATTTGGATGATGATTTAAATGACTTGCATACATATATATTTTTCTTTATCTAATAAAAGTTTGAATGATAATCTAGCAGGTACAACGGTCATTCTTCATGGGATGCCACATGAACTTCACTATTGGTCAAATTAGGGACATCATCGGATTCACATCCAACGGCCTGCCGTGATCAACATTGACTCGACGAACCAGCTCTTTGAAGATTATTATCTTTTGTACTTGTAATTTATTTCTTTGAACCATTTATTTTGTAAGCTTTTGGGACATTTTATTTGGTTGTATTTTGTGTTTTAGGACCGGCTACCTTTTAGTGGCATAGTTGTAATTGTTTAGCTATTTTAACCCTAAAGGGAGCAAGTGTAAATACTTACTTAAGTAGGGTTTAGAGGAGGAGAGAATATATACATTTTGCTGCCCAAATTTTTGTGAGAGTTAGGGTTTATCCCAATTTTCATAAGACTTTTATCAATTTCTTTAAGGAATTGTGGCGAGTAGCAACTAAAGGAATTGTGAATCATATCATTTCCTTAGTTGATTTCCTTTTCATGCTAGTGTGTAATATCTAGTCTTGATTAGGATTGGTTCATTTAGTTCTTGATTTTCACGTCAATTGTAGAGTTAATTTCCATCATTATATTGTTTACAATTTAATGGAATTGTATCCTATATTGTCTTGTTAATTGCTATTCTTCATTTGCGTGGAAGCTTATTGTATAAGAAGTTCATGCCAATTTTTAGTGTTGTTGGTGATTGGATTTGCATTTGATATTGTGTTGTGTGCTTAATCCAATTGAGCACATCATCATTTTGCTGTTAAGGTTGTTTAATTTACAAATTGGATTACAAAGGGTTAAGGGTTCACGCCATTGTGGAGGGTTGTTGAACCGGATTTGAATTGAGGTTTATTCAATTGTTTATATGTATATGCTTTAGTCAAATTAAGGCATATCAGTAATCGAGGTATATAAATTGTGTTTGTTTGCCATGATTTGATTACTAATCCGTGTTAATCATACTTAACTAATTACTTGTGGATTTTCCTTGTATTTAGAAATTAGAGATTGTGAAAATGTATACTAAATTGATATGGGCATTGAATAATTGGACTTGATGTTATTTGACCCTGAATAAAATAAGTTATGCATTACGAAACCTCGCATGTACGAAGGTCGCTGGCATCATATAGTGATACGAAAAGGCTCTCTAGAGGTGTACTCCATGAGCATATGTTGCCTCGGCTTTTGGGAACTAAGTGAAACCAAGAAATGCTGCCCTTTGATTGAGACCTAGTTTAGGGATTCATTGCTTAGGGGTGACTGAGCATGTGGGCCTCTCACAATCCATACCCCACATGGGCTTAGTACATATATGCATATTTTTTAGTCTATTTAAATATAGTATAAATATGTATAGACTTTACGACTTATCTCAAAAAGATAACTTAGGGTCACTAGAGCTTAGAGTCGACTTATAGTTCGTGATTTCCAACCCAAGCAACGAAGGGCAATAAATTCATGCTATATGTGATATCTGTTAGACTATATATATTGTTACATTTATGTGATTGCTCATGCATGACATATGTTTGATTAAATAACTTGCTTGTTATTGCTTGTCAATTCAGAAGGAGAGTTTATCTCATAAGCTGTCATATCTTACATCGCCATGGTATTTTCTTATTGTAGGAGTCAATATGTTTAGTGATGAGATCCATGATGAGAGTCGAGTCGGAAGAAGGAATGTGGATCCTCTTGAAGTGCCGCCTGGACCGATCACAAGAAATCGAGCGAAACGACTCAAGGAAGCACTTAACGGGTTGATAAAGGATGTCCATAAAGCCGAAAAGGATTGGAGCAATCATGAAGTTGGAACGGATTGGAACAACCATGGGAAGACCCTTGCTCTTGTACAAGTTATATCGGATACGGGGTGAAGAGGGCGTGTATTTACAAGGCACGGCCGTGTAGGAATCTCAAAGTTACACAGAATCATACACGGTTATATACACAGCCAAAGGCACGGCTATGTATGGAGTCAAGCAAATCCACAGAAAGATACACAACCAGAAGTACACGGTCGTGTATATTGCCAGAATTTGCACAGAAAAGTACACGGCCAAAGTATACGGTCGTGTACACGGCCGTATATCTCCCCGACGCCGGCCTTTTGTGTTGTTTTGTTATTTTACGCACTTAATGAAGTGACGTCGTTTTGGACTTGTATTTTTACGAATTGTAACCGTAGTATAAAGCTCCTAGGGTTTAGAATAGAGATAGAACATACATCTTAGAACATTAAACATCTTTGAGAGGCTCCTCTCTTGGTTCTTCAAGAACTAATTTGAACTTATCGGATTGATTTCCGTGGCGTTCATCCCGACTTATCAATCGGTCTTTCATCCCGATTGTGGCGTCTTCACATTATACCAAGGTTCTTGTCTCGCTTATAGACAACGGGTCGCGGTTTCCACTTTAGGTGTTTGGGCGTCTTAGGTAACGAATTTTCGAACGTATTGTTATTGGGTTTCGTCACGGGTTGGCATGGTTCGTATCAGTTTGGTATTAGAGCTTAGGTTTGTTAAAACATCAGTTCGGTTTGAGGAAGGTAATATCAAAACCCTAACTTCAATCGTTCATATCCATTGTTAGCATTCAATTTCGTAATATTAATTGTCTTTTGATAGTGTAGTATCTACTAGTCGATTATTAAAAAAAAAAAAAGTAAAAATCACGACAAAAAAAAAGAAGAGAAAAGAAAAGAAAGACAAGAGAAACGTGATCAAAAGCAAAAAAACAGAGACAAAAAAAAATCGGATAGAAAAAATAGAGGAAAATTTACGAACCCTAGATTTGTTTTTGAATTCTACGGAAGGGAATTGGTGTAGTTTGGGTTGGTTCCAAGAGAATTGAGAAGAGGAATTAGCAAGTTGATATCATCATTGTTTGTGAGAATACACGAGTGACTGTGTGATATCATCATTTGAGTGAAAACACGTAAGGGAGTATATTGTGAGGTTTAATTTTATATATATTTGTGTTAGTACTAATCTTTTCTGTAGGGATAATGTCGAGACAACATTCTCCTGAAGGTGAGAGGGGAAGGTTTGATGCTAGGTTAGTAATTGAGGCGTTGAGGGGAGAAATGAAGAGGATGTTCCAAGAGGGAATGGAACAAATTCATGAGACGGTAGAGCAAAGACTAGAGCAATCCACAAACGTATTCTAAGGGCGTAAGAGGGAGAGTCATTCTAGGAGAGTACCGAGGGGTGGAGATGAAATGTCGGATGATGACTTTGATGAGCCTTCTATTGGGAGTTATAGAGGATATAGTGGTCAGAATAGAGGAACTAGGGATTGGGAAGATAGAGGAGATAGGAATAGAGAGGATGATCCATTAAGTAGCATAAAGATGAAGATTCCTCCTTTCCAAGGGAAGAATGATCTCGAGGCGTACTTAGAGTGGGAGAAAAAGGTGGAGATGGTGTTTGATTGTCACAACTATAGTGGGAGAAAGAAAGTAAAACTTGCTGCCATTGAGTTTTTGGATTATGCTATAGTGTGGTGGGATCAACTAATGTTGAATAGAAGAAGGAGTGGCGAGCCACCTATTAAGTCTTGGGAAGAGATGAAAAGAGTGATGAAGAAGCGGTTTGTGCCTGCGTATTACTATCGTGAATTGCACAACAAGTTGCAAACTCTGAGGCAGGGAAGCCGAAGTGTAGATGAGTATTTCAAGGAGATGGAAGTCACTATGATTAGGGTGAATGTAGAGGAGGATAGAGAGGCTACAATGGCTAGGTTTCTTGCTGGGTTGAATAGAGAAATCCAAAATGTGGTTGAATTGCAGCATTATGTAGAATTGGAGGATATGGTTCACATGGCTATAAAGGTTGAGAACCAGCACAAGAAGAAAGGTAGTAGTAATGCACGGTTTCCACAGGGTAATGGTTCATCCACTTGGAAGACCAACCAATGGAAGAAAGAAGAAAAGCCTTTACCCACCAAACCAAAAGGGGAGCTGAGGCAAGCGGGTTCTACTCCTGGTAATCAAGGTAACCCTGAATCTTCTACTTCTAGAAATTGTGACATTAGATGCTTTAAATGCCAAGGTAGAGGCCATATTGCTAGTCAATGTCCAAATAGGCGTGTGATGATTTTGCGTGATGATGGAGAGTATGAGACTGAGGGAGATAGTGAAGAAGATGATATGCCTCCATTAGAGGATGCTAGTGATTATGAGGAGCCTGCAATGGGAAGGCTAGTGGCAGTAGTGAAGCGAGCGTTGAATGTGCAGGTGAAGGAAGAAGAGGAGGTGCAAAGAGAGAATATATTTCATACTAGATGTTATCTAGGAGATCACATTTGTAGTTTGATCATTGATGGAGGGAGTTGCACCAATGTAGTGAGTAATTTTATTGTTGAGAGGTTGGGGCTCAAAACTGTTAGACACCCTAGTCCATATAAATTACAGTGGTTGAATGATAGTGGAGAGACTAAGGTAAGTAAGCAAGCCTTGATTGGTTGCCGCATTGGTAGGTATGAGGATGAGGTGTTATGTGATGTAGTGCCAATGCAAGCATGTCATGTGTTGTTGGGGAGGCTGTGGCAATTTGATAGGAAGGTTGTTCATGATGGCTTTTCTAACAAGTATACGCTTGTTCACCAGGGGAAAAGCTTTAATCTTAAACCGTTAACACCTAAGCAGGTGTATGTGGACCAGTTGTAGCTACAACAGTCTTTTGCAAAACATAAGGTGAGTGAAAAGCAGATGGAGAGTGAGAGAGCAAAAGACAATGAGAAAGAAAAGGAATATAAAAGTCAAGATCAAAAGGAAAAAGAGAGGAAGGCTGGAAAGAGTGTGAGAGGCCAAGTTGAAGGGGGATCAACTTTGGTGGTGAGTGAAAAGGAGAGGGCAGCCTTGCAAAAGGAGAGTTGTGTGGCAAGAGCGAGTGTAGTAAGGAAAGCGTTAGTGATGAGGCAACCTATGTTGTTGCTGGTTTTTAAAGAAACATGTTTGACTACTAACGAATTATCTAATGCTTTACCTAGTGTGGTTGTGTCTCTTGTGCAGGACTTTGAAGATGTATTTCCTGAGGAGATTCCAAAGGGATTACCACCTATTCGTGGTATTAAGCACCAGATTGACCTTGTACCTGGAGCATCGATTCCAAACAAGCCAGCTTATAGGAGCAATCCGGAGGAGACAAAGGAACTCCAAAGGCAGGTCGATGAATTAATGGAGAAGGGGTACGTGAGAGAAAGCATGAGTCCATGTGCAGTGCCTGTGATTTTGGTGCTTAAGAAGGATGGGACATGGAGAATGTATGTTGACTGCCGCGCCATCAACAACATCACGGTAAAGTATCGTCATCGCATGCCTCGCTTAGATGTCTTCTTAGAAGGGTTATATGAGTTTAGTGTCATTCCTCATGAGCCTTGGATAGACATTTCCATAGATTTTGTGTTAGGATTACCAAGGTCTAGGCATGGTCGAGATTCTATTTTTGTGGTTGTGGATAGGATTCCTAAAATGGTTCATTTCATTCCTTGTCATAAAACTGATGATGCTATACACATTGTTGATTTTTTCTTTAGAGAGGTAGTGCGTCCGCATGATATACCTAGGAGCATTGTTAGTGATCGAGATGTAAAAATTTCGAGTCATTTTTGGAGAGTATTGTGGGAAAAATTAGGAACTAAGTTATTGTTTTCGACTATCTGTCACCCACAAACTGATGGGTAAACTGAGGTGGTTAACATGACTTTAATTCAATTGTTGAGGGCAACCATAGAGAAGAACATTAGGACTTGGGAGGATTGCCTACCATTTGTGGAGTTTGCATATAATAGGGCTGTACATAGCACTACTCATTGTTCACCATTTGAGATTGTGTATGGTTTTAACCCACTGGCTCCTATTTATTTATTGCCATTGCCACCTAACAAGTTTGTGAGTTTTGATGCTGATTCTAAGGCAAATTTCATGAGAAGACTAAACATTGAGCAAAGAACAGAGCAGTATGTGAAACAAGCCAACAAAGGTCGTCGATAAGCTGTCTTTGAACTTGGAGATTGGGTTTGGGTTCACATGCGCAAAGAGCGGTTTCCAGTGCAGCATCTATCTAAACTACTTCCTAGAGGGGATGGACCATTTCAAGTTCTTGAGCGCATCAACGATAATGCATATAAGATAGATTTGCCTGGTGAATATCAAGTAAGTGCCACATTTAATGTTACTGATCTGAGTCCTTTTGATGTTGGTGATGATTTGAGGACAAATCCTTTTCAAGAGGAGGGGAATGATGAGATCCATGATTAGAGTCGAGTCGGAAGAAGGAATGTGGATCCTCTTGAAGTGCCGCCTAGACCGATCACAAGAAATCGAGTGAAACGACTCAAGGAAGCACTTAACAGGTTGATAAAGGATGTCCATGAAGCCGGAAAGGATTGGAGCAATCATGAAGTTGGAACGGATTGGAACAACCATGGGAAGACCCTTTCTCTTGTACAAGTTATACCGGATACGGGGTGAAGAGGGCGTGTATTTACAAGGCACGGCCGTGTAGGAATCTCAAAGTTACACAGAATCATACACGATCATATACACGGCCAAAGGCACGGCCGTGTATGGAGTCAAGCAAATCCACAGAAAGATACACGACAAGAAGTACACGGTCATGTATATTGCTAGAATTTGCACAGAAAAGTACACGGCCAAAGTACACGGTCGTGTATCTCCCCGATGCCGGCCTTTTGTGTTGTTTTGTTATTTTACGCACTTATTGAAGTGACGTCATTTTGGACTTGTATTTTTATGAATTGTAACCCTAGTATAAAGCTCTTAGGGTTTAGAATAGAGATAGAACATACATCTTAGAACATTAAACATCTTTGAGAGGCTCCTCTCTTGGTTCTTCAAGAACTAATTTGAACTTATCGGATTGATTTCTGTGGCGTTCATCCCGACTTATCAATTGGTCTTTCATCCCGATTGTGGCGTCTTCACATTATACCAAGGTTCTTGTCTCGCTTATAAACAACGGGTCGCGGTTTCCACTTTAGGTGTTTGGGAGTCTTAGGTAATGAATTTCCGAACGTATTGGTATTGGGTTTCGTCACGGGTTGGCGTGGTTCGTATCATCTAGAGTATGGTAGACAGATATTAGAGGTTAGTGTAGGGAATAAGGGAAAAGTGAAGAATTATAGTAGAGTGGAGAGATCACTAATATATTTGTTTTTGAGTTTATATTTTAGTTGTATCAATATTTAGTAGAGATTAATTTGATTTAAGTTATTAACCTCTAGACAATGTTATTAGCTTGTGGATATTTGATATTATCATATTATTACTTTGATTAATTATCTACCTCTAAATTTTCTTGAAAATGTTAAACTTATTTAAGTTCAACTTAAGTGGAAAATAGAAAAATTATCATTTTGAAAAATTTATAATCCCAAATTCAATTCAAAAATCTAATAGGTAAATATAAACTTAAAAGATTGGTATTCATCTTAAAATTTTGCAACTTTTTTTTTAGGTTACAAAATATGCAAATAAACTAATAATTAAGGATATATAACTTCCAAGCTAAAAGTAAAATATACAAAGCCTTTATAAAGTATTATATTAATAGCTTTAGGATATATTATACACAAAATTACTTCTATTTGATTGCTTTCAAATAGTACATTTTCAATTACCTTTCTATAAATAAGAGACATAGATTTAGTCAATGCTCTTGCAACCTAGTAATATAAATACTAATTTTCCTACAAAATGAATTTAGGTTTAATTCTCCTTTCCCCAATAAATAAAAAATGAGAGAATTAGATCTATATGTAATCACTTTTCTTTTCTCTAAAAAGAATCTATTTTTAAGTGACATATAGAACTTATTTAGTAAATGAGTTTCATCCCTAGTAATTGGTCCTATGTTACGCTATAAACATGAATTTTTCATCTAAATGCTTTGTAGAATGAATTATTGACCAACCAACTCATTTTTTTTTTTAATGCTTGATTTTAAAATTTGCAAAATAAAGTTTGCTTTTAGAAGAAGAACTTGCATTTATACTATTTACACAAAGAAGAACCCGAATTTCTTTAGTATGCGTTCAAGGCTTAGATTTGTACTATTTATGTAAAGAAGGACCTATAATAGTTAAAAATACATTTAAGGATCTATTATTGACTCAATTTGAACTTGAAAGATTGGTTGCTTATTAAATAAAAATTGATACTCTATACGACCACAATTAATTACTTTAAGGTTTTGTTCAATTTGAAAATTTGAAAACAACATCAAACGATAATTGAGCAAATGTGGCAATTATCACAATGTATTTTTCATTAATTATACGGGAAAATAAAGTCAATAATAAAGGAAATAAAATCACATATATAGATCAATCATCATCATCATTATCATCGTCAACAACCAAATTGGAGTCTCCCTTTGATGAAGTAGTCCCACTCCCACTCCTACTCCCACTGTCTTCTTCATCTACACATATAAAGAAATAATTAGATGTTAAATACATTAAAAGAAAGTATTACCAAAAGAATAAAAAGAAATTACTTTCACAAGCAAATCCTTGTAACCAATTATGTATACAAATTAAAGCTTCCACATTTGATGGGAGCACAGAACTGCAATACTTATTAAGTCCAAGGGCACTGATGTTGAAAGTTAACTCAGATGCTACAGTGGTAATTGGAATATTGAGCACATCAGAAGCCATAATGGACAAATTAGGATATCTCTAGTTTTGACTCTTCTGATGTTGTAATATATCTAATTCCGAGTAGAAGTCCATATCCATTATTGGCTCATCTAGATAAATATCCAAAGAAGATTTTCCAAAACTTCATACTTTTACTTGACAGTACTCTTACATTATTAAGGACAAAGCTAATTAAATAATAATATGTAATATGACAAAAAATATCATTAAAAAAATGAATTTATTATTAAACTTACACCTAAAGTTGCAAGATCAATCACCAAACCCTTTCCTGACCCAAAGTGTTGTGGTGCTACTCCTTTACTACCACCTCTAGATGTGTCTTGTGCTTGAAAACATGATCTAACCTGATGGCTTCTAGTTCTAGATATGTATTCTGTTTTGCTCTTCTCATATTATCCAAAGAGCTTATATAACTTGCTCTTTATATGAACTAACTTTTCTTCACAAGTGAAGGGATCAAGTTTATCAAAGCAGAACTTAAAAAAATTAAATTTCATATGAGGATCAAAGACTACTCTAAGTGCATGGACAATACTATATTCCCTCCAATATTTATTAAACTTCTGTTTCATTTTAATAGACATCTCCCTTATGACATGATCTTCATTACTTAAATTTTCATTCAATAAACATTTAAGTCTCCATACTTGCAAAAAATAGCAATTTGAAGTTGGATACAAGGATCCCAACATAAAATTGGTGATATTATAAAAAGGCCTAAAAAACTTATGTCTTTTCTACTATTCCCCACTCATCTGTGGTTGGATAATATTTATACTGAGAATCTTTCAATTGAAAGAAGAAAAAAAGAACGTTGATACTTGAGCATGCTATTAAGGATGATGTTAACTTACTGGCATGATCAATTATTATATCACCAACATCATTATATCTAAGAATTTGATTCAAATGAAACTTTCCTATATGTCGACATAAGGATGATGTTCCATGGCTATGTCTCCTAATAACATATTCCTTCCCACACACTTACATTTGGCTCTAATTTTACCATCTTTCCCAACACCTATTTTTGCAAATATATCCCAACCTCAAAAGAAGAACTATTTGCTTGAGCCTTTTTACTTGTAGGTTCTTCAAATTGAGAAGATCCCGGTTGTACATCATCATTATGCCCATTGACTTTAGACACGTCGTCCACATCAATAGGTTGTATTGTATTTGTAATCTCATTGCTTATAAGATCTATTTTGAAAATACATCAAAACAAGAAAATATCATAATATAGAATTAATACCACTAACATTACCTACAATTAGTCACACATCAAATGGACCCCTCTTGTTCTTAATTTATTAACAATTGAATTTAAGATAAGATGTCTCAAACCCCAAACCCTGAACCGTAACTCTAATTCTTCAAATACATAACCATAAGCTTTATTTATGCTATACCCTCCAACCCCAAACCCCAAACTCAACTCCAATTCTCTAAATACATAACTAATAAAAAAAAGCTCTAATTTATGCATACCCTTTAACCCTAAACTACAACTCCAATTCTCCAAATACATAACCAATTAACCATAAGCTCTATTTTTGTATACCCCTCAACCCTAAACTGCAACTCCAAACCCAAACACCAAACCCCAAACCCCAAACCGTAACTCCAATTCTCTAAATAGATAACCATAAGTTCTATTTATGCATACCCCCAACCTCAAACCGCAACTCCAAACCTTAAATCGCAACTCCAAACCCACACATGAAACTCCAAACACCTAAATCGCAACTACGAATGAACCTATAGATCAAATATAGCAGTTGGCTAACTAAAACAAAAATGCAACAAGTACAACATGAGCACGATACGAGGTCATGGACTTTGTTGATGATTGTAATCACACAAATTAAAAATCCTTTTTACCTTAACTCTTCCTTACAATCAATTAGGCAAGCGTACCTATCAAGTTCAGTAGTATAGAGTTCAAGCATGGACATCGTTTCCTTAGGGATCTGTGAGTACTAATACTGACTATAAACCCACTATCCAACCACACAATTTCGAGTGAATTCGATTAAATTAAATCACTTAATAAAGAAATGTAACACTTAAACTAAACATAGAATTAAAATTTAGTAAATTTAATAATGAAAGACATACCCTACCCTTACTACTCCTCTAATTATCATATGACTTCATCCTCAAAGTTCAAATAACAAATGACAATTATCTCTGAACCGCGGAGTGTCTAATACCACATCAATGTTCCTCCCAGAATCTTTAATTCCTAACTCTAATTACATTAACAAAGATTCCTCTTTCATTAACGTTATTAAAATTGCATTAACACCTTAGGACCCTCAATTAGGTCGGAATATATCAATTCAACCTAATACAGAAAACTCATGCTCTCTATCCCTAGATTGCATACAAGTCTCTTTATCCATATATGATCTTTCTAATAAGAGATTTTCCAATCAACTTAGAAGAAATCAATGTAAATTCAATGCCGGCCGAACATTAAATCACAAAACATGATAAACAATATGAATGAATTCAGAGAAAATTAACCATTCATGAATTGCACAATCAATCCAATGTCATATGATAATTAGGGTTTCATAAGGTTTAGGTATGAAATAAACTAGCAACACATGGTTTTCAAAATTAAAATCAATGGAATAAAAAGACCCATGTGAATAAAACCCTTTGAAGATAAGAGTCGAATTATTGTTGATGATGTTTCGTCTCCTCCCACGAATTCAATTCGTGACGTCTTCTTTCTTTCTTTTCTTTTTGATTTCTTGATTTTGTTCTTCTCCTACGGTTCTTGACATCTTATTTCATCTTTGGAATATGTTATTTTCACTGCCCAGTTTAGCACGGCCATGCTCGGGGTAGGGCTAAAAAGAATTAGCTAATGGTCTTTTTTTTTTCATCCAACGCAGGTGTCTGCATGGGTTATGTTGAAGGTTGTGCTGAACTGAAAATCAATTTTCTTCATTTACCCCTTTCTGTATCCCATCTTGTTATTATAATATCATTGGTCGGTCGATCCCAGGCTAGACGACCTTAGGTGGCCAGGTTTTAAAGGGACCCTATTGAACCTCCATTATCCTAACCTTAGGTAGCGTTTGGTTGGCATTGAAATTCGGCACTGGACTGGACAAAATTTTTTGTCCCTCGTTTGGTTGCCACACATTAATTATGAAAATTAATAAAAGTTAATAAAAATCATAATAAATTAAGTAAAAAAGCAATAAAAATTTATAATAGTATAAATGAGTTGAAAAATAAAAAAAATGAATTTTTATCACTTAGAAAAATCATTTTCTTAAATAAATCCAAAATTGGTGTTTTTCCTTAAAATTATCATTTTCAAAAAAAATCAAATTATCAAGCCTAGGTTTAGATTTTTTAGAAAAATCCTAAAATGGTAAAAACATAAATTAAAAGAAATTTCATAATTAAAATTCACAAACACACTAAAGTTTTTCAAGAAAAGCGAATTACAGTTTATTTGATCCTGAATAGCAGGTATGTAGGCACCCATTTGGGACAACCCTAAAAAAGGAATAAAAAATATTTTCCTAGCATAATTCACTTAAAAACACAATAAAAGACGACAAAAATAAAATAAAAGATATTTTGAGATAAAGTAAATTTTAGGAGATTAGGTGGTAACCTTAGGGTTTTAATAGGTTAGCCTCTAAACTTAGAAACTCCGGTTTTCCCCTTTCCTCTTTTCACAAAAAAACGAGAAGAGTAAATCACGACGACTAATGGTCCAAATTAGGACTAATCCACTCCATTAGTCTTACTTCAATCTTTCCCAACAACAGTTAGGTGTCGACTCCAAAAATAAAATGAAATTCTTTTTCCTATAATATTTAATATAATATATTAAACCTTCAAGTCATTTTTTTATAATAATATCAAATATATATAAATAACTATGATATAAATAAAAGGGAAAAATTGTCAATTTTACTCTGTCCAGTTCAGTACTTTGTAATTTCAAACACGACATAACACAAAAGCCTTCTCTAGTAATTAAAAAGGGCAAAACTGTCAAATTTACTATGTCCAGTCCAGTACTTTGCAATCCAAACACTAGACAGCACAAAAATCCTTGTCCAGTACTAAACAAACCAAATGTGGTACAAAAATATTTTTTGTCCAGTCCTTCTTTTTTAGTACCGTCCAGTACTCTTGTTCTGTCCAGTACCAGTAACCAAACGGTACCTTAGGGATTCATAAAGATACTCTTAACTTGGAGAACCTAATTCATTGGAGTAGTGGCTTATTATTTCTTTAATTGAGTAACTAGTTAGCAGCGGAGTTAGACTTCGCTCTTCTGAGGGACCAAAGCCCACTTATACTGACTAAGCTTTTCTCATTATTGCACCAATTAACACATTAATTAATTAATTTTCAAAGAGATTACTTAAGAGGAATCACCAAGTGATGGATTTCATATGCACCTTTTATGAAAAGTTAGAAGAGCTCTTAAAGTTTTTGAAAAAGGTAAATATATTAACTAATAAGCTTAAAAATACACCATTTAACTTTAAACTAAGGACTTCTATTTATTTCACAACTCCAAAGTCAATAATTAAATAGCAAGTAAGATTACCCCACTTAGATTTCATCCTAAAATTTTAACTAAGTATACCAAGTCTAACAATAGGCAAATAAGGAATACAGAATCACTGACTTATATGAGCACAATTTTAAGGATCTCAATTTCTCAATTTTCTTTTGTTCTATATATACCTTTTCCCCACACTTATTCAAGACATTGTCCTTAATGTCTTCCCAAATCAAGCACATAAAAGGGAAAAGGAAAAACGAAACTTCCCTGGGTTTTACACATATTAGTCGTGTTTGAAGAAATAGCTTATGAATCATTCACATTCCAAGGATAGCAGCACAAAGGGAAATGACAAACAATAACTAGTAAAACCCGTGTATAGTTATGTCTCATCAACCTAAAAGAATCTTGTGAAAAAAAAAACAAAGAAGGTTAAAAGCATAAAGAAAAGAAAATAAAAGCAAAAGAACCATTCCATTAGGTCTCAAAATAGAAAAAGAGATTTTTATGGGTTGCCTCCCATCAAGCGCTATTGTTTAACGTTGTTCGCTTGACGCAATGAAGTCTTTTCTGATTAAGTCACGAGAGGGTGAAGTCCGAACTCCTCTTGGCCCTCTTTTTCCTCTCCAGTCCTAAAATACAGCTTTAATCACTGCTCATTCACCTTAAATGTATGTTCGCTGGGGTGTTCCAATTCCACTACTCCATGATGAAAGACTTGGTGAATCTTGAATAGCTTGGACCACTTCGATCTCAGCTTACTTGGGAAGATTTTTAGTTGTGAATTGAATAAGAGAACATGGTCTCCCTCACGGAATTATTTCGGATGATGAATCTGCATGTCATGATATCTCTTCACCTTTTCTTTATAAATTCGCATGTTGTCATAAGCCATTGCACACCACTCATCAAGTTCATTCAGTTAGAATTTCCTCTTCCTACTAGCAGCTTCCAAATCCATGTTGAGAGCGTGCATAGCCCAAAAGGCTTTATATTCCAACTCCATTGGCAGATGACAAGCTTTCCTAAATATCAAGCGGTATGGGGTGGTACCTAAAGGAGTTTTGAAGGCTGTCCTGTAGGCCCATAAAGCATCATCTAACTTTTCAGAACAATCCTTGTGATGATGTTCTACTATCTTCTCTAAAATTCTTTTTAGCTCACAGTTAGAAACCTCTACTTGGCCACTCGTCTATGGGTGATAGGGGGTCGCTAATCTATAGGTGACCCCATATTACTTTAGTACCTTCTCCAGTTGCACATTACAAAAATGTGTTCCCCTATCAATGATTAAAGCCCACGGTGCTTTAAACCTAGAAAAAAGTTTCCTAAAAAACTTAACCACTACTTTGGCATCATTGGTGGGTAAAGGTTGAGCCTCTACCCATTTAGACACATAATCCACTGCCACAAGGATATATTTGTTCCCGAAAGAGTTTGGAAATGGTCTAATGAAATCAATCCCCCATACATCAAAGACCTCACACTCCAGTATAAAATTTTGAGGCATCTCATCATGTTTCGACATATTCCTAACTCGTTGGCATCTGTCACATGTCTTCACAAAGGAGAAAGAATCCTTGAATATGGTTGGCCAATAAAATCCCGATTCCAACACCTTGTGGGCAGTCCTATTCACACTATAATGGTCGGCAATTGGCCTAGTATGATAGTGCTTCAAAATTTCCTACCCTTCTTGCTCGAATACACATCACCTAATCACCTGATTTGTACAGACATGAAACAAGAATGGTTCCTCCAAAAAATAGTGCTTTAAATCAGCAAAGAATTGCTTCTTTTGATGAGACGTTTTGTCACTAGGGAGTATCTCACAAATAAGATAATTTACAAAATCAACAAACCATGGTTTAGAGATATCACTTACCTTGTTAATCTGATAAAGTCCTTCCTCTAGAAAAGCATCATCAATCTCATCTTCTTTCAATTTCTCCATATGTGGGTTCTCCAAGAGAGATAGGTGGTCAGCTGTAGATTCTGAGCTCCCTTCTTGTCTCTAATCTCCAGATCAAATTCTTGTAGCAGCAAGATCCATCGAATGAGGCGCGGTTTTGCATTTGTTTTGGGCAAAAGATACCTAAGAGCTGAATGGTCAGTGTAAACAATTACTTTAGACAAGATCAAATATGACCGAAACTTATTAAAAGTAAAAATTAGAGCAAGAAGTTCCTTTTCAGTCATGGTGTAGTTCTCCTAAGCACCTGTGAGGGTCTTACTAGCATAGTAAATAGGTTGACAGTGCTTATCCCTCCTTTGTCCAAAAAATGCTCCTACTGTAAAATCAATTGCATTACACATCAATTCAAAGGGGAGATCCTAATTAGGAGCCACTATGATAGGTGCCTGGGTTAATTTTTCCTTAAGCATATTAAACGCTTCAAGGCACTCGTTGGTGAAATCATAGGGCATGTCTTTTTCCAATAGTTGTGTCAATGGACGAGCTATTTTAGAGAAATCTTTAATGAACCTTCTATGGAACCCAATGTGCCCAAGGAAACTTCGAATGGCTCTTATCGAAGAAGGTGGTGGAAGTTTTGCAATTATGTCCACCTTTGTATCATCCACTTTGATTCCTCTATGAGAGATTTTATGCCCTAAGACTATACCCTCCTTCACCATAAAATGACATTTTTCCCAGTTCAAAACTAAATTTGTCTCTTCACATTGAATTAAAACTCTTTTCAAATTAATGAGACAATCATCAAAAGAATCACCAAAGATAGAGAAATCGTCCATAAAGACTTCCATGATGTTCTCCACTAAATCTTCAAAGATAGCTAGCATAAACCGTTGAAATGTAGCTGGTACACTGCATAGCCTGAAAGGCATACGCTTATAAGCAAAAGTACCATAGGGATAAGTGAAAGTAGTCTTTTCCTAATCCTTAGGAGCGATTGGGATTTGGAAATACCCTGACATTCCATCTAAAAAACAGTAATATAGATGTCATGCCAACCGCTCCAGCATCTGATCCATAAAAGGAAGGGAAAAGTGGTCCTTGCGAGTTGCCTCATTCAGCCTTCTGTAATCTATACACACTCACCACCCAGTTACAGTCCTCATGGGTATGAGTTCATTCTTTTCATTGGGCACCACCATCATTCCCCCTTTCTTTGGTACTAATTGTATAGGGCTGACCCATGGACTGTTAGAAATAGGATAGATTAACCTTGCATCTAGAAGCTTGATCACCTCCTTCTTTACAACTTCCTTCATGTTAGGGTTTAGCTTGAACCACCGGTTTAAAATTATCCTCAAGCAGAATTTTATGGGTGCAGAACGAAGGGCTAATACCCTTAATGTCTGATATCTTCTAAGCAAGAGCCCACTTATGCTCTTTCAAAACTCCCAATAAACTCTCTCTTTGCTTCCTTGTCAAACTAGCCGAAATGATGATAAGGAGCTTGGAATCAGCCTCCAGAAAAGCATATTCCAGATATTCAGGGAGTTGATTCATCTTAAGTTCTGGAGGTTCTTCCACAGATGGTTTCAATATTACTTCCTCCTTAGGCTCTATCTTCTCAAACCCCCTTTGACAAACTACTTCCTCACAAGCTTTCAACTAAGCTATCACAATTTGAATCTCAACACTTTCAATCACTTCCTCCCCATCAACCGTCAAACTAAACTCCAAAGGATCCCCACATAGTAATTCCTACATGGAACTCATCACTGACTTATCAACATCGTCAATAGCATAGCAAGAATCATCAGCATTTAAAGACTATTTCAAAGTTGTTGGGATTGTTACTACCAACTCATCTTCACCTACTCTCAGAACCAGTTTCCCATCTACTACATCTATCATGGCTCTTGCGGTAGCCAAGAAGGGTCGTCCTAGAATCAACGGGACCTCTACATCTGCATCTATATCCAATATTACAAAATCAACAGGGAAAATGAATTTTTCTACCTTTATCAGGATATCTTTGATGATCCCTTTAGGGAATTTGACTGAGTGATCTGCTAGCTACAAACTCATCCCTATAGGCTTTGGCTCACCTAACTTAAGCTGCATGAACACGGAATAGGGCATCAAGTTTATGCTCGCTCTAAGGTCTGCCGATGCTCTTTCCATAGGTAGCTCGCCTGTAAGGCATGGAATAGTGAAGCTGCCCAGATCCTTAAGCTTCTTGGGTAGTTTGTTCTGTAAAATAGCTGAACACTCCGCCCTAATAACTGTAGTAGAAATCTCTTCCGACTATTTCTTGTTTGATAGCAAATCTTTCAAGAACTTTACATATCTGGGCATCTGCGCAAGAGCTTCCACAAATGGTACGTTAATATGTAATTGTTTAAACAAATCTAAAAACTTATTGAAGTGTTGTTGATCCTTATCTCTTTTCAGTCGGCCTGGATATGGAATTGGTAGCTTATAGGGCTGAACTGTCGATGCCTAAGCCTTTCCTTTATCAAGATTTGTCTCCTTGCCATGTCTAATGGCTTGTTCCTTTTTAATAACCCCATATTGTCCAATCTCGACCTCTTTCTCTCGTATAACCTTTGGCACTCCAATGGTATTAGATTGTAATTCTCTTCTACTCCCAAGGGTCACTACTTTTACCTACTCCTTAGGATTAAGCTCTGTGTTTCTAGGTAAGGACCCTTGTGGTCTTTCTGAGAGCATTTTTGCAATCTAACCCACTTGATTTTCTAGATTGTGAATAGAAGCCTCATGATTTCTTAGAGCAGCATCAGTTGCTTGTTGGCACTGCTCTGAGGTGTGAATGAATTTAGCAATCATGTCCTCTAAATTGGACTTCTTTTCTGGAAGAGATGGTGGAAGGGGCCTCTGGAATCCCAGTAGAAGTGCATTACCTCATGGGATTGGTGGATTACTCCATGAAAAATTAGGGTGATTGCGTTAACCTAGATTATAGGTGTTACTTTAGGGATTGTTTTGAGGTTACCTTAGGTTACCCACATAGTCTACTTGTTCGACCAGCTCATGACCTAGTATGTCATTAGTAGAGTTGACTTGATTAAATTGGGGTAGTTGAGAGACAATCATCCCATCGACTTTCCTAGCAAGAGCATTAACCTTTGCTACTATTATGGTCATAAGATCAACTTCATATATTCCAACTGCTCTTTGCCTTGAACCCTATCTTTCCCTCAAGACTTATTCTTGGACATATTCTCAAAAAGTTGCAAAGACTTTTCAGGAGTCTTCTCATTAATAGTCTTACCAACTGCAGCATTAATTGTCTGAAGAGTTTCGTAATCTAGCCCATTATAGAAGTTAGCTGCTTGTAACTAATTTGGTATCTGATGATGCAGACACCATTTAAGCAGTTCCTTAAACCTCAACCAAGCTTCATGAAGGGTCTCATTATATTGTTGAGTGAATGACATGATATCATTCCTCAATTAGGCAGTCTTCGATGGTGGAAAATAGAAATCCAGAAATTTTTTCGCCAATTGGGTACATGTAGTGATGGAAGCCTGATCTATTTAATTGTACCACTACCTTGCCTTTCCCCTTAAAGTAAATGAAAGATACGCAACTTCAATGCCTCATCTGAGACCCCGTTTTGCTTAACTGTATCACATATGTCAAGGAACATCTGTATGTGAGCATTGGGATCTTCATCAGCTAAATCGTTAAACTAACACTGGTTGTAGATCATGTTCATTGTAGAAGCCTTAACTTCGAAGTTATTATCTTCTATGGCAGGTCAAACAACACATGAACCAGTACTATCCAATGTAGGTTGAGTGTACTCAACCGTTATCTTGCGTTGATCACCCATGGTAGTCTCTACGGTTCTAGATTCAAGCTCTTCCAAATTCTCTAAACAACTACTTTCTTCCCCCCTAACTGACTGCTCTTTGGAAGTCACTCTTAATCACGGCTTGTGCGTTACTCCTTAATCTTCGGTGGAAAGTTCTATTGACCTTAGGATCAAATTTTAGTAGGTTTGAAGGAGATGATCCCCTGATCATAAATTGCATAAAAGTGACAAGAAAATATGAGCAAGTATGAAAAAGAAGAATGGCTAAATTAGTAGGTGTCTAGTTTTCTTAATATCGCCAAATCCCCGGTAACGGCGCTAAAAACTTGTTGATGACTGTAATCACAAAAATTAAAAATCCTTTTTACCTTAACTCTTCCTTACAATCAATTAGGCAAGCATACCTTTTGAGTTTAGTAGTATAGAGTTCAAGCACAGATATCGTTCCTTTAGGGATTTATGAGTACTAATACTAACTATAAACCTACTATCTAACCGCACGATTTCGAGTGAAATCGATTAAATTAAATCACTAACAAAGAAATGTAACACTTAAACTTAACACAGAATTACAATTTAGTAAATTCAATAATCAAAGACATACCTTACCCTTACTACTCCTCTAATTATCATATGACTTCATCCTTAAAGTTCAAATAACAAATGACAATTATCTCTGATCCGCAGAGTATCTAATACCAAATCAATGTTCCTCTCGGAATCATTAATTCCTAACTCTAATTACATTAGCAAAGATTCCTCTTTCATTAACATTATTAGAATTGCATTAACACCTTAGGACCCTCAATTAGGTCGGAATGTATCAATTTAACCTAATACGGAAAACTCATGCTCTCTATCCTTAAATTGCATACAAGTCTCTTTATCCATATATGGTCTATTCCAATAAGAGATTTTCCAATCAACTTAGAAGAAATCAATGTAAATTTAATGTCGGCTGAATAAATCACAAAACATGATAAATAATATAAATAAATTTAGAGAAAATGAACCATTCATGAATTGCACAATCAATCCAATGTCATATGATAATTAGGGTTTTGTAAGGTTTAGGTATGAAATAAACTAGCAACACATGGTTTTCAAAATTAAAATTAATGGAATAAAAAGACCCATGTGAATAAAACCCTTCGAAGATAAGAGTCGAATTATTGCTGATGATGTTTCGTCTCCTCCCATGGATTCAATTTGTGACGTCTTCTTTCTTTCTTTCTTTTTGATTTCTTGATTCTGTTCTTCTCCTATGGTTCTTGACATCTTATTTCAACTTTGGAATATGGCCCTAGGGTTTTTAGAACGAAGCCATAAGGAAAAAGTCCTTTTTAAAAATAAAATAAGGCATCTATTTATAGTTCTGCGAAAATAGGGTTCGGCATGGGCGTCAGCACTGCCGTGCTCGAGGCCATGCTGACTTTGGAACACGTTATTTTCACTACCCAGTTCAGCACGACTGTGTTCACGACAGGGCTGAAAAGAATTAGCTACTGGTCATTTTTTTCATCCAGCACTGGTGTTTGCATGGGTTATGCTGAATTGAAAATCAATTTTCTTCATTTTTTGCCAAATTTCACCTCGCCTTTGCTCATATCATCCTTAAAATTTTCTTTTGTCTCCATTGATGCTTGAAATTAAAATTTAATCATATAAGTACCCTTTTCTTCACAAATCACATGAAATCCATATAAAATTATAATTAATAAGCCCTAAAATTAAGGGTCTTTTGACACTTATTAGACTCACCACACTACTTGACGATGACGATAATGATGACAAGGAGATGGTGATGCGTGAAACCCTAGTTATGTTAAACCTAGAACCCCGACGATGTTAGTTGGTTTCAATTACCCCGAGGATCGTCTTGAATAAGCGATGCGTAACTAGGCCCCAATTAAACTTGTTGATTGTAACCTAAGTTATCAATAGGTATTCTTAGTAATTTAGTTAAGAATTCTACGAAAAATTTCTTTTGCAAAAGAACAAAAAAAGGTATTTTGTATCTCACGAAAAAAGATGTGTTTTCATATATCAAAGTTTTCCTTTAGCCGGCCCCTAGCACTGTCATATATATAGCACACAACACAATATGGAAATCCTAAGTTACTTATTCTATCCTTATTCTTGTGTCACCAAGTAGGCAACTAAATAACATGGAAAACAAACCAACAAATAATAACAAAATCGAATATATCCTCTAATGTAGTGTCCATGCAAATATATAATATTCCTAAAATATTTCATCCTTCCATGGTCACGTGAATCAAGTTGACACATGTATGTTTTCCTTCTGTATAGCTTGATTCCCAGGCCTACAAGTCCATGTCTAGTCCTTGTGGAGCTTCGTTCATCCTTTTAGCTTTAACTCGGGTCATCGGGCCTCCAATACCATGTAATGGATCATGAGATTTTGGTTCCTTCCTTTGTGATGCTAGTTGATCCTCATCATTCCCACCTTCCTTGAAAAGATTCGTCCTCGAATCACCTGTATCATAAAGAGTAAGAATAGAAATGTTAAAGGTAACACTAACGTTACCATAGTGGCTTGGCAGATCTATCTTATAAGCATTTTCATTGATGTGCTCTACCACTTAGAAAGGTCCATCACCCCTAGGATGCAACTTGGATTTACGTTGTTCAGCAAAACGTTCCTTCCTTAGATGTACCCAAACCCAATCACCAGGTTAAAATATAACTTTGACACATCCTTTATTTGCTTGTCAGGCATAGTGTTCATTCTTCTTTTCAATGTTAGCTCGTACCTGCGTATGTCAATCCTTAACAAATTCTGCCTTCTTTGTACCATCAAGTTCAACAAACTCGTTAGTAGGTAAAGGCAATATATCTAATGGAGTTAAGGGATTAAATCCGTACACAACCTCAAATGGAGAGTACGATGTAGTAGAATGTATAGTCTTATTATATACAAACTCTACATGAGGCAAACATGTTTCCCATTGCTTCAAAATTTTATCAATCACAACACGTAGCAATGTGGAAAGTGTCCTATTAACAACTTTTGTTTGTCCATCTGTTTGAGGATGTGCCACAATGGAAAATAGTAGTTTAGTGCCTAGCCTATTCCATAAGGTGTGCCAAAAGTGGCTCAAAGACTTCACATCTCTATCACTAACGATAGAGTTAGGTAAACCATGCAATCTAATGATCTCCCTAAAGAATAAATCAGCTATATGTCGAGCATCATTAGTTTTAGAATAGGCAATAAAGTGAGCCATTTTACTAAACCTATCGACGACAACAAATATGCTATCTTTACCATTCTGAGATCTAGGCAAACCTAATATGAAATCCATGGAAATGTCAGTCCAAGGCTGACTAGGCATAGGTAAGGGAAGATACTCCCCATGGGGCATGACTTTAGACTTAGCCTTCTTACATGCAATGCACTTGTCACACACAAGTTGTACATCATGTCTCATCTTAGGCCAGTAAAAATGTTCATGCAAGATATCCAAAGTTTTATTTACTCCAAAATGTCCTATGAGACTACCCTCATGCGTCTCCCTCACTAGCAATTCAAGTATGGAACTCCTAGGCACACATAATCTATCTTTCTTAAACAAATATCCCTCATTCCTATAGTAGTCCCCATACTTGCTTTTAGAACAAGTAGACCAAATTTGATTAAAATCAACATCATGTTCATATAATTCTTTCATACTTTCAAACCCAAGCAATTTAGTATGTAAAGAGGTCAGCAAAGAATACCTCCTAGAAAGGGCGTTTGCCACCATATTTTCCTTGCCTTGCTTGTATTTGATGACATATGGAAAGGTTTCAATAAACTCTAACCACTTGGCATGCCTCTTGTTTAGCTTTCCCTATGTCTTTAGGTACTTCAAGCTCTCATGATCAGAATGGATGATGAACTCCTTAGGCCATAGGTAATGCTACCAGGCCTACAATGTTCTCATTAGGGCATACAACTCCTTATCATATACTAGATAGTTTAACGCAACTCCTTGGAGTTTCTCACTAAAATAGATTATTGGTTTAGAATCTTGCATTAAAACACCACCAATACCTTTCTCGGAAGCATCACATTCGATCTCAAAAACCTTATCAAAATTTGGTAATACTAATAAAAGAGCGTTAGTTAACTCACCTTTCAATGTCTAGAATGCCTGCTCATATATTTCGGTCCACTAGAATTTGAAATTCTTCTTCACCAAATTATTCAGTGGAGCAGCAATGGAGTTGAAGTCTCTTACGAATCACTTATAGAAACTGGCTAGACCGTGGAAGCTCCTGACATCATTAGCATTTTGGGGTGTTAGCTAATCTCGGATTGCCTTCACTTTCTCATTATGTACAACTATTCCATCTGCTCGTGCAACAAAACTAAGGAAAACCACATATTCCATACAAAATGTGCACTTTTTCAAGTTGACATATAATTGGTTTTCCCTTAAAACAGTTAAAATTCTTTGCAGATGATGTACATGATCATCCAAAGTCCTGTTGTATATCAAGATATGATCAAAATAAATTACAACAAATTTTCCTAGGAATGGACGTAATACATGATTCATTAATCTCATGAAGGTACTAGGTGCATTAGTTAACTAAAAAGGCATTACCATCCATTCATAAAGTCCATGTTTGGTTTTAAAGGAAGTTTTCCACTCATTACCCTCTTTCATACGAATTTGGTAATAGCCATTTTTAAGGTCAATTCTTGAAAACAAGCATACACCATGCAACTCATCAAGCATGTCATCTAATCTAGGAATAGGATGTCTGTACTTAACTGTGATTTTGTTGATCGCCTTGCAATCCATGTACATACGCCACGTCCCATCCTTCTTGGGCACTAAGATCACTGGAACTGAGCATGGGCTTAGACTCTCTCGCACGAACCCTTTTTCCATCAACCCATCCACTTGTTTCTAAATTTCTTTAGCCTCCTTTGGATTGGTTCTATATACTGGCTGGTTTGGAATGGAAGCACCTGACATGAAATCAATTTGATGCTCTATGCCTCATAGAGGGGGTAATATTTGTGGCACTTCTTCAGAGAACAAGTCTTCGAATTCCTGCAACAAAGAAACAACAACACTAGGCATAGAAGGGTTAATGTCAACATTAGAAAAATATAAATTCTTGTACATAAGTACAAGTAATTGTTGTTTTGCCATCATTGCACTCTTAACCTCACTCTTCCTCGCCATTCCCTCTGCTCTCAATGTTTGTGTGTATTTGCCTTCTTTGCTCACAAGTGTTTGTTTTTCACTTGTTTTATTTTTTTCACGTGCACTCGAGTGTTTTTCCCTGAATTCCTTTGCAATTCTCATTTGATCTTCACTAGCTTCCCATGGCTTTTGAGGCATGAGAACCACTTTCCTTTTGTTTAAAACAAAAGAATATTGGTTCTTGTACCCATCGTACATAACCTTCCTATCAAACTGCTAAGGTCGCCCTAACAAGATGTGGCTAGCCTGCATAGGTACCACATCACACATAACCTCATCTTTGTAGCTCCCTATAGAGTTGGCTATAAGTACTTGCTTGGTCACCTTAACCTCCCCACACTCACTCAACCATTGCAATCGATATGGTCTAGGATGCTTTACTGCTTTCAACTGCATCTTTTCTACTAGCAAAGTGCTAGCAACATTAGTGTAGCTGCCATTATCGATTATCAAGCTACAGACTCTACCATGCACATGATACCGTGTATGAAAAATATGTTTACGCTGGATCCCCTCACCATCCTCCTAAGGTTGTACACTAAGCACTCTCCTCGTAGCATACAACTCGCTACTTACGGGTCCCTTTAAGTCAACATCCTCATACTTTTGTGATGGTGACTCCTCCTCCTCCTCAGAGCTCACACTCTCTACGCCCCGACTATCATTGATAATCATAGCCCTTTGATTTGGACATTGGTATGCAATGTACCCAAATCCCTAACACCTAAAACACTTTATATCTCTCGTCTTGGAAGGCGGTTTAGTGTCAGTCTTTCCCTTAGATGCAATAACTGAATTCTTAGCCCTCACGTCCTCCTTAGGCTTTGAATCGGTAGAGTTTCTCTTCCATCTGGACTTCCATGGAGTTTTGGAAGTCGAGCTAGTCCTTTGCTTACTCCTGTATTTTAGCTACCGCTCTACTTTAATAGCTCTATGCAGTAACTCTTCCATATCTAAGTAATGGTGAAGATCTACTACATCAGCTATCTCCCGATTCAATCCGTTGATGAATCTAGCCATAGTGGCCTCATCCTCCTCCTCAATTCTCGCCCTAATCATGGCCATCTCCAACTCTTTATAATAATCCTCTACACTATTATTCCCTTGAGTCAACCTTTGGACTTTCTTAAGTAGGTCCCTATGGTAGTGACAAGGAATAAAATGCTTATGCATGATCGTTTTCATCTCCTCCCAAGTGCTAATAGGTCGCTCTCCATACCCGCGCCTATTACGCACCAACTGATCCCATCATACACTAGCGTAATCTGAAAACTCTACTGCAGCTAATTTTCTCTTTTTCTCCTCAATGTAGTTGTAACATTCAAACACATGATTAATCTTCCTCTCCCATTCTAAATACAATTCCGGATCATTCTTTCCCTAAAAAGTTGGGATTTTCAACTTAATACTCCCTCAATTACTATCACACCTCTGGATGCTTCCCCTATCGCTCACGTGTTGGTAATCTCCAAAATCAGATTCCTCCTCTTCATCTATCCTAACTCCTCCCCTATTCTATCTACCTACTCCTCGCTTAACAGTGGTACTATTAGACGATTCCCTACTCCTTTCCATCTTATCTATCCTATCATGGATTAGCTCTAGTTCACCCGTTAAGATCCTCTTCATCTCCCCCCATCAATTCCTCAAACATCACCCGACTTTCTCCTCCATTACTGTTTTGTCCCGACATAATTCTAATAATTTTCAGCAAGTTACGATCACAATCACAAGAAATATATAAGTATGTTCCTCACACTCACTCGTGTATTTCTCACAAATGATATGGTCACAATTCCACTCGTGTATATCTCTCACAAAATATGATCTCACAACCTACTTTTTGTAATTCTTTTGCTAGGAACTCAATTTGGAACTCCTAAACTCAAATTACTAAGTCAACACTAATGATTACTATCGATTTTTAATCACAGTGACAATTTGGAAATTAGAAGCAAATTTCAATAGTTACAACATACAAGAGAACTCGGAAACAAGACAATTAATTCTTTTGCATGCAATCTCAAGAGGATATAAGTTGCACCAAAACACAATGAATGATTATGGAATGTAATTTTTGGATGCACAATTTAGAAATCACAAAGTATCTTTCACGGTTGGAATTGGAAACAATTGATATGGAAAGTAAATTGAATAAACCAATTATGTAATTGACAATTCAAGAAGCTATCTTGTGATTTCGGTAATTGTAATTCTTTCAAGGCCGAATTCCTTTTTTTTTTTCATTTTTGAATTTCAGTTCTTGATTCTTTCTTTTGCAACCGAATTTGATTTGATTTTTATTTTTGTAGATAAGCTATGAATTGAACACAATTAATTATTTAAGAAAAACCTAAATACCATCGGCCCTAATGGATTGTAATGACCGAACAAGTATGCTATTTGTTTTTTTTTTATATATATATATATGACTTCTATCTATGAATATGGAAAAGACAATAGACGAATATGGAAAAGAACAACATAAATTTTTTTATACGAATTTCTAACTTTGAAAATGGAAAAGACAACAGACAAGTATGGAAAAGAACAATAGACGAATATGGAAAACACAAAAGACGAGTATGGAAAAGAACAATAGACGAATATAGAAAAGACAACAGACGAATATGAAAAAGAACAACAGACAAATTAAAGAAAAGGATAGAATTTACTTGATTCAAGAAGCTGAAGCTCTGATACCAAATGATGCGTGAAACCCTAGGTATGTTAAACCTAGAACCCCAACGATGCTAGTTGGTTTCAATTACCCCGAGGATCGTTGATAGAGCCATTTTATACTCAATCTTAATAGTATGAGTTGTGTTAATTTATTATTGATTTTATAGAAATCATAAGGAAATGGTACTTAATTTTATTATGGTGATAAATCAGGTTAAATGGAGTCAAGAGTGCTAATTCAAGTAAATTAGAGAAGTCATCTACAATTTGGATCAAAGGCAAGGATTTACACCACCGGAGGAAAGTACATGGGCGTGTAGTTGAAGTACACGGCCGTGTACTTAGTTTTGAAGCCACAGGAAACTACACGGTTGCAGTACACGACCGTGTATCTGTCTTGAAGAATCCATAGGAAAATACACGGTTGAAGTACACGACCGTGTATCTGTCTAGAAGGAGGCATGGTTTGTAATACGGCCATGGTGCAAGCCGTGCTATACATTGCACAAGAAGGTGGAAATGTAGACTATCAACAGAGAGAGACACGGCTCGTGATTTGGCCGTGGTGGAAGACGTGGTGGAAGCCATGGTCGAAGCCGTGGTGGAAGTTGAAATGGAAGACGTGCCAAGGATGAGAAATTGTGGAACATCAACCAGAGGATGACACGGTTTGAGATCTGACCGTGGTATAAGCCGTGGCACACACTGATCACGGATGAAAACTTGTAGATTACCCATAGAGGAAGGCACGACTTAACCCACGGCCGTGTTGTAGGGCGTGCTAGGCGGACGATTATTTACTTCTCGAAATTTACTTGAAAAAGGAAAGATATTTTCGTATCTTGCTAGCAAAAGATCACCTGCCATCCCTTTAACAATATAAATAGAACTAACCCTAGAGGGTTAAAAAAATCTGGGATCATCTTGGAGACAAGAAGGAAAGAAGGAAGCAGAGCAGGCAGCCGAGAACAGAGGCTTGTTATTTTTTTATTTTTAATTTTCGTTTTGATTATGAACATGCATAGCTAAGTAGTTTTTCTAGCCAAAGGGTCATAGAAGTTTGATTCTCCACGAATTGTGAGATCTAATTGAATTGTATTTAATCTATTCTTTGTTTTTGGATATTCATATATCTTCTGAACGTCTTGTCATTATTATCTTTGTTGATTGGTATGAATTAGAGCTCTTCTACTTAATCAGCAAGGTAATATATTGTCATCTAGCACGTCAAATCCGTAATTGTTTGATAGTTCTAGTCTCGGTGACACGATAACATGTTTGATTATAAAATAGATGATCGAATTCATGTTATGGAGATGTATGATCTTGTTTAAATAGGTTATCTTATAATCTACTGGCATAAATTGGTAGTCTCTCTAGTTTTTAATGCTATTGATAGATTAAATCCTAAGAGCTTGTCTAGGGTTGTCTAATCGATAAGAGAAATAATCAAAGAGCTTGTTTTGGTTATCGAAGAAGTACGGAGAGATAGGTTGTTAGAGCTTGTTAATAACCATAACCAGTTTATCTAGAAACAAGGATAGAAGACATTTTCATCGATGATCAATTCCTAGAATTAAACTATCTTGATTCCTTTGGCTAGGCTTTTATCAACATTCGACTTTATTATATTGTTTCAATATTATTTGATTCACAAACAAAACCCCCCCATTTTTCTTTTCCTCTTTATTCGCTTTAAATAGAAATATATTTAACCAATCCCTGTGGATACGACCCTACTCACTACTATACGCAAATCATATCATTGTCTAGGAGTAGGTTTTTATTTTTGTTGGATTCGACACCCGTCAATCGTCTTGAATAAGCGATGCGTAACTAGACCGCAATCAAACCCGTTGACTATAACCTAAGTTATCAATAGGTATTCTTAGTAATTTGGTTAAGAATTCTACGAAAAATTTCTTTTGCAAAAGAACAAAAAAAGGCATTTCGTATCTCACGAAAAAAGATGTGTTTTCATATATCAAAGTTTTCCTTTAGCCGGCCCCTAGCACTGTCATATATATAGCACACAACACAATATGGAAATCCTAAGTTACTTATTCTATCCTTATTCTTATGTCACCAAGTAGGCAACTAAATAACATGGAAAACAAACCAACAAATAATAACAAAATCGAATGTATCCTCTAATGTAGTGTCCATGCAAATATATAATATTCCTAAAATATTTCATCCTTCCATGGTCACATGAATCAAGTTGACACATGTATGTTTTCCTTCTGTGTAGCTTGATTCCTGGGCCTACAAGTCCATGACTAGTCCTTGTAAAGCTTCGTTCATCCTTTTAGCTCTAGCACGGGTCATCGGGCCTCCAATACCATGTAATGGATCATGAGATTTTGGTTCCTTCCTTTGTGATGCTAGCTGATCCTCATTAGATGGTGACAATGATATGGTGGATTGGTAACTAAGACGATAATGAGGTGACAGCCAACGACTGCGATTTGTACATGCATGTGGTATTGTTTTATGGCTAAGTCGTAACTTGTGACTTTGTGAGGGGTTGCCAGACGATCGAGATGAGAACGTGAACATCGAGAAGAGTTAGAAGACAATAGTGAGATGAGAGTATGAGAGAGAATGTGAGACTTGAGAATGAGATAAGTTTATCAGATATGAGTGAGAGACTGAGAGTAGGACGAGGATGGTCCTCTCCTAGCCGATCTAATTTCAATTTCTTTTTTCCTTTTTTTCTTTCTATTTTTTTTAATTGTATGGGACATGCGAGCTAACTTGTGCTAGCATTGATGTGGTTTACCTTAACCCGCGGGCTATGCGGGGTGGGCCAAAACAACTGATGTGCCTAAAAGGGGGTCAAGCACAATCAACTAAAAGGGATGAATTGTCAATGATCATCCACGCCACAAACAAAGGAAAATACCTCAATATTCCAAATGAAATTCCGAAATTGTGATGAATTACAATATATCAAATGACGATTGCTAGAAGGGAAAACGAAATGGTATTCAAATTCAATTCAAAGGTGCTTTCAAATTTCGAAATTAGAACCCTAATTTCATAAGAACAAAAGTACATAAAATAACTAAATCCTCACCAGATATGACTCACTAGTTTGGAATTAGGATCAACTTGTAATTTGTTGATATAACACACAACAAATCCAAGTCAACTCGCCACAATTTCACTAAGGAAATTGATAAGAGCAAATGCTTGAAAGAGTCACCCTCTCTCACGGCAAAGGGGGTGTATTTTCTCAAATGTTCAAAAAAGCTCCTCAAAAACCCTAATTTGCAAGTATTTATACTTGCACCCTTTAGGGTTAGAATGACTAAAAAATCACAACTATGCCACTATAGGGTGGCCGGTCCTAAAGGTAAAATACAACCAAATAAAATGTCCTATAAAGCTTACAAAATAAATGGTTCAAACATAAATTACAAGTAAAGAAAATAATCTTCGGCAGGCTAGCTTCATGATGGAATCCGTCGGTTCAACTCATCGTTGGTTCAGGTCGGTCCATAGATAACCCACAAGCTGAGTCTTAGTGAGTTTATCCATCGCCTTGTGAAACCAAATAAGCATACCTGTTGGAATATACAATTCATGAATAAGATAAAAGAGGTTAGATAATAATTTATTCCGAGGTTGATCTGCTTGAAATGGGCCCTCATTGCCAAAATTTGAAATCCTTCAATTTTTGTCCTAATGATAGGTCTTGTCGGATTTTGATTCCCATCATCTCCTTGGACCTCAAAAAGATTTGACCTCAAATCTTGCAGTTCAAATGCAGCAGAGACTCTGTTTCCCAAAAGTAATCCATCTGAAGGAGTATCTCTACATAATCCCAATATCTGAAATACTATAGTAGATGATTGTTTTCTTTCCTCCATCTCTAGGATGTATCTCTCCTGTAACAAAAACAAGGACTCATTATCGACTGATGTTTCCTCTATCTCAACACTTTCCAACGAGTTTGTTTCCTCTGACTCATCCCTGTTATGCTGATCCCTAGAGTCTTCTAACAATTAGTCCAACTGATCATTACCTTCAGAAACCTCTGAAGGTTGGCACAGTGGTGTTTGACATCTTTCATCTGTGGAACCCTTATCTTCAAGTGAAGGCATTTGTAGCTCTGCACAGTCTGAGCCTCTAGGTGGTCTAAATTCCATTTCTAGGAATGGTTTAAGTCTAAAATTACCAACTCTATCTTCTCTAAGAGCATGATAATCTCCCTTTGCTCTAGGTGGCTCCTGAAGGTGTACCACTGGTGGTGGTGGCAATGTCATCCTATCAATCCTTGTTGCTAATGTAGTAACAAGTTTTCTAAGGTCCCGAAGTTGTTCATCGAAGGTCCTCCCACCTGCAACATTAGAACCCTGACCTCCACCAATTCGATTATATGCTACATCACTCATTCCTCCATTCACACTATTAATAGACATTTTTGTGGATGCAATCTATTTGATGTACCAATGTAATGTCTAGTAATTGTAGCACACTTGCTTCACAAAAACAATTCACGCCAAAAACCAACTCACTCCGCCACTTATACACTTTACATACAACACAATAAATTCACGCAACAATAATATGTTGCAACTCTTCACTTCCACGGTAGCAACAAACAAAACTAACTAAAATGCTCCTTTAAATGGCAACAACAACAAGAAACGGCAACAACAACTATACACTCCACTTCCACCGCAACTTACATACATACACGGCAACAAATTCACAAGTGACAACCTTAATGCAACTGTCGAGTCTAATTTTTGGATTCCCATTCCTAATCCGATCTAAACTAAACCCTATGCTCATCTAATCTAGATCCTCGACTTGAATTAGGAATTTCGTTTGATTTTTGGAGTCGCCACCCAACTGTTGTTGGGAAAAATTGAATTAAGACTAAAGGAGCGGATTAGTCTTAATTTGGACTACTAGTCGTCGTTATTTCCTCTTCTCGTTTTTGTGAGAAGAGAAGAAGGGAAAACCAGAGTTTCTAGGTCCGGAGGCTAACCTATTAAAACCTATGCGGTTACCACCTAATCTCTTAAAATTGTTCATCTTTAGAAATGTGTTTCATTGTGTCTTTGTTACTTTTATGTTTTTGAATTTATTTCAAGAAAATGATTTTTTTATTCATTTTAGGGGGTTGACCCGAATGGGTGCCTACGTACCTGCTACTCAGGATCAAACAAGCCGTAGTTCGCTTTTCTGAAAACCTTTAGGTTTGTTGATGAATTTTAATTTTGAAAACTCTTTTGATTTAAGTTCTTAACGTCTTTGGGGTTTTTCTAAAAATTTCTAAGCCTAAACTTTGAATTTGATTTTTGAAAATGATTTTGAGGGAAAACATCAATTTTGATTTTATTATAAAAAAAGACTTTTCTAAGTGCTAAAACTTATTTTTTTGTAATTTTTGAATTCTTTATTAATTTTTATGATTTTTATAAATTTTTGTGATTTTTATGATTTTTATAAGTTTTTGTAGGTTTTTTTATGATTTTATGATTTTTTTAAGTTTTTCATGATTTTTATAATTTTTATAAGTTTTTTCATGATTTTTATGATTTTTATAAGTTTTTTTTTTGTTGAAAATTTTATCTTAAGTTTATTTTCTATCCTATTTTGAAATCTAAAATTTAATTATTATTATTTTTCTAATATTTCTATTATTTTTCTTCATTTTTGTTATTTTTATTTTCTCTTTTTTCTTATTTCCTATCGGGTTGGATCGGGTCGGGTAGAATCGGTCGGACACGGCGGCGGTATTGGCTCGTTCACGGCGTTCCGGCGGTCGTTTGCGGCGGGTGAAGTGTCGAATCCTAGCTTCTTGAGGGTGCTGAGTCTGATGGTGGTGGCGGTTTACTCCCAGAACGTCTCCTTGCGGTGGTTTGAACTCCGGTCGACGGTCACGGCTTGGACTTCCTCCGATTTGCACTCTTTTCTCTCTCTCTCGCAATTCTGATCTGTCCTTTGGCTTCTTCACCTCCTCCTCTATTTATAGGCGTTTGAAATCGAGCTGGATAAGCTCGGATTTCCGCCGATTGAAGTTGATCGGATTTTCCGTTGAAAAACCAACTCGGATTCGTGCCTATCCAACGATTTGTTGCGATTTGATTCCAATTAGATAGTGTTTATCTTATTTCTGTTGAAGATCTGTTGGATTCGTGCAAAACATCGGATCAAAACGGCCGAAATACGAATTTTTCTTCTCGCCGGCGATCTCGGGCTCGAGGTAAGGGATGATCACGCGCCCGGCGCGTGTGTTTCTTCCAGCCAATCAGATGCTGCCACGTGTCACTGGATAAGTCGAAAAATTACAAAACGCGGAAACTGCGTCCTCCGCGATTCGAACCCGCGACCTCGACCTCCTGCGCGCGCGCCTAGACACGGTACGGACCAGCTGAGCTAGCCCACTTTCCTGATTTTTTTATTTTCGCAAATTGCATATATGCAATGCGATTTTTCTATTTTTGAAAATTCCAAAAATTTTTAAAAATTGTTTATTATTATTTATTATTGCCATTTCTGAAATCATTTTTCAAAATTGAAGTGTTTTCCTATTTATTTTTATTTTTTGAACATTTTTATTATTTTATGCTAAATTAGGAAAAATTGGGAAAAATTAGGAAAAATTGAAAAAATTGATTATTATTGAGAATTAATGATTCCGAGGGCAAAAATGGGGTGTTTACAGCAACTTTGACACAAATGGTAAGAATCAATTTCAAATTCAAATGAAATATAATTAATACCACTCTTAACTACTTGAAGTAAATGGATGTGTTTCAATTCAAATTGTTTCCTTTTCTTCCACACAATTCAAATCTGGAAATTATACCCTTTCACTTCCAATTTGCACAACACAACACCATATATGCTCCTACTCAATCACGGTGCATTTCTCCACTTGTATAACATTCTTCAACCGAAATAAACATAAGAAGGCAGCATTTAAATTTGAAAATCAATTCACTTTACTAATTGCAACTCCTCCACATTTGGTAAGATGCAAATTTTCAAATTCAAACAAGCACAATTAACTCCTTCACTCTTAATGCTTGTTTTGAAATCAAATAACTTCCTTTCTTACACACTAATCAAATTTGGAAAATTGCAAATATCCTCCACAATTCTGAATTCAACAATGCAAAAACAAACACAATTCCCTTCCTACACAATTTGCACTTCCGAAATTGCACTACCTTCCTCTCCTTCACGGTGAAGTCAAGACAAAAAATTACAACAAGATGTCCACTTCTACAACAACAAGTTTCAACTTCCCAAGTAAGATACTCACGCCAATTAGTACCAATACAAACAATTCAATTAATCCTCAATTTCAACAAGGATCAATCACGTAAACATCAAGGTAACAACAACAAAAAAATACATTCACTTGATCCGAATTTCCACTCCCTTGCAATTCGGTTCACAAAGGTAATACCAAAAACTTTCAATTCCCAAAACTTCAATCAACAAAACCCTTCTCATATACCTTCAATTAACTTACGGCAAGATGGAAACAAAGGACAATCCTAATTGCAACAATTCCTCCTCTTAACCATAAGCAACTCACGGCAATAGGAAGATAACAATATAAGGATAAAAAATCTCAAATTCAACAATCCCTCCTCTTAACCTTAAGCAATCTCACGGCAAGATGAAGATAACCAAATTAATTTTCAAAATCCCAATTGCAACAATCCCTCCTCTTAAACCTGTAGCTCTGATACCAAAATATGATGTGCCTAAAGAGGGGTCAAGCACAATCAACTAAAAGGGATGAATTGTCAATGATCATCCACGCCACAAACAAAGGAAAATACCTCAATATTCCAAATGAAATTTCGAAATTGTGATGAATTACAATATATCAAATGACGATTGCTAGAAGGGAAAACGAAATGGTATTCAAATTCAATTCAAAGGTGCTTTCAAATTTCGAAATTAGAACCCTAATTTCATAAGAACAAAAGTACATAAAATAACTAAATCCTCACCAAATATGACTCACTAGTTTGGAATTAGGATCAACTTGTAATTTGTTGATATAACACACAACAAATCCAAGTCAACTCGCCACAATTTCACTAAGGAAATTGATAAGAGCAAATGCTTGAAAGAGTCACCCTCTCTCACGGCAAAGGGGGTGTATTTTCTCAAATGTTCAAAAAAGCTCCTCAAAAAGCCTAATTTGCAAGTATTTATACTTGCACCCTTTAGGGTTAGAATGACTAAAAAATCACAACTATGCCACTATAGGGTGGCCGGTCCTAAAGGTAAAATACAACCAAATAAAATGTCCCATAAAGCTTACAAAATAAATGGTTCAAACATAAATTACAAGTAATGAAAATAATCTTCGGCAGGCTAGCTTCATGATGGAATCCGTCGGTTCAACTCATCGCCGGTTCAGGTCGGTCCATAGATAACCCACAAGCTGAGTCTTAGTGAGTTTATCCATCGCCTTGTGAAACCAAATAAGCATACCTGTTGGAATATACAATTCATGAATAAGATAAAAGAGGTTAGATAATAATTTATTTCGAGGTTGATCTGCTTGAAATGGGCCCTCATTGCCAAAATTTGAAATCCTTCAATTTTTGTCCTAATGATAGGTCTTGTCGGATTTTGATTCCCATCAACAACCCACACATCTTATGGGCTAAATTTTCTTGGCTTGCCTTACATTCTCAAGTCTAGTCTTAAAGGAAATAATAAAGACTAAAAGAAAATAAAACATAAAAGAAAGACTAAAATAAAAAAAGGAGAAAGAACTGCTGATGACTAAATTTGTTTTCGCTCAAACTAGTCATGCCTAATGCTAGTTCATAAGGTGTGGTTAGTCAAAGAAGTGAATGTTAGTTGTTCATTGGTCTTTGCTAATCACGAGCAATTACAAGCTTTCATCACCATTGTCATTCTTTACTATAGACCATGCTCTTGTTGATGATCATGCCACCATTGATGATGATCAAACAGTTAATTCTCATGCTTTGGTTCCTCTTTGAAATGAAAAGAAAAATGATGGTTGTGCATGTATATATAGTTGACTCAATTGAGTGGATGATAAGTAATAAGAAGAAAAAAAGAGGATATGGGTCAGAATTGATGTGGTTTAAAACTTGATAAGAATTTTTTTTTATAAGAATGTAAGAAATAAAAACGAATGTAAAACTACAACAAATAAGAGAATAAGTTTTGATGCTAATAAAAGGTATAAAGAAGTATTCAAAAAACTAGATTAATACCAAAGGCTTGAGAAAGGTAAACATTTATTACACATTATTAGTATATTGTTTAAGTGTGCAAAAATATATTTGTTTAGAACAATTTTATATGTTCAATTAGATGTTGGTTTCGAAAAGAAAATTAAGCAAAAAATAAAATTATATGGTTGGAACTCATTACTCTAATAAGCTTAGAAGAAAACAAAATGATTTCCAAGAAGGGAAAAATGAAGATGCATGATGGAATAATAATTCATAAGGAAATGTAAGTTATAATACAAATAAAGAAAATAATTTATTACAGGTTAAAATCCACCTCCATAGGTTGAATATATTTAGGTAATAAATTTGACTTATTCTGCTAAAGCTAGACATAAATACCATGGGATAACCTTTTTATCTATTGGAAGACAGTTATACATAAAAAGCTAATTATTTATTTGAAGATAATAAAGGAATAATTTTGAAGCATTAACAGGAGATTGTCAACATTTAATACAGATTATTGTTCAGATCTATAACACAATAAATTTGAATCGAAGAAATTAAAGTCGCGATTGCAAAGACAATTGAGAACAAGAAGAAAATTGAGTTTGAATGTTGGAACATCATTTATAAATACAAAGCAAGATGGGTGAGATGGCAACAATAGCAATATTTCATATCAAGAACTAAGAACAAGAGTACCTTGAGAGTTGTCAAGAATCATTCATATACATGCTAGTTTATATTTAAATCATTTGAGTTTTGAGTTAAATTGTAGAGGATCAAACTTGTGAAATCCTAATACATTGAAAACTTCATTTTGAAGTTGACTATATTTGTTTTTCTTGTAATTTCTATGATTTAGCTTGTGGGAGAGCTAAGTGATACAAAGTAGAGGAAGTGACTGGAAGCTATATCAAAGTGATTGTAGAGTGATTGTTTGTTGTAATACTTTGAGAATTTTTCTATGATATAGTGGTACAAACTAGTAAAGATAACTAAGATCTCAATAGTGGGGGCTAGAAGAGTGGATTGATACATAAGGTAGAACCATTGAAAATCATTGCTTGATTTTCTAATTTGTTACTCTTTATTTATTTATTTATTTTTGTTTACAATTTATTTATTATTTAAAGACTTGCAAATTTCATTGCTAATAAATTGGTTTTTAATCAAATGTCTATTGATAAGTAATGAAAGGGAATATTTTAATTAGAAAAATTTTTCATGAAAGTAATCAATTTACCTACCCCCTCCTAATTACATACCAAGACCAACAATTAGTAAAAGAGCTTATCTCAATATTGATTGCGTTTAAAGATCAATGGTAGAAAATTTGACAGTCCAAATGATTAAGGTACCTTATTTTGATGGATTTAACTTTGCTTATTGGAAATAGAAGGAAACTTTCATTAAAGTCTCAAACTATGAGACATGGGATATAATTACCATAGGAGATAGAACAATCACTTGAAAGCAAAAAATCTGCTTCTTATAACCATTACTCCTTCAAATTCTATGTAATCTCATCTTGTAGAATAGCTAAAGAAATTTATGATGCATTGTGTGAAACACATGAAGGAATAGACACCATTTAGAATATGAGAATTAACACTCTCATGTAATAGTATGAACATTTTAGATTGCCACTTGGAGAGAAAATCAAAGACACCTTAGGAAGGCTTACACCAATCACAAATGAAGTGTTATCATTAAATAAGAATATAACAGATTTGGATCTAGTTTAGAAAGTTCTAAGGATTTTATCAAAAGCATGGAATCCTAAGAAAATTGTAATTGAAGAAGCATGTGACTTAACTACACTCTTGCTAAGTGAACTATAAAGCAAATTAATGGCTTATAAGACAAAAGTACTTAAATTAGAATTAGAAAGTAGTCAAAACAAGAGTAAGATAGTTGCTTTCAAAGCAAAAGAACTAGAAGAGTATTTCGATGATCAATTAACTAGTGAAGATGAAGAAGTGACTATGTTAGCTCGAAAATTGAACATATAGCTCAGGAAGAAAGGTAAGAAACCTATCATCTATAAGGATACTAACAAAAATGTAGGTAAAAGTAGTAGTGAAGAAAGAAAAAAAAAGGAAAAGAAGGATCTTCTTTGTTACGAATGCAAAAAGCTTAGGTATATCAAGTATGAATAGCCATTTTTTTGGAAAAAAAATGGAGAAATATAAAGAAAAAGAAGTGGCCACTTATCGCTACTTAGAGTGATCTTGAAGAATAAGAAAATGAAATAGAGGAATTAGAAAGGAAGATGAAGAAGCCAATCTATGCCTAATGGTAAACTATAAAACCTGAACATTTTATGACGTATCAATATATATATATATATATAATATGTTATAACATTATAATGTAAACCAAGGCTAAGATAGGAAATTCATAAAAATTTGAGGGATAGATATGTATTTTCATGATTTGAGTATAAATACTCTATAATAACCCTAGGTCTCCTCTTTTCACCTTATTAGTAACCACATAATGACAAGCAGGGAAAAAGGAGGAGACGCTTTTGACAGTAACCTTAAAGACGAAAGGAAAAAGGAGCAACCTAATTTCAAAGACGAAAGGTAAAAGATTTTATACGAATTTCAATTTAGGTTACTGGAATTGGAATTTATGAGTATCATGTGTGCATTGGGACTCGAGATTTGAGAAGGGATAATATGAGAAAGGGGAATTAACTGCTCAAGGATATGATTTGTGGATTTTTTGAAGTAAGTAATCTAATTCGTGTAATTTATTTATAATTACATGTTTTAGAGATTTAATCAAGCTTAAGAATAGAGAGAATTAGGTTTAGGAAAAATTGGAGTGAAGGATTAGAAGTTCGTAGAGATTGCCGAGGGTAACATGGTTGTGTTTCAACCATGTTGAGTCAAAGGTAACATGGCCTCTTAATATGGTTGTGTTTCGACCATGTTAAGTGTAAAGGTTACACCGAGAGATATATGGCCTCTTAATATGATCGTGTTTCAACTATGTTGAGTCAAGGGTAACAAGACCTCCTAATACGGTGTTGTTCCAACTGTGTTAAAGCTAAATTTTACATCGAAAGATACACGACCCTTAATACGGTCGTGCTTTGATAGGAATCAAAATCCTACAAGACCTATCATTAGGGCAAGAGTCAAAGGATTTCAAATCTTGGTGATGGGGGTCCTCTTTGAACAAACCGACCCTGGAATTATTTGTATATTAACCTCTTTTCTATTACTTATGTATTGTGTATTCCAGCAGGCATACTTGTTGGGTTTTGCAGGGCGATGGACAAACTCACTAAGACTCAGCTTGTGGGTTATTCATGGACTGACCTAAATCGAAGATGAGCTAGATCGGCGAATTCCATTGAAGAGCTGGCTTGTTGAAGATTATTTTTTTATTTGTAATTTATTTTTGAACCATTTATTTTGTAAGCTTTTTAGGACATTTTATTTAGTTGTATTTGTGGATTTAGGACTGGCCACTTAAGTGGCATAGATGTAATTATTTTGTCATTTTAACCTTAAGTGGAGCAAGTATAAATACTTACTAAAGTAGGGTTTGTGGGAGATAGTGGAGTGAAAACAAAATTGCTGCCTCTTTTCATGAGAATTAAAGTTTATACTCTAAATTTCATAAGACTCTTATAAATTCTTCAAGGATTGTGGCGAGTAGAAACTTAAGGATTTATGAGTAATATCAATTCCTAAGTTGATTCCATTTCATACTAGTGTGTCATATTTAGTTGTGATTTGGGTTGTTCTTATTTGTTCTTGATTATCACGTCATTCAGGGTCATTTCTATCATTGGATTGCTTGCAATTTAGTGGAATTAGATCCATAAGTGAATTGTCATTGTGATTATTCAATTGCTAGTGGAATTTGCTATTTTGCATGGAAGCCTTTTGCATAAGGGATTCACGCCATTTTAGAAGTCTTGGTGATTGGATTTCCATTGGATCTTGTGTTGAGTGCTTGATCCTATTGTGCACATCATTATTTGGTATTAAGGTTATTTGATTTACAAGTTGGCTTCATAAGGGATTTAGGGTTCACGCCACTTATGGAGTTAGTGTTGATCAGAATTGATTTATTTGTTGTATGTATATGCTTTTGTCAATTAAACATATCATGCTCTAGCCCATGTTAAGCAACATGGCCCCCAACATGGTTATGTTGAATAAAGTATAACTTAATTATATATCCATTTAACTTCTAGTTAAGCTAATTTCCACATGACCTAGATAGCTAGTAAGGTCTTAGAGAACTTAAATAAATAAGATTAAGAGAAATAAGAGAATGATATTAATCTTAGATTAAGTACTGAGAAGAACTTGTTGATGTGTATAGATTTCAATTTAGCTTAAGTCTAAGATCGGAAGTGCTTAAGGCTAGGATTCAAGGTACGTGTAACTTATGTGTTGATTTGTGTTTGTTTAAGTTAGCTATGCATTGAGTTTGATTTAATTGAATGATTTGGCTTAAGTGTTTAAGTTATATGTTGTATGTACTTGGCTCGACCTAGGGGCCCATAGTGGTAGATCCTTAAGGGGTACCCCAATGATCCTTATGTGACATTATCCTTTAGTGGAGTCGTGCTTGAAAATGATCTGGGCTGAATGTTGGTTAAGAGGTTTAAGTGTACATGGGTGTGGGGCCTGTAGTGGCAGTTCCCATCACCAGGTTAAGTGTTTAAGTGAACATGGGTGTGAGGCCCATAGTGGCAGTTCTCATCACCAAGTTTAAGGATTAAGGGATCATGGGTATGGCGCCTATAGTGGCAGTTCCCATCACTAATTCATGTTCTGATGTGTTAAGTGTGTTAAATGGGTCATGAGTACCCTGTTGATGCTTGTGGACATAAATTGTATTAAGAAATGGTTGTCTGTGTTTAAGTATTGCATGGTGTGTATGATACTTGTTCATGTTTCTTCATGTGTGTGTGTTTGTGTTATATGTACTGGGCATTAGCTCACCCTTCGAGGAACATTTTTAGATGTAGGTGTTAAGGGAGATGAGAACCCAGAAGATAACATGGGTTTAGGTGAGCCAGAGAGAGGAAGATGAAGATTACCATTATTATTATGGTGATTAGGATTTAAGAGATTTAAGATATTTAACTGTAATAGACAGTATCTTTTGAGAATGTGATTTTTGTGTTTAAAGACTTTCGCTACATTAGACAATTGATATGGTTTATGAGATTATTTGGATTTTGAAGATGTATGAAATGTTTTTATATAGGAGTTTTAGGCTAAAATGTATCAGAGTTGTTTCAGAGCCTTAAAGTGTTCTTGTGAGAAAAGGATACGTGGCGGGCAGTAGTGTGGCCTGGGTTTCGAGGTGTTACAACTTAGGTGGTATTAAAGCTTTAAGATTTTGATCTTTAGAGACTTAAGTTTAAATCTATAGAGAATCGGTTGATGATCCTTATGAGTTAAGTTTTGATCTATAGAGTATGGGTCATTGATCCTAAAGAGCTTAGGTAATGATCCCGAGAACTAAGCGATGATCAATAGACATAAGTTTTAAACAAGAGAGTATGAGATATGATCTTTAGAGGAATTAAGTACTTGATTCGTAAGATAGTAAGGCATGAAGAGAGTGGGTAAAATATGGGACGTTTACTTAATTGTTTAATTATTTTCTTGTATATATATAGTAGACCCATGTGTAATGGTATATGTGTATATACTTACACATTATGAAACTGACCATGACTGATATTAACTCAAGTAGATCTGGTTGTCTCTTCTTAAATAGAATGCCTCTAAGAAGAATCACCGAAACAGGAGCCGAAAGGGGTGCTAGACGTGACAATTCCAATAAGAAGGAAGTTCAGAACCTATAGCCACAAGGGGAAAGAGGTTAGATGGCTGAAGAGACAGTCCAATTACTGCATACTGTGAACCACTTGGTGAGACTACTGGCATAACAACACCAAGCCCCTAATGTCCCACAACACAGGAATGCTAACGAACCCATAAGCTTTGATAGGTTCATAATAGTGGCTAAAAAGTTTAACCCCAAAGTGGATGACCTAATCGAAGTTGAGGATTGGGTACAGGAAATTGAGAAAACATTTGCTGCCTTCCATATACTAGAAGGTAGGAAGGTAAATTATGCTACTTTCACGCTGAAGGGAACTGTAACAAAATGGTGGGCTTTGATTCTTAAACTTATTGTGGAATGCATGAATTGGGTTGTATTTAAGGAGCTGTTTTATCAGAGATACTTCTCCTGCAACTCTAGAGACAGGATGGAGAATGAATACTACAACTGTGAACAAGGGAACCAAATAGTTGAAGAATATGAGGCAAAGCTGAATCGCCTCATCCAGCTCCTTTTAGAAAATGTATGTAATGATGATAGGTCTCGAGCTAGAAGATTCCTGAGAGGATTGGAGTTGGACCTACAACTTGCAGTAGGGGCCTTTCAGCTAAATACATATGCTGAAATGGTTGACAAAGTGAAGTAACTTGAGTAGAATAAGAAGATCATAAAAGAATAGAGGAGCCATAGAGCAGCAATAGCTTTGGGAAAAAGACTTGCCTCTAGTGGAATGGGGTAAGACAAGGGTAACAGACATCACTTGCTGCAAAGTAGAACACTGAGAGCTATAGCCCCTCCTCTCCAAATCAAACAAGTGCCCTTGACACTCACTGCAACAAGCCTAAATGTTAAATGTCCCAGATGTTACGGACCTTATGAGTTAAGAGAGTGTAGATGGCCAGATGGGGCATGTTTCTCTTATGGGAGGACTAGACACATTAGCAGGCATTGCATTGAGAGGTCTTAATCTTCTGTCATGTGTGCAAATAGAGGGGACATAAGGTAGTCAACTGTCCTTAAGGACAAATTAAAAATCAGATCGAGCTAGTTTAACAAGCAGCTGGACCTCCAGTGAGAGGATAGGCTGGTAGACCACAGGCAGGAGGTCTTAGACAAAGAGTTCCTACTAGAGTGTTTGCCATTCACCATCAGCAGCACTAGGATATCTCGGATGTAGATAACATTGTAGGTATGCTTCTAGTACACTCCTGCAATGTATATGTGTTGTTCGATACTAGTGGGCCTATATCTTGTGTATCTAACAATTTTGTATGTGCATGTGCATTGAATGTTGAAAACATGAATGAATGTCTGGCTGTTAGTTGTCCCTTGGGAGTAGGAGGAAGAATAAGTAGGATATGCAAAGGAGTTGAAATAGAAATGCATAGTAGGGTGATGCCGACAGACTTCCGAGTATTGGAAATGATAAAGTTTGACATTATATTGGGTGTTAATTAGCTGTCAAAATATCATGCCACCATTGACTGTCACAACATGGTGGTGCAGTTTAATATACAAGGGGATGCATATTTTGAATACAAGCTAGAAGTACAGAGACCCACTAGTTGCCTACTTATGAGATGTGGGAAAAAAGTGTACCGGTAACTATATCTGTTGAAGCCAGTGAAGAAGTTAACATGGAAGGAGTACCCATAGTGAGGGAACTTCCTAGTGTGTTTCCAGAAGATCTTCTTGGTTTACCCCTAGCCAGGGAAATAGAATTCAACATCGATTTAGTACAGGGCACAGTTCCCATATCAAAACCAGTTTATGAGATGGCAGCAGTAGAATTGGAAGAATTAAGGAAACAATTACTGGAGCTACAAGATAATGGTTTTATAAGACCCAGTGTCTCTCCATGGGGTGCATTAGTCTTGTTTGTAAAGAAGAAAGATGGAAGCATGAGACTTTGTATAAGAAAGTTAAATAAGGTTACAATAAAGAACAAGTATCCTCTTCCTAAGATAGATGACCTATTTGACTAGTTGCAGGGAGCTCAGGTGTTCTCCAAAGTAGACTTGAGATCAGGCTACCATCAATTAAGAATCAAAGAAGAGGACATTCATAAAACAACATTTAAGACTAGATATGGGCACTAAGAGTTTCTGGTGATGCCCTTTGGACTAACAAATGCACCAACTACATTCATGGATTTAATGAATAGAGTATTTAGGGATTTCCTGGATAAGTTTGTAATCGTATTTATAGATGATATTCTGATATACTTTAAAAGCATTAAGGAGCATGAAGAATATTTGAGACTGGTATTGGGCAGGTTACAAGATGAGAAGTTGTATGCCAAATTCAGTAAATGTGAATTATGGCTGGAACAAGTAGTCTTCTTGGGTCATCTGGTTAATAGGGATGGGATATCTGTGGACCTAAAAAAGGTGAGAGCAATAGTAAACTGGCATAAATCGAAAATAATTATAGAGGTAAGAAGCTTCTAGGGTCTAGCAGGCTACTATAGGAGATTTGTAGAAAGGTTTTCCAAAATAGCAACTCCTCTCACCAGATTGACAAAGAAGAATGTGAAATTTACATGGAATGACAGATGTGAAGCCAACTTTCAAATACTCAAAGAGAAACCGGTTTTGGCACCAGTTTTGACTTTGTCCAAGAGTGGAGAAGAGTTTATAGTGTATAATAATGCCTTAGTTTAAGGGTTAGGGTGTGTATTGATGTAAAGTGGTTAAGTAATAGCTTATGCTTCTTGACAATTAAAGTCGTATAAAAAGAACTACCCAACTTATGACTTAGAATTGGTAGTTGTAGTGTTAACTTTGAAACTATGGTGACATTATGTATATGGAGAAAGGTGCAAAATCTTCATTGACCACAGGAGCCTGAAGTACGTATTTACGTAGAAAGAGCTGAATATGAGATAGAGGAGCTGGTTGGAGTTAATTAAGGACTATAACCTGGAGATACAATATCATCTAAGAAAAGCTAATGTGGTGGTAAACGCCCTTAGCAGAAAGAAACAGGGTAATGTAGCCACTCTCATCACCTCATAGAAGGAGTTATTGGAAGACATGAGCAAATTAGAGCTAGAAGTTTTAACACAAGAAGTGGGAGCAAAAATGGCTACCTTAAGGATTTAACTAACCATAATGGATAGAATTAAAGTAGGTCAGATGGAAGATAAGGATATTCCAGAGATCAAGAGTAGAATGGAGCAAGGCAAGGCACCAGAATTTAACTTAGATGTAAAAGGGACCTTAAGGTATAAAATGAGACTATGTGTGCTAAGGGATACATAATTGAAAAGAGAAATAACGAAAGAGGTGCATCACTCCGCCTACGCAATACATCATGGAAGTACCAAAATGTATAAGGACATGAAGAGCTATTATTGGTGGAGAAACATGAAAAGAGAAATAGTAGAATAAGTAGCCAGATGCCTCACATGCCAGTAGATCAAAATAGAACACTAGAGACCAGCTAGAGAATTATAACCTCTTCTAATACCGGAGTGGAAATGGGAGCATGTGACAATGGACTTTGTTATAGCCCTTCGAATACCAGGGAGAAACAGGATGCAGTTTGGGTTATAGTAGATAGATTGACCAAGTCTACTCATTTCATACCTATCAGAGTAGGATACAAATTGGAGAAACCATCTTAGATATACATACAAGAGATAGTCATATTACATGGAGTGCTAGTGAAAATCACTTCTGATAGAGACATAAGGTTTGTGAGTAGGTTCTAGAGCAGCCTACACAAGGCATTGGGCACCAAACTACAGTTTAGCATAGCATTCTACCTATAGACAGATGGTCAGTTTGAAAGGACTATACGAATATTGGAAGATTTACTCAGGGCATGTGCATTAGATTTTAGAGGAAATTGGAATGAACATATATCTCTAGTGGAGTTTGCTTATAATAACAGTTATCGGGTAACCATCCAAATGGCACCATATGAAGCTCTTTATGGAAGAAGGTGTAGATCCCCACTACATTAGGATAAAGTGGGAGAAAGATAGATGATGGGGCCGGAGTTAGTATAAGAAGCGGTAGACAAAGTGAAACTAATCAGGTAGAGAATATAGGTGACCTAATCTCGACAAAAGAGTTATGTGGACAAGAGAAGACGCCATTTGGAATTTTAAGTGGGAGATGAGGTATTATTGAGGATTTCTCCAACAAAGGGAATGATCAAATTTGGGTTGAGAGGAAATGATACGAACCATGCCAACCAGTGACGAAACCCAATACCAATACGTTCGGAAATTTGTTGCCTAAGATGCCCAAACACCTAAAGTGGAAAACCGCGACCCGTTGTCTATAAGCGAGACAAGAACCTTGGTATAAAAGTGAAGACGCCACAATCGGGATGGAAAACCGATTGATAAGTCGGGATGAACGCCACGGAAATCAATCCGATAAGTTCGAATTAAGTTCTTGAAGAACCAAGAGAGGTGCCTCTCAAAAGTGTTTAATGTTCAATGATGTCTTATCTCTAATGTTCTAAACCCTAGGAGCTTTTATACTAGGGTTACAATTCGTGTAAAAACAAGTCCAAAACGACGTAGTTTAGTTAAGTGACATAAAAACGCGAAACAGAACAAGCTGGCCGACAGGGGATACACGGTCGTGTACACAACCGTGTACTTTGGCCGTGTACTTGTCTGTGCAACTTCTGGCAACATACACGCCCGTGTACTTGGACCGTGTATCTGTCTGTGCAACTTCTGGCAACATACACGCCCATGTACTTTAGCCGTGTATCTTTCTGTGGATTTGCTTGACTCCATACACGGCCGTGCCTTTTAACCGTGTATCTAGCCGTGTATGATTCTAGGCAATCTTGAGAGTCCTACACGGCCGTGCCTTGAAAGTACACGCCCTCTTCAACCCGTATCCAGTATAACTTGTACAAAAGCAAGGGTCTTCCAATGGTTGTTCCAATCCGTTCCAACTCCATGATTGCTCCAATCTTTTCCGGCTTCATGGAAAACCTTTATCAACCCGTTAAGTGCTTCCTTGAATCGTTTTGCTCAATTTCTTGTGATCGGTCCAGGCAGCACTTCAAGAGGATCCACATTTCTTCTTCTGGCTTGGCTCTCATCTCGGATCTCATCATTCCCCTCCTCTTGAAAAGGATTTGTCCTCAAATCATTTCCTGCATCAAATGGACTCAGATCAGTAACATTAAACGTGACACTTACTGGATACTTACCTGGTAAATCTTTCTTGAATGCTATATCATGGATGTATTCAAGAATTTGAATTGGTCCATCGCCTCTAGGAAGTAATTTAGATCTACGCTGTACGGGAATCTGCTCTTTGCGCATGTGAACCCAAATCCAATCTCCAGGTTCAAAAACAGCTTGTTGACAACCCTTGTTGGCTTGTTTCACATACTGCTCTACTCTTCGCTCAATATTTAGCTTTCTCACGAAATCTGTCTTAAAATCAGCTTCAAAACTCACAGATTTGTTAAGTGGCAATGGCAATAAATAAATAGGAACCAATGGGTTAAAACCATACACAATCTCAAATGGTGAACAATGAATAACGCTATTTAAAGCCCTATTACATGCAAACTCCACAAATGGTAGATAATCCTTCCAAGTCCTAATGTTCTTCCCTATGATTGCCCCTAACAATTGAATTAACGTACTATTAACCACAACAATTTGCCCATCAGTTTGTGGGTGACAGATAGTCGAAAACATTAGTTTAGTTCCCCACTTTTCCCACAATACTCTCCAACAATGACTCGAAATCTTTACATCTCGATCACTAACAATGCTACTAGGTATACCATGCAGACGCACTACCTTTCTAAAGAACAATTCAACAATGTATATAGCATTATCAGTTTTATGACTAGGAATGAAATGAACCATTTTAAAAATCCTATTCACAATCACAAAATTAGAATCTTGACCATGCTTAGGCCTAGATAATCCTAACACAAAATCTATGGACATATCTATCCAAGGCTCATGAGGAATGACACTATACTCATATAACCAATCTAAGAAGTCATCTAAACGATGAATGGGATGACGATACTTTACCGTGATGTTGTTGATGGCGCGGCAGTCAACACACATTCTCCATGATCCATCCTTCTTAGGTACCAAAATCACAGGCACTGCACTTGGACTCATGCCTTCTCTCACGTATCCCTTCTCCATTAATTCATCAAACGGCCTTTGGAGTTCCTTCGGAAAGACATCTTCAAAGTCCTGCACAAGAGACACAACCACACTACGTAAAGCATTAGATAATTCGTTAGTAATCAAATATGTTTCCTTGAAAACCAGCAACAACATAGGTTGCCTCATCACTAACGCTCTCCTTACTACACTCGCTCTTGCCACACAACTCTCCTTTTGCAAGGCTGCCCTCTCCTTTTTACTCACCACCAAAGTTGATCCCCCTTCAACTTGGCCTCTCACACTCTTTCCAGCCTTCCTCTCCTTTTCCTTTTGATCTTGACTTTTATATTCCTTTTTCTTCTCATTGTCTTTTGCTCTCTCACTCCCACTCTACTTTTCACTCACCTTGTGTTTTGCAAATGACTGTTGTAGCTGCAACTGGTCCTCATACACTTGTTTAGGTGTTAAAGGTTTAAGGTTAAAAGTTTTTCCTTGGTGAACAAGCGTATACTTGTTAGAAAAGCCATCATGACCAACCTTTCTATCAAATTGCCATGGCCTCCCCAACAACACATGACATGCTTGCATTGGCACTACATCACATAACACCTCATCCTCATACCTACCAATGCGAAAACCAATCAAGGCTTGCTTACTTACCTTAGTCTCACCACTATCATTCAACCACTGCAATTTATATGGACTAGGGTGTCTCACAGTTTTGAGCCCCAGCCTCTCAACAATAAAATTGCTCACTACATTGGTGCAACTCCCTCCATCAATGATCAAACTACAAATGTGATCTCCTAAATAACATCTAGTATGAAATATATTTTCTCTTTGCACCTCCTCTTCTTCCTTTACCTGCACATTCAGCGCTCGCTTCACTACTGCCACTAGCCTTCCCATTGCAGGCTCCTCATCATCACTAACATCCTCTAATGGTGGCATATCATCTTCTTCACTATCCCCCTCAGTCTCATACTCACCATCATCACGTAAAATCATCACACGCCTATTTGGACATTGACTAGCAATATGGCCTCTACCTTGACATTTAAAGCATCTAATGTCACGATTTCTAGAAGTAGAAGATTCAGGGTTACCTTGATTACCAGGAGTAGAACCCGCTTGCCTCAGCTCCCCTTTTGGTTTGGTAGGTAAAGGCTTTTCTTCCTTCTTCCATTGATTAGTCTTCCAAGTGGATGAACCATTACCCTGTTGAAATCGTGCACTACTACTACCCTTCCACTTGTGCTGGTTCTCAACCTTTATAGCCATGTGAACCATATCCTCCAATTCTACATAATGCTGCAATTCAACCACATTTTGGATTTCTCTATTCAACCCAGCAAGGAATCTAGCCATTGTAGCCTCTCTATCCTCTTCTACATTCGCCCTAATCATAGTGACTTCCATCTCCTTGAAGTACTCATCTACACTTCGGCTTCCTTGCCTCAGAGTTTGCAACTTGTTGTGCAATTCACGATAGTAATACGTAGGTATAAACCGCTTTCTCATCACTCTTTTCATCTCTTCCCAAGACTCAATAGGTGGCTCGCCACTCCTTCTTCTATTCAACATTAATTGATCCCACCACACTATAGCATAATCTGAAAATTCAATGGCAGCAAGTTTCACCTTCTTTCTCCCACTATAGTTGTGACAATCAAACACCATCTCCACCTTTTTCTCCCATTCTAAGTACGCCCCGGGATCATTCTTCCCTTGGAAAGGAGGAATCTTCATCTTTATGCTACTCAATTGATCATCCTCTCTATTCCTATCTCCTCTATCTTCCCAATCTCTAGTCCCTCTATTCCGACCACTATACCCTCTATAACTCCCAACAGAAGGCTCATCAAAGTCATCACCCGACATTTCATCTCCACCCCTCGGTACTCTCCTAGAACGACTCTCCCTCTTATGCCCTTGGAATACGTTTGTGGATTGCTCTAGTCTTTGCTCCACCGTCTCATGAATTTGTTCCATTCCTTCTTGGAACATCCTCTTCATTTCTCCCCTCAACGCCTCAATTACTAACCTAGCATCAAACCTTCCCCTCTCACCTTCCGGAGAATGTTGTCTCGACATAGTTCCTGCAGAAAAGATTAGTACAACACAAATATATATATGATCAAACCTCACGATACACTCCCTTACGTGTTTCGCTCAAATGATGATATCACACAATCACTCGTGTATTCTCACAAACAACAATGATATCACTCACCAATTTCCTCTTCTCAATTCTCTTGGAACTAACCCGAACTACATCAATTTCCTTCCGTAGAATTCAAAACCAACTCTAGGGTTCGTAAAATTTTCCTCTATTTTTCTATCCGAATTTTTTTTTCTCTATTTTTTTTTCTTTTTGGCTTTTGATCACGTTTCTCTTTTCTTTTCTTTTCCCTTCTTTTTTTTTTTGGTCGTGATTTTTACTCTTTTTTTTTTTTAATCGACTAGTAAATACTACACTATCAAAAGACAATTAATATTGCGGAATTGAACACGATAATTGATATGAACGATTGGAGTTAGGGTTTTTGATATTACCTTCCTCAACCGAACTTGATGTTTTGACAAACCTAAGCTCTGATACCAAACTGATACGAACCACGCCAACCCGTGACGAAACCCAATACCAATACGTTCGGAAATTCGTTGCTTAAGACGCCCAAACACCTAAAGTGGAAAACCGCGACCCGTTGTCTATAAGCGAGACAAGAACCTTGGTATAAAAGTGAAGACGCCACAATCGGGATGGAAAACCGATTGATAAGTCGGGATGAACGCCACGGAAATCAATCCGATAAGTTCGAATTAAGTTCTTGAAGAACCAAGAGAGGTGCCTCTCAAAAGTGTTTAATGTTCAATGATGTCTTATCTCTAATGTTCTAAACCCTAGGAGCTTTTATACTAGGGTTACAATTCGTGTAAAAACAAGTCCAAAACGACGTAGTTTAGTTAAGTGACATAAAAACGCGAAACAGAACAAGCTGGCCGACAGGGGATACACGGCCGTGTACACAACCGTGTACTTTGGCCGTGTACTTGTCTGTGCAACTTCTGGCAACATACACGCCCGTGTACTTGGACCGTGTATCTGTCTGTGCAACTTCTGGAAACATACACGCCCGTGTACTTTAGCCGTGTATCTTTCTGTGGATTTGCTTGACTCCATACACGGCCGTGCCTTTTAACCATGTATCTAGCCGTGTATGATTCTAGGCAATCTTGAGAGCCCTACACGGCCGTGCCTTGAAAGTACACGACCTCTTAAACCCGTGTCCAGTATAACTTGTACAAAAGCAAGGGTCTTCCAATGGTTGTTCCAATCCGTTCCAACTCCATGATTGCTCCAATCTTTTCCGGCTTCATGGACAACCTTTATCAACCCGTTAAGTGCTTCCTTGAATCGTTTTGCTCGATTTCTTGTGATCGGTCTAGGCAGCACTTCAAGAGGATCCACATTTCTTCTTCTGGCTTGGCTCTCATCTCGGATCTCATCAGGAAAGCTAAACCAAAGTATATAGGCTCGTTTAAGATCTTGAAGAGAATAGGCATAGTGGCTTATAAGTTAGCTCTTCCACCGAATTTGGCTAGAGTACATGATGTATTCCATGTATCCAACTAGAATTTCGGACACTAAAGAAAGGGTATTAAGGCATAAAACAATCTCTTATGTTAAAGTGTAATGGACAAACCAAACAGAAAGGGAAGTGACGTGGGAACTGGAAGCAGAAATGAGGAAGAAGTATCTAGAACTTTTCCAAAATTAGGTACTTTCGAGGACGAAAGTTTTTATAAGGGAGGAGAATTTAATACCTAAATATCTTGTGACGTATCAATATATATATATATGTTATAACATTATAACGTGAACCAAGGCTAAGACAGGAAATTCATAAAACTTTGAGGGACAAATATATCTTTTCACAATTTGAGTATAAATACTTTATAATAACCCTAAGTCTCCTCTTTTCACCCTATCAGTAACCACATAATGACAAGCAAGGAAAAAGGAGGAGACGCTTTTAACAGGAACCCTAAAGATGAAAGGAAAAAAGAGCGACCTAATTTCAAAGACGAAAGGTAAGGGATCTTATAAGAATTTCAATTTAGGTTACTGGAATTAGAATTTATGAGTGCCGAGTCTAATTTAAAAATTTATATTATCTCCTTAATCCGATTCATATTATATCATATGCTCATCCAATATAAATCCTCGACTTAAACTAAGAAGTTTTTATTTATTTGGAGCCGCCACCTAACTAGAGTTGGGAAAAATTATTGAATTAGAATTAATTGAGTTGATTAATTCTAATTTGAACAACTAGTTAACACAATCTCCTTTTTTTAGAAAAGAAAAAAAAAGAAGAAAGAAAAACCAGAGATTCTCGACTCGGGGGTTATCATATTAAAGTCCTAAAGTTACCACCTTATCCTTTTGAGATCTGAATTATGTTATGATATCCTTTTTAGCATAAAAAGAAAATATTAGAAAAAAAATGATATAAGGATTATACTGATAATGATTAAATTTTTTTTTATTCTTTTTAGAGTTGCCCCATAAGGGTGCTTACATACCCGCTATTCGGGATCAAACAGGCCGTAGTTTGCTTTTTATGAAGCTTTAGTGGATTAGTTAATTTTAATTATGAAAATATGCCAGGTTTACGTTTATTACCATTTAAATTTATTTAAAGAAATTTCAAAGCTTAGGCTTTATTTCTTAATTTTGAAAAACATGAATTATGTTCATTCATTTATTTCATGAAAATAAGTTTTCTAAGTGATAAAAATATTTATTATTTTTTTATTAATTAAAATTTTTTAATTAATTTTTATTAATTATCTATTAATTATAATAGACATATATATTAATTTTTTTAGAAAACTCTAAACCTAGTCCTATTAATACATTCCTAAAAAAAAAACATACATCTTTATATTTTTTTATTTTCTACGCTATTATTATCATTTTTGTATTTTTATATATATTCTTACTAATAGTAATAAATAAATAAAATAAAAAACGGAGAGATCTGACTAACCTGGACACGGGTCGCGGTTTGGGTTGGGTTGGGCACGTACATTGCGATTGGAGCTCTTCGACGGCGACTTTTCGATGGTGATTGGCAGTGATTAATAGGTGCTTCCAAGCTTTCTAGAGGTGAGGAAGCTGATGGTGGTGGCGGTTTTCATTGAAAACCACCCTAGGCAACGGTTCGAGTGGCTATGGTGAGGGTTTTTGAGAGAGAGAGAGAGAACTCCGATGAGGGTTTTTTTTTTTTTTTTCTTAGTGTTCTTCCACTTTTTCTTCTTCTCCTTCCTCCATTTTAAGGTTGAGTCTTATTTATAGAATCTCAAAACGAGCTTGATAAGCTCGGATCTTCCTCGCTGTTGAGACCCATCTCCATCCCTTTTTTTTTTTCGATTTGTGTTAATCCTTGGTTTTCTGTTAGGATTTGTGTTAATTTGATGATGTTTATCCTCTTTTAGCTAAAGATTTGTTGGATTTGCATTAAAATTCGAATAGAAACGATTAGATTCTGTTCTCCTCGCATCACCGTCGTTCTTGGCCGAAGGATGAAGACGAGTATGCGCCAGACATGTGCCCTCGTGTTGCCTAATCAGCTGCTGACACGTGGCAGCTCAGAGGAAAAACAAAACAAAACAACATAAAGTGCCTTCTATGAGACTCGAACCTACGACCTTTCCCTTCTTGCACGCGTCTAGGCGTGTGCACGACTTAGCTGAGCTAGCCCAAATTTCAATTTTGTATTATGCACAATTTATATATAAACTCAGTAATATTTATTAATTTTATATTATTTTGAAATTCTAAAATTTAATAAAAATCCCTAAATACTTTTTATTGTTATTTTTACCTTTATTTTCTATTATTGGTGTATTATTCCTATTTATTTTATTTTTATCATTATTTTTCCTTTATCTCTGAAAAATAGAAAAAAATGATTAATCCAAAAAAAAGGAAAACATTAATTATAATTAGAGGACAAAAATGAGGTGTTTACAATGAGTATCGTATGTGCATCAGGATTCGAGATTTGAGAAGGGGCGATACGAGAAAGGGGAGTTAATGGCTCAAGGATACGATTTGTAGAATTTTTGAAGTAAGTAATCTAATTCGTATAATTTATTTATAATTACATGTTTTAGAGATTTAATCAAGCTTAGGAATAGAGAGAATTGGGTTTAGGAAAAATTAGAATGAAGCATTAGGAGTTCGTAGAGATTGCCGAGGGTAACACGATGTACCAACACGGTCATGTTTCAAACGTGTTGAGTCAAAGGTAACACGACCTCCTAACATGGTCGTGTTTCAACTATGTTAAGTGTGAAGGTCACATCGAGAGATATATAGCCTCTTAATACAGTTGTGTTCCGACTATGTTGAGTCAAGGGTAACATGACCTCCTAACACGGTGTTGAATTAAGAAGAACATGACCTCCCAATACAGTCGTGTTCCAACCGTGTTGAAGCTAAACTTTACATCGAAAGATACACAACCCTTAGCATGGTCGTGCGCTAGCTCGTGTTGAGTAACACGACCCCCAACATGGTTGTGTTAAATAAAGTATAACTTAATTATATATCCATTTAACTTCTAATTAAGCTAATTTCCACGTGACCTAGATAACTAGTAAGGTCTTAGAGAACTTAAATAAATAGGATTAAGAGAAATAAGAGAATGATATTAATCTTATATTAAGTACTAAGAAGAACTTGTTGATGTGTATAGATTTCAATTTAGCTAAAGTCCAAGATTAGAAGTGCTTAAGGCTAGGATTCAAGGTACGTGTAACTTGTGTGTTGATTTGTGTTTGTTTAAGTTAACTATGCATTGAATTTAATTTAATCTAATGATTTAGCTTAAGTGTTTAAGTTGTATGCTGTACGTGCTTGGCTCGGCCTAGGGGCCCATAGTGGTAGATCCTTAGGGGTCACCCCAATGATCCTTGTGTGATGTTATCGTTAGTGGAGTTGTGCTTGGAAATGATCTGGGCTGAATGTTGGTTAAGAAGTTTAAGTGTACATGGGTGTAGGGCCCGTAGTGGCAGTTCCTATCACCAAGTTTAAGGACTAAGGGATCATGGGTGTAGGGCCTGTAGTGGCAATTCCCATCACCAATTCATGTTCCGACGTGTTAAGTGTGTTAGGGAGGGTCATGAGTACCCTGTTGATGCTTGTGGACATAAATTGTATTAAGAAATGGTTGTTTGTGTTTAAGTACTGCATGATGTGTGTGATACTTGTTCATGTTTATTCATGTGTGTGTGTTTATGTTATACGTCCTAGGCATTAGCTCACCCTTCGAGGAACATTTTTAGATGCAAGTATTGAGGGAAATGAGAACCTAGAAGATAACTTGGGTTTAGGTGAGCCACAGAGAGAGGAAGATGAAGATTACCATTAATATTATGGTGATTAGGATTTGAAAGATTTATGATATTTAACTGTAATAGACAGTATCTTTTGAGAATGTGATTTTTGTGTTGAAAGACTTTCATTGCATTAGACAATTAATATGGTATATGAAATTATTTGAATTTTGAGGATGTATGAAATATTTTTATATAGGAGTTCCAAGCTAAAATGTATTAGAGTTGTTTCAGAGCCTTAACTTGTTCTTGTGAGATAAGGACACGTGGCGGGCAATAGCGCAACCCGGGTTTCGGGGCGTTACGTAAACTTTGGGGTAAATTTTGATTCAAATTTTGAATCTATATCTAAATATTTATACATTGAAATGTTAGATTCTTTATCAAAATCTAAGGCAAAAATTGTAACCTTGGAATTAGAAAATAAAACTCTAATAAAAGATAAAGAAAACTTATTTGAAGAAATGAACAATATAAAAATTGAAAATGAATTATTACAAGTAGATAAGAAAGCTTTTGCTAATGAAAATCTAGTTCCTAAGGAAGAAATAAAGAATTTAAAGATTTGAGTTGAAAATTATCAAAATCATTAAAATGAACTTTAATAAATTCAATGAATTTGATAAAGTATTACAAATGTTAATATCTAGTTAATGAATTGGTTCATCTAAACATGGTTTAGGATGTAAAAAAAGGAGAATGCTCAAACATTACAAGAATTATATTATTTGTTAAAGTTAAGGAAATAGTATAAACAAATCCTAAAGTGAACATAAAAGAAGATAAAGGGGAAGCTATTGTAACTAGAAGAAATAATAAATTTAATGAATATAAAAGTTGATACAATCCCATAAATAACAAGAGATGTAAAAAACAAAGAGCATGGAACATGTATCAACATTCTACTCCTAAGCATGTTATTTTCGTAATAAGGTTGGCTATATTAAAAAAATATTGTTTCTATAAGAGGAATAAATTTAGTGACCATCAAGTTAACAAAAAAAGGAATATGAGCTTCAACTTTAGAGGACCTAAGCTAATTTGGTTTCTTAAGGAAATATGATGTTTGTTGATGATTGTAGGATCTTGAAGTAAAATTTAAAAGGAATGTGACATCTAGATAGTGGATGCGAATGACACATGATTGGAGATGCTCCGTTGTTCACAGTTATGACAATATTAGACAAAGGATACGTGACATTTGGAGACAAAAATAAAGGAAAGGTCATCGATATTATTGAAAATTTCTATTGATTAAAGGTTTAAAATATAATTCGGAGACAACAATAAATGCTTTTTTTTTATTTATAAAAATGGTTTAATAGAGTTTTTTAAAGGATTCATAAAAGGAAATATTTGCAAGATTAAACTTTTAAAAGTAAGGATAATAAATTGTTTCTTAACATTAAAAGAAAATGTGCATCTATGGCAATAGAAATTAAGATACTTTAATTTTAATCAACTAAATAGATTAGCAAAACATGATATAGTAAAAGGCTTGCCTAAGATTAGTATTAAGGAAGACATTCATTACTCATCTTATACCAAGGACAAAATGATTCCGGTTCCTTAAGAAGGTAAAAATATGATTTCAATAAAGACCATTGGAAATTCTTCACATATATATATTTGATCCCACTTAGATACTCAGTCTTAGTGGAAGCAAATATGGCCTTATCATGGTTGATGATTTTTCATGGTATACGGATTATGCTTTTATACCACAAGAGATGTTTATAATTTTTTTTTTTGAAAATTTTATAAAAAGAATTCAAAATGAGAAAGGTACTTCTATCATCACTCTAAGAACTAATCATGGAAGAGAATTTGAAAATCACGAGTTTATAACCTTTTGTGAAGAAAATGACATTACTCATAATTTTTTCACACTACACACACCTTAACAGAGTGGAGTTGTTAAATAGAAAAACATAACCATTTGAGAAATGACTTGTACTTTATTAAATACTAGTAGTGTAGCAAACTATTTTTGGGTAAAATTAGCCTAAAAAACTTGCTATATCATGAGAAGAGTTTATGTTCGACCTTTGGTAAGTTTGATAAAAGAGATGATGAAGCTATCTTTCTTAATTACTCCATAGATAGTAGAGCTTATAGAATATACAATAAAACAACAAAAGTAGTAGAATAATCAATCAATGTTAAGTTTGCAAAAGAAATAGAGAATGATGAATCGAATGATGAGACTCCACTAATTCTTAATAAGGAGAGATTATTTAAAAACCTAGTAGATGAAGGATAAAAAATTTGTTTAGAATCAAAGGCTAAAGGACTATCAAAATCTAGGATGGATTTAGTAGAACCAATTGATGAAGGTTCATTGAAACCTAGATTAGAAGGAATTGTTGAAATAACCTCCAAAAGTCAAAGGACTCATGAAAATTCTTCAAGAACATGGAGATATAGATCATCTCATCCACTAAAGTTAGTTATTGGTAATGTTAACTTAGGAATTAAGGTAAGATCGAGCTTAAAGAATAACAAAAATCATTTTGCTTCCAAAATAGAACCTACTTTTGTGTTAGAAAAACTTTCAGACAATAATTAGATCAATACAATGTAAGAGGAACTTAACTAATGTCAAAGAAATAACGTATGTAATCTAGTTCCAAGATCTAAAGATAAGTTTATAATAGGAACAAAATGGGTATTTAAAAACAAGCTATATGAAGATACTAAAATAGTTTTAAATGAAGCTAGATGGTAAAATACAGCTTATGCACCCATAGTTAGATTAGAAGCTATAAGATTATTGCTTACATAAGCTTGTCATAAGAATTTTAAGCTTTTTTTAGATGGATGTTAAAAGTTCTTTTTCAAATAAATATATTAAAGAAGAAGTATATGTTGAATAACCCTTAGATTTGAAGACCTTATGAAAGAAGATGATGTGTTTAAGTTAAAAAAAGCTTTATGTAGTTCAAAATGGGGACCTAGAGCTTGGTATGAAAGATTAAGCGAGTTTTTAATCAAAATTGGTTTTCGAGAGGAAAAATAGATACAACCTTGTTTTTGAAACATAAAGTGAAAATATATTAGTTGTCTAAATTTATGTTGAAGATATCATATTTGGAGCTACTAATGAGAAGTATTATGGTGAATTTGCAATGATGACACAAGTATAATTTGAAATGCCTATGATGGGAAATTGAACTTCTTTCTTAGACTACATATCAAATAAACTATTTATGGCATCTTTGTTCATGAAGAAAAATACATAAGGCAAATTCTGAAGAAGTTTGGTTTTGAAAGTATCAAGACTGCAATAACTTTGATGAATTCTTCAACAAGGTTAAAATTAGATTCAAACAAAAAAAAGGTAAATGAAAGATTATAAAGAAACTTGATTGGTTCATTACTTTTTTTTACTAGACCTAATGTTTTGTTCTCAGCATGCATTTGTGCAATTTTAAAAGTTCCCTAAGTGAAATACACCTAACTACTATAAAGAGAATTTTTTAGTATGTTACTAGAATTGCAAAATTAGGTATTTAGTATTCAAAGAGTCAAAATTTGACTTAATTGAATATTTAAATGCAGATTATGTAGCTAGCACATGTCAAATTTTAAGAGATAACTTGATATCTTGATCTTTTAAGAAACAAAATTCAGTTGCTTTTTCAATAGCTAAGACATATTATGTTTCAATTGGTAATTATTACGCACAAGTCTTATGGTTAAAACAACAACTAATAGATTATGGCCTAAAATATTAGACTATACTTATTAAGTGTGATAATATGCATGCAATTAATTTAATTAAAAATCTAGTACAACATTCTAGGTCTAAACATATTGAAATAAGATATCACTTTATTAGAAATCGTGTTTCTAATGGAAATATTAAAATAGAATATGTACCTACAAATTTATAGCTTTCTAATACTTTTATTAAACTTTTAGATAAAGTAAGATTTAAATACATAAGGAATGGAATAGGAAATTGTAATCCTCTTTAATTTTTAATTTTGATAAAGTAGGAAAGTGAATAAATTACACACACATTCTAAAATAATTTTAAGTTAAATGAATGGAAAGAAAAGAAAAGTCAAATTAATTTAAAGATTCTAGTTTCATAAAAAATTCAACACAAAGACAATATATAGAAAATCATAGGGCTAAACACCTTAATTATCCCTAAACATGGCACCAAAAAAAAAGAGCAAAGCCTAAAAGATTTAGGAAAAAGACAACTAAAAAAGAAAAGAAAGAATAAGCTAAGAGGACTCTAGATGAAAATATAGATATGAACTATAGCAACATCAAACCACCCGATGTGCCTTACTAATTGAATTGCCAACACATAAAAAGTAACGTGATCAACAAAATTCCAATCAACAATGGTGTGATCACTAAATCACCAATGATCCTTAATTTATGAGAATTCCAAGACTTGATGCTAAATTAAAATGAGGAACAAAACAATTTAATAAGTAGCAATAGATGACAATAGAAATGAATTAGAATTCCACTCAAATTGAAGTGATTCAAATCTGAAATGGATGAACCCTAATTCACGTTTAGAACAACAACCAAACAAATTGCACCTAGATATGATGCACTAAATATAATTTGATAACAACAAGAGGAAGATTGATATTACTCACAATCCACTCAAGTTAATCTCGCCATGATTTCACTTATGAAATTGATAAGAGAATTGTTGCAAGCAAAGATCCACCCTCACGGCAAAGAAGTGTATATTTCAAAATGTTCAAAAAGCACCCTCAAAACCCTACTTAGCAAGTATTTATATTTGCTCCAATTAAGGTACAAACAACAAAACAAATTACAAATAAGCCACTCAAGTGACCAGTTCTAAAACATAAAAATATAAGTACAAATAAGTCTTCAAATGGTCGGTTCTTCACTTCAATATAACACTTGTTGGACCGGTTCTTCTTTGATTTATGTAGGTCCATGAATAACCCACAAATTGAGCTTTAGCAAGTTTAACCATCGTCCTATAAAAACTGACAAGTGTACCTGCTAGAATGCATAACAAATATGTAATAGAAAATAAGATACTAAACAAATATTCTTGGGGTCGGATTGTTTAAAGAAGACCCTCATTACCAATTTTTATAACCCTTTGGCTCTTTCTCTAGTGATAGGTTCTATAGGAATTTGATTCCTATAATCTCCTCAGGCTTCAGGGAGATTTGCCCTCAAATATGATAGGTCTTTATGAACATCATCGGGTAGATAGAGTGACAGGTCTGTAACATTAAATACAGCATAGGCTCTATATCTTCCAAGCAATTTATCTGTTAAAAGATCACTACAGTCATCTAGTACCTATGATACCATAGGGGGTAAATGCTTTTGCCCTTCTCTCTCTAGGATATACCTCAACTGCAATAAATATAATGGTCTATCATCTGCTATGGCTTTCCCTAACTTAAATTGTCTCACTAATAAGTTCTTCTTCTTCCCAGTTTTACTTATATGTCTCTAAATGATGGGAATCTCCCCGGCGATCTTGATGGATGTGGAACTTGATTTGGGTGATAATCCAAATCACTCATATGTATACATGTTTTTCTTTATCTAATAAACGTTTGAATGATAATCTAGCAGGTACAACAATCTTTATTCATGGGATGCCAAATGAACTTCACTATTGGTCGATTAGGGACATCATCGGATTCTCATCCAATGGCCCGTTGTGATCAACATTGACTCGATGAATCGACTCTTTGAAGATTATTATCTTTTGTACTTGTAATTTATTTCTTTGGACCATTTATTTTGTAAGTTTTTGGGATATTTTATTTGGTTGTATGTTTGTGTTTTAGGACCGACTACCCTTTAGTGGCATAGTTGTAATTTTCTAGTCATTTTAACCCTAAAGGGAATAAGTATAAATACTTGCTTAAGTAGGGTTTTGAGGGAGAATACACTTACCTTTTGCAGCAAATTTTCATGAGAGATTAGGGTTTATCTTAAGATTTCATAAGGACACTTATCAATTTCAATCCATTGGAATTGTGGCGAGTTGCAACTTAGTGAATTGTAAGTAATATCAATTCCTAAGTTGATTTCCTTTTCATAACTAGTGTGTCATGTTTAATGTTGATTAGGATTGGTTCTTATTCTAATTTTTGGCGTCAATTGTAGGTCCAATTCCATCCATATATTGTTATCAATCTAATTGGAATTGTCTCTTTGATATTGCCTTATAATTGTCTTTCATCATTTTCGTGGAGTTCCTTTGTTGATTCATAGTTTACGGCCATTTTGTGTTGTTGGTGATTTAGAATCTCATTTGATCTTATGTGGTGTGCTTAATTCCATTGAGTACAATATCATTTTGATGTGCCTAAAACCAAGATTAAGCACATATGAAAACCAATTTGAAAGACAATCAAACAATGTCAATCAAACTAGTCTCAATCACATGAACAATGCCATCAATTTCCAATGAATGTAACCAATTCTTCAATTAGGATGTGTTTGAATCTTAAATCCAAATATGATATAGCTCTGATACCAAAATATGATGTGCTCAAAACCAAGCCCAAGCATAATCAAAGAAACCAAAGGAACACTTCAAATCTCAAACAAAACCGGTTCAATTGTAATCAAGAAATTGCGTAAACCCTATTGGAATTTTGATGAAAGCCAAAGGTCCAATGATGCAATCAAAATCCAATAATGATAAACTTCACTAAATAACAATAAAACAAGTGAATTCCACGTGAAATATATGAAGAAGAAGAGAACCAAAACCGTGATTTATCCTCTTCCAACAAGCACAATTCACGCCACCAATGAGATGATAATATCAAGTGCTAAAGTAATCAATCTTATACAAGATAATTGATCACAAATGCAATAAAAAAATCTGACCAAGAACTATCTCAATTCACCCCTAGATATTACACACTACAGAAGAAAAGAAATCAAAACAAAATGAAATTGATATTACTCACAATTTCAAGGTGTTGCACTCACCACAATTTCAACTCTTGGAAATTGAAATTGATAAGATAATTTGGATTTAAGAAACCTTAAGCCCTCTCACGTTAAAGTGAAGTGTATAATCTGAAAAATGGCCTCCTCAAACCCTACTTTAAGCAAGTATTTATACTTGCTCCCTTTAGGGTTAGAAAATGCACAAAATTACAATTATGCCACTTTTAAGGTGGCCAGTCCTAAATGACAAGTACAATTAAAATGAAAGTATTCTAAAAGAAAATACAACATAAAATGGTCCAAATAAAAATTACAAAATAAAAGAAAATAGTCTTCATCATGCGAGCTCTTCTATAGGATTCGTTGGCCCAACTCATTGCTGGTTCAAGTCTGTCCATGGATAACCCACAAGCTGAGTCTGAGTGAGTTTGTCCATCGCCCTATAAAATATGATAAGTGTGCCTATTGGAATATATAATACATGAATAAGATAAAAGAGGTTAGTAAACGAATAATTTCATGGTCGATTTGCTCAAAATGGGCCCTCATTGCCAATATTCGAAATCCTTTAGTTCTTGCCCTAATGATAGGTCTTGTCGGATTTTGATTCCTATCATCTCCTCAGGCCTCAAAAAGATTTGTCCTCAAATCTAGCAGATCAAATGCAATAGAGACTTTGTTTTCTCCTAGCAATCCGTCTGAAGAAGTATCTTTGTAAAATCCTAATATCTGAAATACTACAGGTGGTGATTGTTTTCTCTCCTCCATTTCTAGGATGTATCTCATCTACAACATAAATAATGCTCCATTACCACTAAAGTCGCCCTTTTATCAACCCGTTCCATTGAAACCGTTTTCTCCTTTTTCTAACTCATTTGTATGTCGCTGATCCTCATGGTCTTCTAATGGTTGGCCTAATTGCTCATTGCTCTTTCAAACCTCTGAAGGTGAACACAACTGTCTCTAAACAGTCTGGCTCTCTAATGATAGACTCATCTGACTCTGACCCTTAGAATCCTCCAATGGTTTAATCAACTACTCATGATCCTCTAGTATCTCTGAAGGAGAACATAACTGACCCTGAACAGTTTGGTCCTCTGGTAGTCTGCTCATCTGACTATGATCATCAGGATCTTCTAAAGGTTGGCACATTTGTGTTTGACAAATTTTGTGCTCTAAACGCTGGTTCAATTGCTCATGGCTCACTGACGGTCTACTGATTTGTTGCTGAATCCTTTGAACCTTTGAAGGCAACATCGGATTCGGAATAATTTTTTTTCCCTCCTTCTAGAATACATAAGTATTCTTGAAGCCATCATGTAAGACCCTCCTGTCATATAACCAAGGCCTGCCAAGCAATATATGGGATGTACACATAGGTAAAATATCACACTTAATCTCATCAAAGTATTTGTCCCCTACAATGAATGATACCCTAGCTTTTTAGGTCACATGCAAACTCCCTTGATCACTAAGCCAATGCAATGTATACGGCTCAGGATGTGGAGTAGTAGCAAGTTTTAGTTTCGATACTAACGATGCTGCTACCACATTGGTATAACTACCACCATCAACTATAAGGACACATAAATTTCCTTGTACCTTACAAGAGGTATGGAACAAGTTTTCCCTTTGTTCTTCATCCTTAGTAGCAAATGTAGTCAATGTTCGGCGCAACACATTAGCATAATGAAACATCTCACTAGACATTGTTGTGTTTTAAATCTAGCAACACAATAATAATCCTTACACCTCCACGGCTCAAGTACACAACTAAACCACAAATGAAGTACACTCAACTACTGATGGGAAAATTTCTAGCACAGTCGACATTTTCAGAACCCGATTTGGATGATGATCCAAATCGCTCATATTTTAATTTATGTTTTTATTCTAATAAATATTTGAGAATAATCTTACAGGTACAATGATAATTCTCCATGGGATGCCAATATGTCCTACAACAGTTGATGGACATAAAACATTTTTAGGGTGACAATCAAAGACCCGTTGCGATTGTTTTCCATTTCGAGGCATTAGTTCATGATGACTTATGATATTTTGTACTTTGTAATTGTTTTATGGACTATTTTTGGTTGTATTTGGTTTTAGGAAACTTTCAGTTCCTTGTAATTTTCATTTAGGACTAGCCACCTTAAAAGTGGCAAACTTGTAATTTTGGCCATTTTCTAACCCTAGGAGTAGCAAGTATAAATACTTGCTTAGAATAGGGTTTGAGGAGTTCATATTTTGCAGATTAAACCTAGCACTTCACATGTGGAATTAAGGTTCATCCTTAGTTCAAAACCTCTTATCAATTTCAACTCAAGAATTGGAATTGTGGCTAGTGTGACAAAGGGGAATTGTGAGTCATATCGATTTCATCTTTGTTGTTTTTTATTTCTTCTCTAGTGAGTCATATCTAGGGTGGATTTGAATCTTTCTTGGAACTATTGTGAGTGTAATTCATGAACAATTGTCTTGTTAAGATTGATTGTTCTTTTAGTTATTGAACTCAATATCATTTTAGTGATTGGCGTGAATTAGAATTAGAGGAAGAGTGGAAATCACGGTTTTGGTGCTTCCATTTTGTTCTGATTTCACGTGAATCTAATCCCTTTTTTTTGTCACTTGGTGAATATTACAAATAGGGATTGCGATTACATAATTTAATCTTCATTTTTCCATCAAATTTCAAAGGGTTTCACGTGATTTGTCATCCACATTGGATCGGTTTTGTGATTGAATTGTGACTTGTTTTCTTGAGTCATTTGATTGTGCTTGAACTTGGTTTTGAGCACATCATCTTTTGGTATCAGAGCACAACTTGAGAGAAGGGATTAAGTGTTGGTTGATTTAGTGATTATCATCTTCAATTAGGGTTCTTCATATTTGAACCGAAATTGCCTTGATTGAAATCTGATTTGCTGCTTGTTTGAGTTAGATTAGGAGGATTGCTATATCTTCTTGTGATTGATTATTTTTGTGGAAAGGAAGGAGAATAGAAGTGTTGTTAATTCAACAATTTTTTGAACTTAAAAACTTGCCATTTTCTTGCTGTGACTAGCTTGTTGCGTGGAGGAGGTTGTGAAGCTTGTTGTTGTAATTCCATTGTGCAAATTCTGAATTAGGAAGTGTATTTTACAGATTTGCATTGTGTTGATTAGCAAGGAAATCTATTTGAATTCAAACACATCCATTAAGTTGTGGGAGTTAATGAGTGTTATTTGAATTTGAAATTCATTTCTTACCAATTGAGGAAGGCTTGCAATTAGTGAAGAGGTTGAAATTCAAATTGGAGTTGCTGCCTATTGTTAAGTTGTGGATTACATTTGTGGAAAGTGGTATATCTTGTTATCCTTACCGTGGAATTGGAAGTATATTTGTTGCATTGATATCCTTGCCATGGGAGTGGAAGTATATTTGTTGTTGTTACCATTTATTATTGTTGTCGTGGAAGTTGAAGTGTATTTGCTGTTGTTGCCACTTGTGTTGTTGCCGTGGGAGTTGTTTGTGAAGGAGTGACTTGTAGAACTTAAAAAAAAAAAAAGTGTTGCACTGTATTGTATTAACGTGTTATGGAGAAGAGTACTACACGTGGGTTGTAATAGCATACTTGTGAAGTTAAGTGGATTTGTTTGTTTTCCTTTTTGTAGTTGCTATTTTGTGGCGTTGAAAGAAGTGTAGTTGTGAAGTGTGTTTCATTGCTTCAAATTGTCTTTGAGGATCGGTATACGGGGGTCTACAACTATGTCGAATGACAGCGTGAATGGGGGAATTGGTGATGAAGCCAATAGTCAAGTTGGTGGAGGTCAGGGTCGTAATGTGGCAGGTAGGAGAACTTTAGAAGAACAGCTCCAGGATCTTACTACCATAGTTGCCACATTGGCAACTAGAATTAACAGAATGACATTATCACAACCACCAGTGGTAAACCAGCCGATACTACCTCAGATAGCTCTACAGAATCCTCATCGAGACAGAGTAGTGGGAGATGGGAATTTGAATAGAAGGATGGGTGAGGAGCATCTTCCATATAGGGAAGAGAGGGATGACAATTTTAGGGCAAACTCATATCAGAATAGGGACTTCAGGCCACCTCGGGGCTTGGAATATGTGAAACTGCAGATGCCTTCTTATGATGGCAAAGGATCAACTGATGAATATTTAGATTGGGAGGATAAGGTTGAGGGTCTCTTTGAATGTTATGAGATCGATGATAGTACCAAGGTCAGATTAGCTGCTGTCGAGTTTATAGGGTATGCTGCATTATGGTGGAAGAATCTGATTATCAGCAGGCGTAGGGATGGAGAGGCTAAGATTCAGATCTAGAGGGATATGAAAAGGGTGTTGAGAAAAAGGTTCATTCTTGAGCACTACAAACATGAACTGTTTATGCGACTGCAGACATTGAGGTAGGGAGGCAAAACGGTGGATGATTATGTGTAGGAGTTTGAAACCCTTATGATTAGGTGTGGGTCCGTTGAACCTCCAGAACAAACTGTAGTACGTTTTGTCTTAGGTCTAAAATATGAAATAGCATGTGTTGTTGAACTGCAACGCTATAGTACACTTGATGAGGCTATTCAGTTGGCCTTAAAAGTAGAGAGACAAAGGAGGTCCAACTTATTTAGGGCTCCGAGTAGTAAGCCCAATGCTATTACTAGACTCATATCAGCTGACGGTCGATTCAGGGGGAACAAAAGCGGTAGGTGAGGCAGTGAAGGCAGTGGATAAAACTATCCCAACTATTATGAGAGAAAATTTACCTACTGGGAAGGGTAAAGAGGTAATGGCTCCATATGTGAGGTAGACGATTCCTGGATCTACTAGTGGGAAAGCGCGCTAGATAAAGTGCTTTAAATGCATGGGATTTAGGCATATGACAGCACAGTGTCCAAATAAAAGGGTGATGACTGTTATGGAGGACACTAGAGAGGATATTAAGGATGACCACGATCAGATTGAACCTACAGATCTACCAATGGCACTGCAAGAATATTATGATGACTAGACTGCAGACGCACCTGAGGAGTGTACAGGAGAAAAATATCTACCCCTTAATGTGTTACATAGGGTTTTAACTATATCTCTTGATACTAGTGACATTAGAGGGAGAACATATTTCACACCTCTTGCAGAATCAGAGGTAACCTTTGTGTACTCATCATTGATAGTGGTAGTTGCACGAATGTTATATCTGCTGCACTGGTAGACAAATTACATCTGTCTACTATCCCACATTCTAGCCCTTATAACTTGCATTGGCTGGATAATCGAGGTAGTATGCATGTTACCCTTAGGGCAAAGGTTCCTGTGAATGTTGGGCAGAATTATCATGATGAGATCCTGTGTGATGTAGTCCCTATGCATGCATTCCATTTACAATTGGGTTGGCCTTGGTTGTATCATCGACGGGTGTTACATGATGGGTTTAAAAATACCTACATGTTCAGCATGGGTGAATCATGCATAGTTCTATCGCTGATGACTCCATCTGAGGTCCATGGGTTTCAGGAACATATTAGAAATCCATCAACTACCTTTGATAGCTAGAAGAGCAAGACAATAGAGACATTAGGGTTCAGTTCCAAAACTGATCCTCTAGATTTGAGGGCAAATCTTTCAGAAGCCCGAGGAGATGATGGGAAAATTTCTGGCATAGTCGACATTTTCAGAACCTGATTTGGATGATAATCCAAATCTCTCATATTTTACTTTATGTCTTTTATTCTAATAAATATTTGAGAATAATCTTACAGGTACAATGATAATTCTCCATAGGATACCAATATGTCCTACAACAGTTGATGGACACAGAACATTTTCAGGGTGACAATCAAAGATCCGCTGTGATTGTTTTCCGTTTCGAGGCATCGGTTCATGAAGACTTATGATCTTTTGTACTTTGTAATTGTTTTATGGACTATTTTTGGTTGTATTTGGTTTTGGGACACTTTCACTTCCTTGTAATTTTCATTTAGGACTAGCCACCTTAAAAGTGGCAAACTTGTAATTTTGACCATTTTCTAACCCTAGGAGTAGCAAGTATAAATACTTGCTTAGAATAGGATTTGAGGAGGCCATATTTTGTAGATTAAACCTAGCACTTCACGTGTGGAATTAGGGTTCAATCCTTAGTTCAAAACCTCTTATCAATTTCAACCCAAGAATTGGAATTGTGACTAGTGCGACAAAGGAGAATTGTAAGTCATATCAATTTCATCTTTGTTGTTTTTCATTTCTTCTCTAGTGAGTCATATCTAGGGTGGATTTGAATCTTTCTTGGAACTATTGTGAGTGTAATTCATGAACAAATTTTCTTGTTAAGATTGATTGTTCTTTTAGTTATTGAACTCAATATCATTTTAGTGATTGGTGTGAATTGGAATTGGAGGAAGAGTGGAAATCACGGTTTTGGTGCTTCCATTTTGTTCTGATTTCACGTGAATCTAATCCCTTTTTTTTGTCACTTGGTGAATATTACAAATAGGGATTGCAATTACATCATTTAATCTTCATTTTTCCTTCAAATTTCAAAGGGTTTCATGTGATTTGTCATCCACATTGGACCGGTTTTGTGATTGAATTGTGACTTGTTTTCTTGAGTCATTTGATTGTGCTTGAACTTGGTTTTGAGCACATCAACTACTTTCAAGTAGATAGAATTAAATTCAATTATAAGTATTTAAGTAACTAGTTCAATTACTTTCACACTTTAATGACTTGTTTGAATTTTAAATTCTACTACTCACTTTCCTTATTCTTGCCTTAACTTCTCACCACTTAAATACACAATGGGCAGCAAGGAAAATACTCACACAACACATCACCCACCACCACAAAATTCCCCTTATGCTCACGATTCAAGATGCTTCACGCCACTACTAACAATGTCCTTGACAACACATACAATAACCAATATCAAATGTACATAACCTCTACTAAATTAACAAGAATATAACTCCAACTACACTCCTCTAGCCATGGCATAATTCACTTCCACAAAATACAACCAAAACCACAACTTCAACACAATGATGTGCCTAATTCCACTTAGAAGCACAATTAAAAGACTTAAGAAAAAACAATCTCAGTCAGGTAAAACCGGATCCACAAGGGCAAAATTCATGTGAACACTAGTGAAGATGTAAAGAATTCCAAATGCTCAAAGATATAATTGTAATACCACAATGATAATCTCTTCTAATAACACCCTAATCACATATAATCCATGAAAATAATCCACAAATTCAAAAGAAAACCTCAATTTCAAGGACTCCTTTCCAATAGTGAAAAACACGTTTTCAAGGGAATTCTCAATGATGATTCGAATTCAATTGCAAGGGACCTTAAATAAACACAAGAATTCGTCAACAATAAGAAGTAATTCTGACCAAGAACTATCTCAATTCAACCCTAAATATGACACACTAGAGAAGAAAAGAAATCACAACAAAATGAAATTGATATAACTCACAATTTCAAGGTGTTGCACTCGCTACAATTTCAACTCTTGGGATTGAAATTGATAAGAGTCTAATGACAATTAGGAACCCTAATTCTCACGTGAAGAAGAAGTGTATAATCTGAAAAATATGGCCTCTCAAACCCTCTCTTAAGCAAGTATTTATACTTGCTATTCCTAGGTTAAAAAGTGATCAAAATTACAAGTTTGCCACTTTTAAGGTAGCTAACTCTAAATGAAAATTACAAGGAAATAAAAGTTTCCCAAAACCAAAATACAACCAAAATAGTTCATAAAAGAAGAAATATATAAAAGAAATGGTCTTCAAGATGCCGGTCTTCTATAGGATCCTCAGTCCAACTCATCGCCGGTTCAGGTCGGTCCATGGATAACCCACAAGCTGAGTCTAAGGGAGTTTGTCCATTGCCCTATAAAATATGATAAGTTGCCTGTTGGAAAACACAATACAAGAATAATAGAAAAGAGGTTAATATATAAATAATTCCGGGGTCGATCTACTCAAAATGGGCCCTCAACGCCAAGATTTGAATTCCTTTAGTTCTTGCCCTAATGATAGGTCTTGTCGGATTTTTATTCCTATCACACAAGATAAGGCAACTTGTTCAATAAGTGCACAACTCCACAAATGGTAAGAGGCTTTTCAAATTCAAATGATACACAATTAATTATGACTTAATGTGTATTTGAGATTTCAAATTGACCTCTTGATGTACACTTTCAATTCTGATTTCAAATCTGAAAATAATAATTATGATTCCTCCAATTTCTGAAAATGCACACTATACAATTCTACTTCACAATTGAAACACCGTTCTTCCCCTTCATGGTTTGCTATTCATGCACTACACTTTCACACTTAAACCTCAACGTTCAGCACCTTACTCCACACAACTTCCAAAAATTCACACCACTTTACAACACCTCAAGTGCAACACACTCACACCGCCACTTACACAATACACACACGATGTACTAAATTCAAACAATAACAACAACAACACTCACGGTGTAACACCTTCTTCTCACCACATGCAACGCAAACTTCATCAATTCATTACTCTTCCTCAAGGCAAATTCAAGGACAACACGTTGCAAATTCTTCACTTTAAACATAATTCCAAACTGCAACTTACACAAAAGGCAGCAATTTAAATTTGAAAATCAAACCACTTCACTAATTGCAACCCTTCCACATTTGGTAAGAAGTAATTTTCAAATTCAAACAAACACACATTAACTCCTTCAATCTTAATGTTTGTTTTGAAAATCAAATAACTTCCATTCTTCCACACTACTTAAATTTGGAAATTGCAAGTGCTCTCCCCAATTCCGAATTCAAACAATGTAAGAATCACAATTCTCTTCCTACACAATTGTACTTTTGAAATTGTATTCACAAGTGCACTATCTTTCCCCTTTCCTTTACGGTGAATTCCACAACAAAGGGGCTTCAAAAAATATTCAAAAATCACTCAACAAGCAGCAACTTCAACTTCCCAAACAAGATAATCACGCCACTTCAAGCAATCACATAAACAATTCAATTTTCCACTTTCAATTTCGAAATCAAAATGTAAACTCAAGAACCCTAAATTTCCGAAATTCAATTTGCAAATCCCTCCTCTTAAACCTCAAGCTCTGATACCAAAAGATAATGTGTCTAAACCAAGATTAAGCACATACAAAAACCAATTTGAAAGCAATCAAACAATGTCAATCAAACTAGTCTTAATCACATGAATAATGCCGTCAATTTCCAATGAATGTAACCAATTCTTCAATTAGGATGTGTTTGAATCTTAAATCCAATATAATATAGCTCTGATACCAAAATATGATGTGCTCAAAACCAAGCCCAAGCACAATCAAAGAAACCAAATGAACACTTTAAATCTCAAACAAAATCGGTTCAATTGGAATTAAGAAATTGCGTAAACCCTATTGGAATTTTGATGAAATCGAAAGGTCCAATGATGCAATCACAATCCAATAATGATAAACTTCACTAAATAACAATAAAACAAGTGAATTCCACGTGAAATATATGAAGAAGAAGAGAACTAAAACCGTGATTTATCCTCTTCCAACAAGCACAATTCACGCCACTAATGAGATGATAATATCAAGTACTAAAGTAATCAATCTTATACAAGATAATTGATCACAAATGCAACAAAAAAATCTGACCAAGAACTATCTCAATTCACCCCTAGATATTACACACTAGAGAAGAAAAGAAATCACAACAAAATGAAATTGATATTACTCACAATTTCAAGGTGTTGCACTCGCCACAATTTCAACTCTTGAAAATTGAAATTGATAAGAGAATTTGGATTTAGGAAACCCTAAGCCCTCTCATGTTAAAGTGAAGTGTATAATATGAAAAATGGCCTCCTCAAACCCTACTTTAAGCAAGTATTTATACTTACTCCCTTTAGGGTTAGAAAATGCACAAAATTACAATTATGCCACTTTTAAGGTAGCCGGTCCTAAATGACAATTACAATCAAAATGAAAGTATTCCAAAAGAAAATACTACATAAAATGGTCCAAATAAAAATTACAAAATAAAATAAAATAGTCTTCATCATGCGAGCTCTTCCATAGGATTTCTCGGCCAACTCATCGCTGGTTCAAGTCAGTCCATGGATAACCCACAAGCTGAGTCTGAGTGAGTTTGTCATCACCATATAAAATATGATAAGTGTGCCTATTGGAATATATAATACATGAATAAGATAAAAGAGGTTAGTAAACGAATAATTTCATGGTCGATTTGCTCAAAATGGGCCCTCATTGCCAAGATTCGAAAATCCTTTAGTTCTTGCCCTAATTATAGGTTTTGTCGGATTTTGATTCCTAACACATTTGTATTAAGATTGATTAACCAACAAATTGGATTACAAAAGCAATTTTAGGGTTCACGCATATTTGAAGGTTGATCCAATTTTGGATTTGATTATAAATTGTTCCATTTGTTTGATTGCATATGCTTTAACTTGGTGTTAAGCATATCAACCTTTTGGTATCAGAGCTTATCTTACTTGGATATTCAATTTGATCACGTCAACATTTGTGGATTTGGTTTATAAGCATTGAGGATTTACGCCATTGATTGACTAGTTTGATTGACATTGTATAATTATCTTTCAATATTGGTTTTGTGTGCTTTCACTTGGTTTTAAGCACATCACTAAAGCTCTTGGTCCTTTGAAGGTTTACTCATTTGCCTCTGAACTTTTTGGACCTTTGAAGGTTGACTCATCTGCTTTTGAATCTCTTGGTCCTCTGAAGGTTGACTCATTTGCCTCTAAACCTCTTAGTCCTTTGATGGTAACATTGGGCTCAACACTATACATTTACCTTCCTTGTTGGAACATATAAGTATTTCTATAGCCATCATGCAAAACCTTCTTGTCATACAACTAAGGCCTACTAAGCAATATATGGGATGCACGTATAGGAAGAATGTCATATTCAATTTCATCATAATATTTATCCCCTATATTGAAACGTACCCTAGCCCTCTAGGTAACATGGAGACTCCCTTGCTCACTCAACTATTGTAATTTATAGGGTTTTGAATGTGGGGTAGTTACAAGTTTTAATTTCAATACTAATGAGGCATTACAACATTAGTACAACTACCACCATTAATAATAATAGCACATAAATTATATTATACCCTACAAGAAATGTGAAACAAGTTTTCTCCCTGCTCATCGTCAATGGTAGGAAATGAAGTCAAAGCTTGGCATAGTACATTAGCAGATAAATACAAATCACCTCCCTCTTGAGTATTGGCCTCATTTACAAATCCCCCATTTACAATAATGTTAGACATGGTTGTTGAATTAAGTTGTATAAAGACAATTTAAGGCAAGTGTATTATATCTCACAATCACCCTTTCACGTCAATAACAACAATCACTGCTCTACGTCCTCAATCACTTTAAGACACAAAATACACTCCACTTAAGTTTCACACACCTACGATACACTTGCAATCATGGCAACAATATAAGTAGAAATAATAATAAACACTTCTCCAAATGGTAAGTTAATGTTTCCAACTAAGCAAAGTGTGCTTAAAGAATCAATACATAATAACTTTTACACTTTAATGTTTGCCTTTGAAATTCAAAACTTAACCATTACACACACTCTTCACTCACGGCACATACATATACATACAACCACGGTGCAACAACTTTCCCACTACAACACACACAATACAACACGTTGCACCCCTTCACTACATACACTCACTACACCACACATACACACACACACACACTAACTCATGGTGCACATACATAAACTTCACCCCTCTTCTAATCACGACAACAACAACACAATTACAACACTTAATGAAGCTTTTCCACAAATGGTAAGAAACAATTCAAAATATTCAAATTGTATTAAAATTAACACTACACAATAACTCTTCAACTTAATTATTGTTTTTTAATTCAAATATTTTCCAAATCGTCCACGCAAGAAACAAATCTGGAAATGTAAATTGCACTCCTTAATTCCAAAAAAACATACAAGAAATACACTTCTCTTCTTCCATAAATAATGTACTTCCAATTTCGAAAACACACAAGAAAATACACTTCCCTACTTCCCCTTCTTCTTATGGCAAGATGAAGATCACAAGGATTAACTATGAAATTTCCACTTCCACAACATGGTGTAACACAACACAATCACAAGTACTACTTAATTCCACTTCAACAATTCCAATTAAGAAATGAAAATTCAAGAACCCTAATTTCCCAATTGTAATTCACGCAAATCTCTTCTCTAAAACCTTTTGCTTTGATACCAAAAATTATAATAAAATTATGATGTCTTTGATACCAAAATGAGTAAAATGAGCTTGGAAAGTGATTCATCATGAATGTAAAGATTTTGGGTAAATGGTTTAATGTGCAAATATGATTTTTTTCCCAACTTTAAAGCTAATTTTGACCACATAAATGGATGAATCTAACTTGGCTAGTGATAAGTGTATAAAACCACACACTTATCTTACCTAATTCTTCATTAAGTTGCATGATATTAGGATGAAAATGTGATAATACGCACTTAGTGTAAAAATCTTATACTTATGATCAATACATGCAACTAAATGATTTCAAGAGTTTTTAGCACAATTTCATTGAGTTTTATTGCCAAATACTTGAATTTTTTACTCTAATTGTAGGCTTAGGGTAACCCCCAACAGTTGGTTAAGGAAGAAAAGGAATGAAGGACACTAAGGAAGGGCATAGCGGCTGAATGCCCAAATGGTGTTTGATTAGTAGTTGGAAATAGGGGACTAGTCACCAACTAAGCTTTCCAGATGCCATGGTGCTAAGAAACATACAGAATCAATTCTCTCTTCCACCATTTAAATGATAGTGTTCTTACCATCCAAATGGTAGCATCAGAGTTGTTTTTCTTAAAACATTACGTTTGATTTAATGAAGAAGCTAGATGTTGACATGTGTTTAGTGTTCGAACAATAGGCTTGCTACTATAGGATTGCTAATTGTGAAATATAAATACTTTGGACATTTATAGTAGGGCCTAGGTGACGGGAAATTTTCCGGCACCGTATATGCTTTCGGAACTAGATTTAGATAATGATCCAAATCACTCATATTTTACTTCATTTCCTTTTATCTAATAAGTATTTGAGAAATAATCTTACAGGTACAATAATAATTCTCCATGGGATGCCAACATGTTCTACATTAGTTGATGGCCACGGAACATCATCAATTTGCATTCAAAAGCCCACTACGATTGTTTCCATTTTGAAACATTGGCTCATGAAGATTTATAATATTTCGTAGTTTGTAATTGTTCTATGGACTATTTTATGTTGTATTCTCTTTTGGGACACTTTCATTTTGATTGTAATTTTCATTTAGGACTGGCCACCCTAAAAGTGGCATAGTTGTAATTTTGTGTATTTTCTAACCCTCAAGACCATTTAAGTTGATCACTAAAGCTTAAATGCATAGACTTTAGAATCTTGCTTAAAGAATCCTAACCGAGTAACTAGCCAAAGATGAAGTTCCACCCCTACACTCCTATGATCTTTACCACCTCTCAAAGTATGGAATCACAATGTCAACCTAGCTTATAACTAAGCTTAGAAGTGTTGACTACACCATGCCAATATCATCCAGCTTAACCAACTAAATTTTGTAGGCTCATTGTACATGAGATCCAACTTGTTCTGCTAGATAGCTAAACCATTCCTTACTAAGCCGACTCAAATGGCTAGCTCGGCTCTCATACATTTTTTTTCCAACTTTTATCTACATTCACTAGTGTCTACTAGTCTTGTGTTGACACGTGGCCCATCCGACAATTGATAGTTGCATGAATTCTAGAATATTCTTGTGATTGTCCATTACTATTGTACTCCTTTTAGCTAGTACTATGTCTATGTAATTAACTTTTCAAAATGTACTACTTTTATTTTATTTTTCTATTTTGTCCCTAACCTTGGTGCTTACTATAAATGGCCACCTTTATACTACCCACAAAAAGGGAGTCAACATCTTTGGACGTAAAACCCTAAATAGTGAGTTTTCTCTCAATTCATCTTCTTTTATCTACCTTTAGCAAAGGTTGTGGTAAGAAACCCTAACATTTATACTTTATGTGTAATATTAATGTACATAATTAGGTTGTCTTCTTATTTTGGTAATGAGTAATATCCACAAGAGCAACATACATTAGCTAAACTCATTTTCCTTCACTTAAATTTTCTTCCATACTTAAAAGGACCTACCCCTTGATACTTATCTCAAGATTGGTGTTCTAGTGAATCTCCCTCGTAGGCATATCATCTCTTATTCTAGTATCAGAGAAAAGGTTCTAATGAGAGAAGTTGTGTGAGCTAAGTTAAAGTTACTATTAACTTAAGTGTTGAAGTTAGTGCTGCTGTAGTGTTGTGAGTAGAGAAGCTTTTGTCATGAAAATGGTGAGAAATGTTGAATTCTAATGTTCATGATGGTATAGGAGATTATAAGAGAGATGCTATGGAATTGGTAGCAATGTCAACTTAGTTGCTAGATCTATGGATGGGCAAATATAAGAGATTGTGACTGTGGTGGCTAACTTTACTATTACTATGCAACAGTTAATGGAAAACTAACCTCTTAATGCATTCCCTAGAGATGGATGAGCTACTGATGAAGAAAGGGTAAACCTACCTCAAAATGTTTAAAATCGTAGAGGAATTAGATGAGAAAAGGGAAGCAAGGAGGCGAGTGGAGATGGAGGGGCGTTGATAAAGAACTAGGGGACAATTTTGATGAAGAGCATGGTGTATAGGAATTGTAAGCTCCTAAAGGACTAGATAATGTTAAAATATTAAAGTGGAGATGCAAATGATTACCTAGATTGGGAAGATAAAGTAGATATGTTGTTCAAATATCAAGAGTAAGATGAAGTTGTGGAAGTACAAATAGCCACCCTAGTGTTTACTAGGTATGTCGCCTTGTGATGAAGAACTTGTTGAATACTTAAAGAAGGGTTGGAGAATGAGGGATTTAATCATGGACCAAGATGAAGAGTGTTTTAAAGAGGAGGTTCATTCCTAAATACAACATGCAAGAAGCATTTGAGAAGTTGTAAACCCTGAGATAAGGAGGGATGTGTATAGATGACTATATGAAGCAATTTCCAATGTTAATGATCCATTGTAATGTGGAAGAGCTGGAGTATAAAACCATTACTTGATTCACAACAAGGTTGAAGTATAAAATTGCGTGTGTGGTTAAGCTACAATGTTTGGGCACTCTATATGATGCCATTCAAATCACTTAGAGGGTCAAATGGTGGAGGCATAATAATTTAAGTAGAGTGCTAATGACAAGGTTAGCATCACCAACTTGACTTGTGAATAGACAACTTAAAGGTGTGACAAGTTGAGGGATAGAATGATGTGATAAGAATGTGGAGATATTCAATGAGACGAAAGAAGATTGGCATGAAAAGATTTTTATCACCACTTAAACCTTGAAGGCGGAAATTGGACAAAGCTCAAGTTAGAAGATGAACTAAATTAAATGTTTTCTATATTTGGGCTTCAAGCATATTACTTCTCACTACTCAAACTAAAACGTGATGATCTTAATGGGAGAAGAACCTTGAGTTAAGGTCAAAAGTGCTGATAAAGAGGAGGTTGAGGAGAAATTGGGAAGTGTGGAAGATGCTCTCATAAAGTATCATGATGATGAGGATGTTACAATTTACAACATGTAGGGATAATATTTAAGCATGGTGTTGAGGAGAGCCTTGAGTGTAATGCCATTTGAAGAAGATAAAGAAAGAGAAAGCTTGCTCTATATTGAGTGTAAGGTAAATGGGCATCTATGTGCTTTGATTATAGAGGGAGGGAATTACATTAATGTATTTGTGTTATCTTGGGGAATTAATTAAAGTTGCTATCCATCAAACATCCCTGACCTTATAAATTGCACTGGTTGAATGAGAAGGGAGCTTTGCATGTTATATAACAAATATAAGATATAAGTACCAATAGCAATGGGGGATGGGAACTAAGATGAGATCCTTTGATGTGCTCAAAATCAAGTTCAAGCACAATCAAATGACTCAAGAAAACAACTCACAAATCAATCACAAAACCAGTCTAATTTGGTTCACAAACACATGAAACCCCTTTGAAATTTGATGAAAACCAAGGATCCAATGATGTAATTGCAATCCCTATTTGTAATCTTCACCAAATGACAACAAAATGAGATTAGATCCATGTGAATTCCAAATCAAAAGGATTGAACAAAAACTGTGATTTCCACTCTTCCTTCAATTCAATGCAAGCCAATAACAAAATGATATATAGTTCAAGTACTAAAAGAACAATCAATCTTAACAAGACAATTGTTCTCGAATTTCATTCACAAATAAGTCCAAGAAGCTTCAAATCCACCCTAGATATGAATCACTAGAGAAGAAGTGAAAAAACAACAAAGAAAGAAATTGATATGACTCATAATTTCTCCTTGTCGCACTCGCCACAATTCCAATTCTTGGGTTGAAATTGATAAGAGGTTTTGAACTAGGATGAACCCTAATTCCCACACGTGAAGTGCTAGTGTATAATTTGCAAAATGGCCTCCTTAAACCCTACTATAAGCAAGTATTTATACTTGCTACTCCTAGGGTTAGAAAATGGTCAAAATTACAAGTTTGCCACTTTTAAGGTAGCTAGTCCTAAATGAAAATTAAAATCAAAATAAAAGTGTTCCAAAATGATTAAAACATAAATAGTCCATGAAAATGAAAAATATATAAAAGAAATTGGTCTTCAAGATGCCGGTCTTCTATAGGATTCATCGGCCCAGCTCATCGCCGGTTCAAGTGGGTCCATGGATAACCCACAAGTTGAGTCTGAGGGAGTTTGTCCATTGCCCTATAAAATATGATAAGTGTGCCTGTTGGAAAACACAATACAAGAATAATATAAAAGAGGTTAATTTATAAATAATTCCGGGGTCGATTTGCTCAAAATGGGCCCTCATCGCCAAAATTCGAATTCCTTTAGTTATTGCCCTAATGATAGTCTTTTCGGATTTTGATTCCTATCATCTCCTCGAGCCTCAAAAAGATTTGTCCTCAAATCTAGTAGATCAAATGCAGTAAAGACTTTGTTTTCTCCTAGCAATCCGTCTGAAGATGTATCTCTGCAAAATCCCAATATCTGAAATACCACAGTAGGTGATTGTTTTCTCTCCCCCATTTCCAGGATGTATCTCATCTGCAACATAAATAAGGACTCATTGTCTACTGATGCCTCCCTTGTCTCAACCCATTCCATTGATTTTGTTCCCTCTTTTTCTAAGTCATCTGTATGGTGCTGATCCTTATAGCCCCCTAATGGTTGGCCCAACTGCTCACTGCCCTCTAAAACCTCTGAAGGTGAACATAACTATCTCTGAATAGTCTGGCTCTCTAGTGGTTTGCTCATCTGACTATGATCATCATGATCCTCTGAAGGTTGGCACATTGGTGTTTGACAAATTTTATGCTCTAAGGGTTGGCTTGTGTCACTAGAGACTTCAAGAACCTTTGAAGGTTGGCATACTTGCGTCTGTACAGTTTGGCCCTCTGAAGGTTTGATCATGTGGCTATGATCCTCAAGAATCTATGATGGTTGTTTTATTTGTCTTTGCATCTCCTGGACCTCTAATGGCGACATAAGGTTCAATACTATACGTTTACCATGTTTTTTGAACATATAAGTATTTCTATACTCATCATAATACCATCCTATCATACAACCATGGTCTACCAAGTAATATATGGGATCTACAAATAGGAAGAATATCACATTCAAGCTCATCACAGTACTTGTCCCCTATATTGAAAGGTACCCTAGCCTTTTGGGTCACACAAAGACCATCCTGATCATTCAACCAATGTAATGTATAGGGTTTGGGATGTGGGATAGTTTCAAGTTTCAACTTCGATACTGATGATGCAGCTACAACATTAGTACAACTACCACCATTAATAATAATTACGCACAAGTTTCCTTGTACCCTACAAGAAGTATGGAACAAGTTTTCTCTTTGTCCCTCATCAATGGTTTGATAGGAAGTCATGTCCCGATGCAATATGTTAGTAGATAAATACAACTCACTTGAAATTTTTGCTTACTAATTTCAATAACCTCAATATACTTCACCACACCACGGCAACACACCCTTACACACCTACAGTGCTCACAATCAACCAATACAAGAAATGCTTATTGTTACTTCAAGTAAAGTCAAATGAAATAATTGAAGCATAATGAAATAATTCTTGGTACTTGAAGTAAAGTTAAATAAATGAAGTACACACACAACTACTTTCAAGTAGATAGAATTAAATCCAACTACTAGTGTTTAAGTAATTAGTTCAATTACTTTCATACTTTAATAACTTGTTTGAATTTTAAATTCTACTACTCAACTTTCCTTATCCTTGCTTTGGTTTCACACCAATTACTTCACAATGGGCAACACCTCAACACATAAAAAAATACACAACTTTACCACCACACTTCTCCCCTTTTACTCACGGTTCCACACCAATCACACCTCCAACAACAATGGTCTATACTACACACACCAAAGCCCACACCAAATGCACCCACTCTTCACTAAATTCAAAAATACAACCAAAAACATAACTTCTACATAAGATAAGGCAACCCACTTTCAAATTTAAAAAGGAGTTCAATAAGTACACAATTCCATAAATGGTAAGAAGCTATTTCAAATTCAAATGACACACAATTAAACAATGACTTTAATGTGTGTTTTGAAATTTCAAATTGGCTTCTTAATTCACACTTCAAATCTGAATTCAAATATGGAAATACAAGTGTTACTCCTCCACTTTTTGAAAACAAAAGTACACAACACAAATCCACTTCACCAATTGAACACTACTCTCAATCCTTTACGGTTTGCTTCAAAATTTACTATACAATCACGGCCAATAATTAAAGGAAGCCAAGAGTGTTCAAGCCTCCAAGTGTACAACAACTAAACAACAAGATAATACTTCCATAACAAAATTGAAATAGGTCAATCTTCATGCCAACAAATTGGATCAACTCCCACGGCAACAACACAAAATTGCACTCCACTTCCATGGCAATAATAACAAACGACAACAACAACAAATACACTCCACTTCCACGGCAATGATAACAAGATATACTCCACTTTCCACAAGTTTTAATCCGCAACTTAACAAACAGGTAGCAATTCAAATTTGAATTGCAACCTCTTCACTAATTGCAATCCTTCCTCAATTGGTAAGAAATGAATTTCAAATTCAAATAACACTCATTAACTCCTACAACTTAATTGATGTGTTTGAATTCAAATAGATTCCTTACTATTCAACACAATGTAAGTTTGTAAAATACACTTCCCCAATTCCGAATTTCAACAATGGATTCACAACAACAAACTCCACAAGCTCTTTAAGCAACAAGCTAGTCACGGCATGGATAGGTAAGTTTTCAAATTCAAAAATGTTGAATTAGCAACACTTCTATTCTCCTTCCCTTCCACGAAAATAATCAATCACAAGAAGCTACAAAAATCCCTCCAATCCAACTTCAACAAGCAGCAAATCAGAATTCCAATCAAGACAATTTTCACAACTCAAATCCACAACACACAATTTCGGTTCAAAAATGAAGAACCCTAATTGAGGATGATAATCACAAAATTAACCAACACTTAATCCCTTCTCTCAACTTGTGCACTGATACCAAAAGATGATGTGCTCAAAATCAAGTTCAAGCACAATCAAATGACTCAAGAAAACAACTTACAAATCAATCACAAAACCGGTCCAATTTGGTTCACAAATCACGTGAAACCCCTTTGAAATTTGATGAAAACCAAGGATCAAATGATGTAATTGCAATCCCTATTTGTAATCTTCATCAAATGACAACAAAATGAGATTATATCCATGTGAATTCCAAATCAAAAGGATTGAACAAAAACCGTGATTTCCACTCTTCCTTCAGTTCCAATGCAAGCCAACAACAAAATGATATATAGTTCAGGTACTAAAAGAACAATCAATCTTAACAAGACAATTGTTCTTGAATTTCATTCACAAATAAGTCCAAGAAACTTCAAATCCACCCTAGATATGACTCACTAGAGAAGAAGTGAAAAACAACAAAGAATGAAATCGATATGACTCATAATTTCTCCTTATCGCACTCGCCACAATTCCAATTCTTGGGTTGAAATTGATAAGAGGTTTTGAACTAGGATGAACCCTAATTCCCACATGTGAAGTGCTAGTGTATAATCTACAAAATGGCCTCCTCAAACCCTACTATAAGCAAGTATTTATACTTGCTACTCTCAGGGTTAGAAAATGGTCAAAATTACAAGTTTGCCACTTTTAAGGTGTCTAGTCCTAAATGAAAATTACAATCAAAATAAAAGTGTTCCAAAATGATTACAACATAAATAGTCCATGAAAATGAAAAATATATAAAAAAAAATTGGTCTTCAAGATGTCGGTCTTCTATAGGATTCATCGGCCCAACTCATCATCAGTTCAGGTCGGTCCATGGATAACCCACAAGCTGAGTCTGAGGGAGTTTGTCCATTGCCCTATAAAATATGATAAGTGTGCCTGTTGGAAAACATAATACAAGAATAATAGAAAAGTGGTTAATTTATAAATAATTTCGGGGTCAATTTGCTCAAAATGGGCCTTCATCACCAAAATTCGAATTCCTTTAGTTCTTGCCCTAATGATAGGTCTTGTTGGATTTTGATTCCTATCATCCTTTTTGATGTGTTACCCATGTGTGCTTCATATATACTACTTGGTTGACCTTATATGTTTGACTGATGCGTACTATACGATGATTATTATAATACTTATGCATTCTAGAATGATGGCAAGTGGGTAGTCTTGTACCCTACAATGCTTAGGGAAGTATAAAAAGCTCAGAATTAGATAGCTTGAGCTTGAAAGAAGACTTTATTCATGAGGAGGAGTGAATAAAGGTAGACCAAGAGCTCGGGTAAGCCAATGCATTTGTTATTGATCAAGTAGTTGCTAACCAAGACTCATTACTAGAGGGGGCAATGGAGTTAATAAGGAATTCTAAGATTTGTTTCTTAGAGAATTGCTAAGTAGATTACCACCTTTAGCGGGGATTAAACATAACATTGACTTGCAACTAGGTGCTTCCTTACCTAAACAACGTACCTATTGCATGAACCTCAAGGAATCTTAGAAGTTAAAATGCCAAGTAGATGAGCCAATTGGAAGAGGGTATGCGAGAGAAAGCATGAGCCCTTACTTTGTGCCCACATTGTTAGTGCCTAAGAAAGATGGTTCATGGAGGATGTGCATAGATAGCCAATTTATTAATAGGATCACCATAAAATGCCAATATTTGATCCCAAAGCTAGTTGATTTGTTGAACGAATTGCGTAGAGCTTAAATATTCTCTAAAATTGACTTAAGGAGTGGCTATTGTAAGATCCGTATGAGACCCTGTAGTGAACAAAAGACAACCTTTAAGACATGCCATTAACTATATGAATGGATGGTCATGCCATTTGGGTTGACTAATGCATTAAACACATTTATTCATAACTTCAATACCTTTATAGTCCCTCTGACTAAGCTGATTAAGAAGAATGTGGAGTATAGGTGAAATAACCAATCTCAAAAAAGCTTTAAAGGGATCAAAGAGAAGTTCACCACTACTTCAATTTTTGCTTTGCTTGACGTTGAGAAGGTCTTTTAGCTAAAGTGCGATGCATCTAGTGTCGGTATAGGTACAGTGCTTGATGGGAATCAACCTACAAGAGTAATCACCCAAGCCTAAGCTTGTGGATTGTAAAACTTAACATGAAGGATACTGTCTAAGTAACTCAATGAAGATAAGTCCCATTCACTCAAGATCGAGGACTCTACCATTTCCCTAATCATCTCTTCATGCTTACGATGTTTTAGCTCTTTTTTTTATATTCCTAGCATAAGCTGACCTCTCTCCATCTGGACTAAACTATCATTGAAGACATTTTTTCTCTAGTCCCACTTGTTTATGAATTGAAGACAGATAAGAGCATCGACCAAGAGCTCGATTGCAAGCAAGCTAAAATACTGTGAATCTAGTTAAGCCGGGTAAGATCATGCAACGTCCGTGCCAACTCAATTGTTAAAACATCATTTTCATCATAAAAGGACATGGCAGTGAGTAAGTCTACTTGCACCAAGGATGATTTTTTGCGCTACTAGAGGACCATTGAGCTAGCTAGTTATGTTCTAACCCAACTTTAACTCGAGCATCTTCATTTGCTTTTATCAAGACGTTAACTATGTTATAAATGGTCAAGCCACACATGTAATATCCACTACAGTGCTTTAGATTCTCTAGCAACACATATACTTTCTTCTATAGTGGCTTAAATGTCTATGCAATGAATAGAAGAGGCCTATGTGTATTTTCTGTTATAGTACTCCTTTTCTAGAATATTCCTTTAGTAGTATATGATGTTCGAAATTACTATAATAAACATATACTACACTTTTCTTTTTTGACTAACCCTTGAACCTAGCAATTGGGTATAAATGGTTCCATTTTATTTATAGAATGAAATGAAATTACGTTTGTTCTTTTACCATAGTTGTAAGTATTTCTTTCTCTTAAATATACCTTAACTCTTATCAATCCCTTTAGTAAAGATTGTGGTGAGTGACCTGAATTTTGCTTTAGCTTAAAATCAAGTGGGATTTAGGTTATGTATTTCATTCTATTGGAGCATTATATCCCTTGTGGATGAATACACATTTGCTAACCCTACATTTATCCCATCACACTTTTCTTCCATACTTGTAGGGACCCACTACTGGTTTGTATTCCTTTAATGCATGTGTCTTCGTGTTTGTCTACCTAGGCGCATAATCTTGATTGCTGTTAGAGCATGGTTGTAAGGAGGGAGGAGTAACTAAGGTTGTTATGTGTTATTCTTAGTAGATTTGGTAATGGGAATTATGTTTGTGTAGATCTATGGTTGTTAGGGTTTTTGTGGTTAGTAGATTTATAAATTTGGTGAATTTTTGCAAGTGTGGGAGTAGATGTGTGATGAAAAGTGAAAGATTTGATATTGAAATTCTTATTGGAAGGCATTATTAAATCTCTTATGAAGTCGTAGTTGAAAATGTTAAGTCCTAGTGTTAATGGTGAAATACATGACATTGAAAGCAATGCATTAGGTCAAGGAAAGAATGGGAATGAGAAGGATAGAAGTACTAAAGAGCATATTTGAGATCTCACCAACATTATGACTAATCTTGCCATCATAGTACAAGGATTGGTTAAAGATTAACCTCATTATATGGTTGAGGAGCAGTTTGAGTAGATTTAGCTGATGTATATGTTGCAGAAGGAAGAATTGGAAGGAATAGCATGGCGAGGAATGTAGTAGTAGATGATAAAGGTTGTGGAGATAATTTTGAAGAGTAGTATTATGAAGAATGTGGTAATCAAGCTCCTCAAGGCTTAGATTTTGTCAAGTTGAAAATTCTAAGCTTTGTTGGAACAAGGGATGCCGATGACTATTTAGATTCGGAGAACAAGGTAGAGAAGTTGTATGAGTGCTAAGAGCATGATGAGCCTGCTAAGGTAAAATTGGTTCAATTGGACTTTATAGGTTATGCCACTTTATGGTGGAGAAACTTATTGGCTAGTCAATGGAGGGATGGAGAACATGAGATCAAAACTTTGGTTTAGATGAACAAGGTATTGAGGAGGAGATTTATCCTTGAATATTATGAGTAGGAGACACGAAAGAAGAAATAAGCCTTATAGCAAAGACTATACATTGATGAATATGTTAAAGAGTATCAAAAGTTGATGATCCAAGAAGAGGTTAAGGAGCCTGTGGCCAAAACTATTGCACACTTTGTAAGTGGGTTAAAATATGAGATCACATGCATGTTTGAGCTCCGATGATTAAACACATTGGAGGAGGCCATTTTGCTAGCTTAGTAAGTAGAAAGCTAGAGGCGAAGTAATCTTTATAGACCTATACGTAACCGAGCATACTTGCGATTGATGTTAACTAAGCTAAAAAAACTGGTCGAATCACAATGTTGACCAACCTAAGAATCTATCAAGGAGTGAAGAAAGGAAAAATGAATCAAGATGAATGGTTATAGAGTATAGAGACATATGAAAGGAAGTTAGGAAGGAAGATCAATCAAATGAAGTGCTTCAAATGTTTAGGGGACATATGGCTGCCTAATGTTTAAACCGTTGAGCTATGGTTTTGAAAGGATAGATGCCTACTATAGAAGTAGATAGATCCAATGAGGATGAATTGAATGAGGAGGTAGAAGAGGGGAAAGATACTAAGGCACTACTCGATGATGAAGATGTTGTTGTCTATGCCAAGTAGGGACACTTCTTAAATATTGTATTAAGAAGGGCGCTAAGTGTTACACCTACGATTAAGGATGAGTAATGAGAGAACTTGTTCCATACTACTTATAAGGTAAAGGGATAGTTATGTGCCTTGATTGTAGATGGAGTTGCACAAACATAGTTATAGCTTCCATGGTGATGCAGTTGAAGTTGCCAACCCTTAAGCATCCAAGACCTTACAAGTTGCATTCGCTAAATGAGAAAGGAGCACTTCATGTGGCTCAACCAATTTGAGTACCAATATCCATTGGGGATAGGTATTAGTATTAAGTCCTTTGTGATATCTTACCTATGTGTGCTTCCTATATTCTTCTTAGCTAACCATAGTTGTTTAATTGAAGGGTTATATTTAATGGGTATAGAAATACCTATGCTTTCAAAAAGGATAGCAAGAAGGTTGTCTTGCATCCAATGACCCCAAGCCAAGTAAAAGGTACATAATGACAATTGACATAAGCTTAGAAGAAGTGATATGCCTTAATTTGACTAAAGCATATACATACAAACAATTGAAACAACTTCAATCAAATCTGGATAATAACCCTCCAAATGGCATGAACCCTAAGCCCTTTTGGAATCCAATTTGTAAATCAAACAACCTTAACACCAAATGATGATGTGCTCAATTGGATTAAGCATACAACACAATATCAAATGTAAATCCAATCACCAACAACACTAAAAATTGGCGTGAACTTCTTATACAATAAGCTTTTACGTAAATGAAGAATGGCAATTAACAAGACAATATAGGATACAAGAACTAAACGAACCAATCCTAATCAAGACTAGATATTACACATTAACATGAAAAGGAAATCAGCCAAGGAAATAAAATGACTCACAATTCCTTTAGTTGCTACTCACCACAATTCCTTGAAGAAATTGATAAGAGTCTTATGAAAATTGGGATGAACCCTAACTCTCACAAAAATTTGGGCAGCAAAATGTGTATATTCTCTCCTCCCCTAAACCCTACTTAAGCAAGTATTTATATTTGCTCCCTTTAGGGTTAAAATAGCTAAACAATTACAACTATGCCACTGAAGGGTGGTCAGTCCTAAAACATAAAATACAACCAAATAAAATGTCCCAAAAGCTTACTAAATAAATGGTTCAAAGAAATAAATTACAAGTACAAAAGATAATAATCTTCAAAGAGCTGGTTCGTCGAGTTAATGTTGATCACGACGGGCCATTGGATGTGAATCCGATGATGTCCCTAATTTGGCCAACAATGAAGTTCATGTGGCATCCTGTGAAGAATGATCGTTGTACCTGCTAGATTATCATTCAAACTTTTATTAGATAAAGAAAAATATGTATGCATGCAAGTGATTTGGATCATCATCCAAATCAAGTTCCCTATCCATCAAGATCGCTGGGTAGATTCCTATCATCAATAAATGGTTCAAGGAAAATAAAAAATATAAAAATAGTCTTCAACATGCCGATTCTTCAAGGTCATTGGATATGAGTCTTGATGAGGTTCCCAACTCAACTCAATAGTGTAGGTGAATGTATAACAATTATATGATAAAAGGTAGAAATCAAGTTAGCATCCTCAGGATTTGATTGCTCATGAAGGATTCTGAAAACTAGGTTTTGTAAGCCCTTAGCTCGGGCCTTGGTGATTAGTCCTATAAGAATTTGATTCCTATCATCTCCTCGAGCCTCAGGAAAATTTTCCCTCAAATTTAGTAGGTCTTCATGCATGTCGTTAAAGCTCAAGTTAAGAGAAGGGGTTAGTGTTGGTTGATTTCTTAATCTTCATTATCAATTAGGGTTCCTCAATTTGTGATCCAAAATTGTGTGTTGTGAACTGAGGTTGTGTACTTGTCTTATTAAGGAGTTGAATTTGTTGCTTGTTGAACTTGACTTGAAAGACTTGTTGTAGCTCCTTGTTGTTGATAATTTTTGTGAAGGAAGAGGAGTAAAAGTGTATTCTTGAATTCAAAATTTAGAACTTGGAAATTACGTCATTTGTTAAGGGAGTGGAAGTGTAATCCATTGCATGTTGTTTTTAGAAATAAGAGTATAGTTGTACAATTTTTTAGAATTGAATTGTGTGGATTATATGGAAGCTATTTGATTTTCAAAACACACATTAAGTGATAGAAGTTATTGTGTGTTCATTTGAATTTGAAAGTGGCTTCTTACCAATTGTGGAAATGTTGCAATAATTGAAATCATTTGAATTTGAATTGAGCTGCTTTGTTAAGTTGCGGTTTGAAAAGTGTGTTTGAAGTGGAGGAGTGTAACATGTGGAAGTGTGTGTGTGTATGTGTGTTGCACCGTGAGTAAAAGGTGTGTGTGTGTGGCATTATGCTTGTGTATTTAGTGAAAGGTGTGTGTGTGTGGTGTTGTGTTTATGTGTTTTGAAGTAAAGGAGATTGCAAGTGGTGTAAGTAGTGGTGGTGAGTGTTTACACAGTGAGTAAGGGAAGGAGTAGCGGTGTGAAATTGTACATTTGTGTGTGTGGTGAGGTGCTGCACATTGTGATTTATTGTAGTGTGAAACTGTGGCAAGGAAGGAAGGTTTAAGTAGTAGAATTTAAATTCAAAAACAAGCATTAAAGTGAGAAAGTAACTGAACTCATTACTTAAACACTTGTTGGTTGAATTTAATTTCTTAACTACTTGGAAGTGATTGTTTGTACTTCATTTACTTGACTTTACTTAAAGTGGCAAGACTCATTTATTGACTTGGTTGCTTACTTGAACCGTAGAGTGTAGGGTTATATTTTTTGTGTTTTTGGAATTAAGCACAATCATGTTAAGTGAAATGTTTCTTTCTACTAATGTATTGCGTCGGATATTAACTACTTTTACTACTAAGAATGATGAGCAAAGGGAAAATTTGTTCCATACTTCTTGTAGGGTACAAGGTAACTTATGTGTCATTATAATTGATGGTAGTAGTTGTATAAATGTGGTAGCAGCATCGTTAGTATCGAAACCGAAACTTGCCACTACCCTACATGTTAAGCCTTATACATTACATTGGTTAAATGATCAGGAGAGTTTTTATGTGACCCAAAGGGCTAGGGTACCCTTTAGTATAGGGGATATGCATTGTGATGAGCTTGAATGTGATATTCTTCCTATATGTACATCCCATATATTGCTTGGCAGGCCATGGTTATATGATAGGAAAGTCTTACATGATGGCTTTAGGAATACCTATGTATTCTAGCAAGATAGTAAACGCATCATTCTGAATCCGATGTCACCTTCAGAGGTCTAAAAGGTTTAGCAACAGATCCATAGACCATCAAAGATTCCTGAGAATCATAACCACATAAACCAACCTTCAGAGGACCAAACTATGTAGAAGTAGATATGCCTACCTTTAAGGGTTCCTGAGGTTCCTAATTACATGAGCCAACATACAAAGGATAACACTTATTAAACAAAGATGTGCTAACCTTCAGAGGTTCCTGAGGGTCATAGTTAAATAAGCCAACCACTAGAGGACCAAACTATTCGGATACAATTGTGTTCACCTTTAGAGGTTCTAGAGGTTCATGAGCAGTTGAGCAAACCATTAAAGGGCTAAGAGGGTAAAAAATATACAGTTAAATCGGTGATAAAGGCATATTTTACTAATAATTCATTAAGCAATTTGCAAGTATTCATTATTGATTTTAGAGAAATCACAAGGAAATTATACTTAATCATGTTTATTTTTACATTTCAGATGTTGGAGGACTTTGAGTTCAAAGCTTAATCGATTTGGAGAGATTGCATACAAATTGAAGCATGAAAAGATTGAAGGATTGCAAAGGAGAAATCAAACCCGTCGGCCTTTATGGCTGGCTTAAATGAAGGCTGCCGGCCTTTATGGCTGGCTTAAAAGAAGGCTGCCGGCCTTGGACCGGTCTTGTTTTAATTGCATCTTCTCGCCTCCCCTTACATATATATAGGTCTTAGGTCGATTTAGAGCAAAACTTTTTTTGTCAATTTTTCTTGTTCTTAGAGTAGTTTTAACCTAGTTTTAAGGGAGAATTGTGGAGATCAAATCTTGGAGAAAACTTTATGATCTTGGTGGAGATTATCATCCTTTGTGAAGGATTTGTGGAGTTCCTTGCAATTAAGATATTATTTGTATTGTTGAATTGGTGATTTCTGAACTTTATTTCTTATATGCAATTCAAGTATTTGATCCAACCATTGAATATGATTTCTTTTGCACGAATCTCCTTGAATCATAATCATGTTTTTATCTCCATGAATTGCTAAGTCTTTTGCTTGGGAAATTGGATGAAACCCTATAATGTTAAAAGGATAATTGTAGCCATGTTATATGATTAGGAATTATTAGGATTATTCATTATTGCAATTCCTTTTATTTCAATTATAATTGGTCTTTGATTATAATTGTTAGAAATCCTTTTGATACGGGAGTTGATTAGGATTTGTTAGGAATTCTTAATTAGATTGATTATCAATACGGGAGTTGCGATAATTGGTTTAATTAGAGTTTATAGAGGGCGCAATGCAATGTTTCTTGTTAATTAATGATAAGATCACATTATACTTATATTTTCTTTTGGACTTATATTAAATTTATTTTAATATTATAAGAAAAAATAAAGAAATGATACTTAATGGTATTTATTGTGAAAATACAGGTTTTGAGGACCCAAAAGTAAATTACAAGTTAATTGGAGGAGTTTTTCACAAAATTTAAGAAGTGAGCGAAGGATTGCACTGAAGGCCGCCGTCCTTGGGCCGGCCTACATTCAAGGCCGTCGGCCTTGAGCCGGCCTTGAGCCGGCCTTTAAACCGGCCTCAAAAAGAAGAAAAGCCGCCGGCCTTTAAGCCGGCCTACATTCAAGGCCGCCGGCCTTGAGCCGGCCTTCATTACTCCCCGGATATCCATTGCGAGAATCTCTCCAAAATCGTATCCTAATTAATTTGCTGACTCAAATCCTCATCAGATCAACCTTATCCCCCTCCTCTTTGGATCTATAAATAGACCCCTTGTGTGAACCTTGGAGGCATCATTTCTTTTGTTAAGCATCCTTTCTTTTGTTTAGAATCCTTTTGTTCTTCTTCTTTGTTTTAGCATCATTTGTCTTTCTTTTGAATCATTAGAATTTCCTTAGGTACTTTAGATTTTTCCAAAGTTTAGTTTGAAGGAAGAATGTCATTTTGTTGAAGTTTGCTTTCAATTGAAGAATTCAAGGAGTCATTTTTGAAGATTGAAGCTCTTGAAGATTATAACCATTGTTTCATTTACTTTATTTTCTTTTATGCCATTTATTAGTTGTTTAATATGAATTCCATTGCACCTCTTTATTTCAATTGTTTTTATGCAACTCATACTATAATGTTCTAAATCATCCTTGTGGGAAATTGGATGAAACTCTAGAATGTTAAAAGGATAATTGTAGCCATGTTATGTAATTAGGAATTATTAGGATTATTCATGATTGCAATTCCTTTGATTTCAATTATAATCAGTCTTTGATTATAATTGTTAGAAATCCTTTTGATACGGGAATTGATTAGGATTTGTTAGGAATTCTTAATTAGATTGATTATCAATACGGGAGTTGCGATAATTGGTTTAATTAGAGTTTATGGAGGGCGCAATGCAATGTTTCTTGTTAATTAATCACTAAGGGATTAGGGTTAATTGATTTAGGGCATTAGTTGTTTGTAGCATCGGGAGGTGTATGAACATAATTTTGATTCCTTGGTTAATTGGAGACGCGGAAGCCGACTAATTGATTTAAGGTCAAATCCCTAAAAAGGATTTTCTAAACTCACTTGAATAACCTTATAACCACTAGTTGACATAACTTGGTAGCAATTTGATTAACAAATCTAGGGTGAATTCTAATTTCCCTTGTTCATAATTGATAGATTCGTCATAAAATTTTTCTTGTTGCTTTAAGTTAAATTTTTAGATTAGACATTTCAAAACCCCTTTTTAATCACCTAGATATTGATAAGAATTGCCATAGATCCAGTACTCTATTGGTTCCTCGAGGGATCGACAACCTTACTTTTCACCACTTTATTACTTGATACGACCAGTGCACTTGCTGCAATTTACGCTCCCATTATATATATATGTTCTGAGTGTATCAATTAATCACTAAGGGATTAGGGTTAATTGATTTAGGGCATTAGTTGTTTATAGTATCGGGAGGTGTATGAACATAATTTTGATTCCTTGGTTAATTGGAGACGCGGAAACCGACTAATTGATTTAAGGTTAACATCCTTAAAAAGGATTTTCTAAACTCACTTGAATAACCTTATAATCACTAGTTGATATAACATGGTAGCAGTTTGATTAATGAATCTAGGGTGAATTCTAATTTCCCTCGTTCATAATTGATAGATTCTTCATAAAATTCTCCTTGTTTGCTTTAAGTTAAATTTTTAGCTTAGACATTTCAAAACCCCTTTTTAATCACCTAGATATTGATAAGAATTGCCATAGGTCTAGTACTCTATTGGTTCCTCGAGGGATCGACAACCTTACTTTTCACCACCTCTATACTTGATACGACTAGTGCACTTGCTGCAATTTACGCTTCCAATTTATATATACGTTTTGAGCATATCAATCGAGAAAGAGGACAACAACATCAATGGAACAGTTTGAGACAAGGGAGGTTTTAGTGGATAATGGGCCATTATATGAGTTGCAGATGAGGTATATCCTAGAAATGGAGGAGAGAATATACACATTTTGCTGCCCAAATTTTTGTGAGAGTTAGGGTTCATCCCAATTTTTGTAAGACTCTTATCAATTTCTTCAAGGAATTGTGGCTAGTAGCAACTAAAGGAATTGTGAGTCATATCATTTCCTTGGTTAATTTCCTTTTCATTCTAGTGTGTAATATCTAGTCTTGATTAGGATTAGTTCATTTAGTTCTTGATTTTCACGTCAATTTCCATCATTATATTGTTTACAATTTAGTGGAATTGTATCCTATATTGTCTTATTAATTGCCATTCTTCATTTATGTGGAAGATTATTGTATAAGAAGTTCACTCCAATTTTTGGTGTTGTTGGTGATTGGATTTACATTTGTTATGGTGTTGTGTGCTTAATCCAATTGAGCACATCATCATTTGGTGTTAAGGTTGTTTGATTTACAAATTGAATTCTAAAAGAGCTTAGGGTTCATGCCATTTGGAGGGTTGTTGTTCGGATTTGATTGAAGTTGTTTCAATTGTTTGTATATATATGCTTTAGTCAAATTAAGGCATATCAAGAAGACACCAATCTTGTCTAAGAGTGAGTTTAGACAATCAGTAGAGATGGTCATGCCAATCTTTTTGTTGATGAGGGTATTTTTAGAGATAAGAGATCAAGTCCTATTGCCTGTTAAGGTGGAAAGACTGCTGAAGGAATTTTAGGACTCGTTCCCTAATGAATTGCATAAGAGAATGTTGCCATTTCGAGGCATAAAGCATTGCATCGACCATTGCCTAAGGGAATGCTATTATTTTGAGGCATAGAGCATTGCATCAACCTGCAGCCCAGTGTTGCTTTACTAAACAAGCCAACATACTACATAAACCTTGAGCAAGCTACCTAACTAAAGAAATAAGTAGACAAACTAATTGATTGTGGTTAAGTGAGGGAGAGTATGCATCCATGTGCAATACCTACATTACTTGTCCTAAAGAAAGATAGTTCACGGTGCATGTGCATTGACAGTTGATCTATCAATAAAAGCACTATCAAGTTATAAGTATCCCATTTTAAGTCTTGATGATATGTTGAGCGAGATTCATGGTGCATGAATATTTTCTAAGATTGATTTAAAGAGTGGGTACCATTAAATATGTATGAGACCTAGTGATGAGTGAAAGATATGTTTAAGATGAGGCACAGTCTTTATGAATGAATGGTCACACCCTTTGGATTAACTAATGCACTAAGCATATTTATGAGGTTAATGAACCATGTATTAAGAGGATTTATTAGTAAGTGTGTAGTAGTGTACATTGATGATATTTTACTGTATAACCCTAACCTAAGGAGCTATGTAGACCACTTGCACAAAATTTTTGTCAATCTCCAAGTTGAATAGTTATATGGTAACTTGAAGAAATGTTGTTTTTGCTAAGAAGAAGTTATATTCTTAGGCTTTATGGTAAGTGGAGGAGTGAAGGTCGATGAGAAAAAAAGGTCTAAGCCATATGAGATTAGCCAACCCCAAAGGGCGCCATAGACTAAGAAGTTTCTATGGGCTTGCATCTTTCTATAGACACTTCATTCAAAACTTTAGCACTATTATTACACGTTTAATTGAGTTGATAAAGAAGAATGTAAAGTTTAAGGGGGGGGGGGGGGGAGCCTAGCGAAGTTTTAAGGAGATAAAGGGGAAGTTAGCAACTGCTTCAATACTAATCTTACTTAGATTTGAGAAAGTGTTTGAACTGGAGTCTAATGCAGTTAGAGTGGGAATTGGTGCTATGTTGATGTAGGAAGGCTGACTTGTCGCTTACTATAGTGAGAAAGTTAGTAGAGCTACCTTAAAGTACTTAATGTATGATAAAGAGTTTTGTTCTCTTTTTCAAGCCCTCATAGTGTGGTAACACTATCTCTTACCTCAAGAGTATGTCATTTACACCAACCATGAATCTTTGAAGCATCTGAAAAATTAGTGGAAGTTGTTTGAGTGATAACACTCACAATTATATGATTTTGCCTAACCTAAAAGTCATACTTGTGCATAATGTTAAATGAATTTTGGTCAATTATGTGAGAAAAGCACAAATTATGCACAGAGGGGATTAACTATGCTTCAAATTGTAAAAAATGTAAGGTAAGTACTCACCAAGTCGATCTTGCAAGGAGTAAAGGGGTTAGTTAAGTACCAGGTTTAGCTTACAACTTTTATTTAGGCAAATCAATTGATGAGAATGATTAGAAATTATAAAACCAATTAACAAAAATTAAAAGTCTAAGGTACCAAAGCATAAAGTGTGGATTTATGATGACTTATCCTTTGAAATTATTAGTAAATCATGCTAGATTCAGTATTAAACATGTTATTCAATTGGATTATAGTGGAATTCACTTTAACTCATCTCCTTGGTTAGGTAGATTGAATTCATTGTATAGCAAAAACGCCAATTGCAGCAAATTCTCCTATCCGACTAATTAGATATTTAGCTATTATCACTAGCCAAATACCCTAGTTACAAATATGGACTAATCGTGATGGAAATCAGCTTGCATCAACTCTCTCGTATAACTTACTAGAAGGAATTAGAGGACCAATGACAAGGTTAAGGGCAAAACGCATAGGGCAAGCCTTAAATAGACTTATTCAAGAACACTTGGACCAAGCTTTGTGGATACTTGTACCAATAGAAGAGAAGATCATTTTCAATTTATCAAGCATCTCCACTATTAATATTGAAGATTGCTTGGAAGCAAAAGAAGGCCGTTGGCTTTATGATGCTGGCTTAGCACTTTAGGTCGTCGGCTTTGTCTTTGTAAGCTGCCAACTTACTTAGCCGGTGTAGGACTTATGCTGCAGGCTTTTAATTGCCTATCTTGTGATTTCTTGTCATTTTGCTCCTTTAATTGTAAAGACTATAAATAGTCTTCTAGGATTTTGAATGGGACACTTTTGAATGTACTTTTCTCCTAAGGAAAACCTCTCTATTGTTCTTCATCAAGAACTCATTCTAATTCAATCAAGGTAACTTGTTTCGATCATAATTTCTTTATAAATTTGGTTTTAATTCGTTATTTGAGTTAGGGTCAAGTTGTTGCTTGGTTCCAAGGACGATTCTAGGGCTACATTTCCATTTGATCGAGTTCTAGGACAATCTCAACCTAGGGTTCACATCATTTGGTATTAGAGCCTTGGCTCTTGGAAATCATGTTATCTATCCTTTAGCATTATCACAATTGTTGTGTTTGTGTTAATTTAGTCTTTTGAATTTAGTTGTTCAATATTATTCTTGTGAAAAAAAAAAAGAAAATTAATGTTTTGTTGAATTCATTCTACAATTTTTAGGAATTATTTGATTGATTTGGTAGATTGTTGGTGTTTGTTCTTTGGTAGTGTGTTCAAGAGTTAAAAAAAAACTCAACAATAGGAAGACACAAGTCTCAATCAGTAAGATTCTTTCCAATCGTTGCTCTTAGTAAGTTTCTAAGAGTACGATTAATAACCTCAGTCTGGCCGTCGATCTGTGGATGGCAGGAGGTACTATACATAAGTTTAGTACTAAGTCTTCTCCATAATGTCTTCTAGAAACTATGTGGAACACCATGCAATTTGACAATTTCTTACACAAAAAGGTTAGCAATAAAAAGGGCATCGTCTGTTTTGTGACAGGGCACAAAATGGGTCATTTTGCTAAATCTATCAACAACCACCATGATAGAATCCTTTCCCCTTTATGTCCTAGGCAAACCCAACACAAAATCTATACCGATATCAGTTCAGGGTTTGGCAGGTATAGGTAAAGGCATATATTCACCCTGTATGCCTTTCTTTCCTTTAGCCTTCTTGCAAACTCCACACCTTTCTAGCACCCTATGAACATCCTTTATCATACCCCTCTAATAAAAATTCTCTTTCAACATAGCTAGGGTTCTCTTCTCGCCAAAATGACCAAACAATCTTCCTACATGTGCTTCCCTCGCTAATAACTCCCTCACAGACCCATAAGGTATACACAATTTCCCAGCTTTATATAAAAACCCCTCAATCATGCAATACCCCTTGTACATCTTACCTTCAGAACATTTCTCAATAACTGCTCTAAATTCATCATCATGCATATATTATTCATTCAATAATTCAAAACCTAACAGTTTTGATTGAAGAGAAGTGATAAGCACATACCTGCATGACAAAGCATCAATAACCATATTCTGATTACCTTTCTTGTACTTTATCACATATGCAAAACTTTCCAGAAACTCCACCCACTTGGCTTGGTGTTTAGACAGGTTTTACTGATCCCTAAAGTGCTTCAGTGACTCATGATCTGAATAGATGATGAATTCTCTCGAAAGAAGATAATATGCCATGTCATTAAAGCTCTCACTAAGGAATAAAATTCCTTATCATAGATGGAATAGTTCAAAGTTGGACCACTCAACTTTTCACTAAAGTAGGCTATAGGCCTCTTTTCCTGCATCAATACAACACCAATCTCTATCCCAAAAGCATCACATTCTAACTCAAAAACCTTTTTAAAATCAGGTAAAGCCAATATTGGAGCATAAGTAAGTTTTTCCTTTACCTCTTCAAAACTTTTTTGGGCCTTCTTACCCCAAATGAAAGGAACATTTTTCTTATTCAGTTCTGATAGTGGACTGACAATGCTACTAAAATTATGGACAAAGCACCTATAAAAGGATGCTAGTCCATGGAAACTCCTTACCTTTATGACTGAGGTTGGTGTTGGCCATTCTCTAATTGCCCTCACTTTCTCCTCATCAACCCTGACACCTGAACCAGATATAATAAAACCTAAAAATGTTACCTCAGTTTGGTAAAAGGAACATTTCTGGAGATTTGCAAATAGCTGCTATGTCCTCAAAATCGAAAACACCGCTTGAAGATGATCTAAATGATTTTCTAGGTTTTTGCTGTATATCAGAATATCATCAAAATAAATAACAACAAATTTACCTAAAAAACTCCTTCATTATATGATTTATCAATCTCATAAATGTACTAGGAGCATTACTAAAGCCAAATGGCATAACCATCCATTCATATAGTCCATGACGTGTTTTAAAAGCGGTTTTACATTCGTCTCCTTCTCTCATCCAAATTTAGTGATATCCACTTTTAAGATCTACCTTAGAGAATACCTATACACCATACAACTCATCCAATATATCATCAAGTCTAGGAATAGGATACTTGTATTTGATGGTAATTTTCTTGATGGATCGACTATCAATACACATTCTCCAAGTACCATTCTTCTTAGGAACAATAAGAGCTGGAACAACACAAGGACTGAGACTCTCTTTGACAAATCCTCGTTCGACTAGCTCATCCACCTAATGTTTCAATTCTTTAGCCTCCTCTGGATTCATGCGATATGCTGGTTGTCTTGGTAAAACTGACCTTGGCAAAAGGTCGATGGCATGCTCTATTCCTCTCAAAGGTGGTAAACCTGCTAGTTAATCATTAGTAAAAAGATCACTGTACTCATTTAATACTTGAGACACTGTAGAGGATAGATGTTGATGTCCCTCTACCCCTAAGGCATATCTCAACTGTAGCAAGTATACTAGAACCTCCTCTGACATAGCTTTCTCCAACTCACCCTATCCCATCAATAATACCTTCTTCCCTCCAGATTTATTGGCATATATGGAACCCCCTTTTATCTCTGATGGCCTACTGATCTGTTGCTAAACCTCTTGGACCTTTGAAGGTGACATCAGATTCAGAATGATACGTTTACCCTCTTTCTGGAATACATATGTATTCCTGAAGCCGTCATGTAAACCCTCCTGTCATATAACCATGGCCTACCAAGCAATATATGGGGTGCACATATAGGAAGAATGTCACATTCAATCTCATCACAGTATTTATCCCCTATACTAAAAGATACCCTAGCTCTTTGGGTCACATGTAAACTTCCCTGATCACTTAGCTAATGTAATTTATAAGGCTTAGGATGTGGGGTAGTGACAAGTTTCAATTTCGATACTAATGATGCTGCCACAACATTTGTACAACTACCACCATTAACAATAATGACACACAAGTTACCTTGTACCCTACAAGAAGTATGGAACAAATTTTCCCTCTACTCATCATCCTTAGTTGTAAAAGAAGTCAAAGTCCGGCGTAATACATTAGTTGACAAAAACATTTCACTTGACATGATTGTTCACTACTTTACAATTTAACATAACCTTATACTCCACGGTGCAATTAAGCAACCAATATAATAAATACTTCTTAACACTTCAAGTATAGTCAAATAAATAAAGCACAAATAAACACTTCCAAGTAGTTAAGATGTTAAATTCAACTAAGCAAGTGTTTAAGTAATGAATCTCATTAACTTTCACACTCAAATGCTTGTTTTTGAATTTCAAACTTCACTACTCAATTTCCCTTTCTTAATCATGGTTTCACACTCACACCTTAGTCTCACGTGCAGCACCTTACACCACACACAATTCTTCAAATCCACACCGCCACACACACTACACACATTCAACAATTCACACCGTCATTCATACTACACACACACATGGCGCACTCCTTTAAATAACAACAGCAACACTTCAAATGTAGCAATTCCTTACTGTAACACATACAACACTTCATGTTGTAACTCCCTTACACCGAAACTCACAATCAAAGGCAGCAAGCAACAATTCAAATAACTCCACTTAATGCAACCTTCTCTATAAAAGGTAACACAATTCAAATTCAAACAACACTCCTTAATGCTACTCAATGACTTTCTTCAAATGTAAATAATAGGTTTGAATTTCAAATAACTTCCTTTTTCCCCACTCAATGTAATATGAAAATTGCAAAGATACTTCCACACTCTTCAATGCTGTAAATTTTCACTTTTCTCAAAAGATCACAATGAGCACTTCTTGTTACTCACTCACGGCAAGCTTAATATGACAAGAATATTACAAGTACTCCACACCCACTTCAACAACAACAAATAGAGTGCAACAAAAACCACAATTAATTAGCTCACTTCACTTCTACAATTTGGATCAAGGTGCTAAACTCAAGAACCCTAATTTTCGAATTCACAATTACACAAAATCCCTTCTCACAACCAACGCTCTAATACCAAATGATGATATGCTCACTTGTTGATTGAAATTGACAATAACAAATGAAAATTCATACAATAAACCACAAGAGGTGTGATTTCAACAAACACTCTAAAATCCCTAAAACTCAAGGGGCTTCCACGGAAATTAGGATAAGCTTCACTTGTAATTGTAATCTATATAAAGGATGGCACAAATAAGAACTAAATTCCAATCAATTGAGGTGTTCAAGAATAAGTAACCAACTCCAATCATACACTAGATAAAACACACTAACAACAATTGAAAACAACTTAAGAAATATTGATGTTACTCACAATAATCCTTAAGCCACTCGCCACAATTTCAAGGATGAAATTGATAAGAGTATGAAACGTGAAAGGGGTAAGCTTTCCATGGCAACAATATTCAGATTTGTGAAATGTTCAAAAGTCCTTTACAAACCCTACTTAGCAAGTATTTATACTTGCTCCAATTAGGGTTAAAATGTCTAAAAAATTACGCCTATACCACTAAGTGACCGGTTTTAATTCAACAAAATACAAACAAATAAAAAATGTTCCAAAATGATTATAAAGTGACCGGTTCAATAATAAAATAACAAGTACAAATATGGTCTTCAAAGAGCCAGTTCTTCAAGTCAATTGAATTCATCGCGGGCCGCTAGATGTGAGTCCGATGATATTCCCAATTTAATCAATAGTGTAGGTTATTTAGCATCCTGTAGAATCGATAAATGTATCTGTCAGAATGCACAACAATTATATGATACAAAAGTAGATATCAAGTTAACATCCTCAGGGTTTAGTTGTTCATGGAGGATTCCCATAGCTAAGTTTTGTAAGCCCTTAGCTCGGCCTTTAGTGATGGGTCTTGTGAGAATTTGATTCCTATCATCTAATGGGACATTTTGGTGTGTGAAAGACTTTAGACATATTGCATAAACATTTTTATTGGCCTAACATGAAACATGATGTGCAATCTGTTTGTGATAAGTGTCTAACTTGTAAACAAGCAAAGTCTAAAGTAAAACCACATGGGTTGTATACACCGCTGCTTGTACTTACCCACCCTTAGATTGATATTTCCATGGACTTTGTAATTAGGTTGCCTAAGACTTAAAGTGGTAAGGATAGCATATTTGTTATTGTTGATAGGTTTAGTAAGATGGCACATTTTATTACATGTTCTCAAACCAATGATGCAACATATATTTCTGATTTGTTATTCAAGGAAGTAGTACATTTGCATGGATTGCCTAAAATAATAGTAAGTGATCGAGATGTTAAGTTCCTAAGTCATTTTTGGCGTACTTTATGGAATGAATTAGGGACTGTAAACACCCCATTTTTCTCTCCTATTTATTACTATTATTATTATTTCTATTTTTATTTTTCATATATATACAAATATAAAAGAGAAAAAAATAAAAAAAATAATGAACAAGTAATAGAAAATAATAATAATAAGGGTAGCAATAATAATAAAAGACATTTGGGTTTTTAAAATTAAATTTATGAATTTCAAAATAACAAAAAAATTACCAAAACTAATAAGTTAATATATAATATGCATGCAATAAAAAAAATTAGAATTAGGCTAACCTAGCTAGTTCGTGTGTGCGCCTGGGTATGCGTATGGGAACAATAGGTCACGAGTTTGAGTCTCATGGGAGGCACTTTGTGACATTTTCTTTTTATTTATTTATTTATTTCTAGTTACCACATGGCAGCATGTGATTGGCCGGAGCAGACATGTGCGAGTCGCGTGACCTTTTTCTTCCTCTAAGTAACAGCAATGCCGAAGATGAGGGGAGAAAATAAAAAGAAGAAGAAGAAGAAGAAGAAGAGGTCATCAATAAATACAAATCAAACCTAATTAAATGAACTTTCTTTCATTATCAATTTGTAACAAGGAAAAAAAACAAGATAAATCATGAAAACAAATAAATCTACACAGATCAATTCAAATTTCTTTTTTTTTTTAAAAAAGGGAGGGATAAGGATGGGTTTCAACCATGAGTCCGATTTAAGCTTATCAAATGGGATTTTGCGAGTCTATAAATAGGACTCAACTCCGGGAAAAAAAAAAGAGGAAGAAAAATAAAAGGTAGAAGGCAAACACTAAAAAGGTTCGTCGAAGCTCTCTCTCTCTCTCTCTCTAGATCTCACCGTCGTAGCCATCCAAACCGTTGTCTAAGGTGGTTTTCGACAAAAACCAACACCACCGATCAATTTCTCATCCTTGAAAACCTAGGAACCCATCAATTTTAATAAAGAATAATAATAATAAATAGTAAATAATAATAATAATAAATGATAAAAAAATTAATAAATACTAATAAATAAAATATATATATATTTTAGCACCTAGAAAATTTTTTAAATAAATGAATGATAATTAGTGATTTCAAAAAACAAAAATTAAAGGTTTTTGATAAATTAATAAATAAAGCTTCGGCTTAGATTTTTTTTAAATAAATTTAGATGGTAATAAATGTAAACCTGTCACGTTTTCATAATTAAGATTAAATAATCCACTAAAGTTTTATGAAAAGCGAACTACGACATGTTTGATCCCGAATAGCAAGTACTTAGGCACCCTTATGAGACTACTTTAAAAAAATAAAAAAAATAAAATCATTATTAGTATAATCATTATATCATTTTTTCTAGTATTTTCTTTTTATGCTAAAAAAGATATCATAACATAAATACATAATTCAGATTTTAGAAGGATAAGATTGTAACTTTAGGGTTTTAATAAGACTGCCCTCGAGTCGAGAATCTCTGCTTTTTCTTTCTTTTTTTATAAAAAAAAAAAAGAGATTTTGTCCACTAGTTGTTTAGATTAGAATTAATCCGCTCAATTAATTCGAATTCAGTAATTTTTCCCAACTCCAGTTGGGTGGCGACTCCAAATGGATAATGAAATTCTTAGTTTAAGTCAAGGATTTATATTGGATGAGCATAGGATCTAATATGAATCAAATTAGGGAGACAATATAAAAATTTTAAATTAGAATCTACAGGATAGCGACTTCACTAGGGATATATAGTGAGCTAGCTACCTAAACCTTTTGAAATCATCATTTCTAGGTATATTTAATTAGCTCTTATGTTGTAAAATATCGTTTGCACTAATGTTTATATCTGCTTGTGATTTAGGGATTTAATAAAGTTTAGTTTTTTTTTATTGAGTTTTCATGCATGCAGTTGTGTGATTAGATGCGGTTAGACCCAGACTGTTTAGGACCTTAAGATGGGGAGCCATTGTGTAAGTTCTGGGTGAAGTGAAATATTCACCGCTCAGGACCGATTAGGCTACTCCACCCAATGCTTCGATATGGCTTAAGATCTATTTCTTCGAAAATGTGGGAGGCCATAGAGCTTGGAAACCTTTACAACCCACCTCTTTACATACATGAAATCATGAACCAGCAAATGATTAACGATGTGATTTCTTTCTTTAGAGTTTAGATGCAATCACTTGTAAAAGAATTTTTATTGTGTTTTATAAGATATTTGTTTGTAATTAGAATTTTTTTTATTTATTATAATCCTGCTAGATGGCTAGCGTTGTAATTGATCGCCTCCTTCGCAAGGAAATCCGAGTTTGTAAACCTTTGGATCTTAAGCTGGTATTGGACCATTGGTTCACCTTATACAACCTTAAAGAGTAGACCTTCATCCAGAGCAAAATAGGGCCCATTCTCTCGCTGGTGAAAATGGATGTCAACTTACCTTTAATTTGGGCTATGTTACACCTCTAGGAAATTGAGCCCGTGGCTTTCTTTATTGGGCCACATGAGATTAAGCCAACCATAGAAGAATATACTCAGCTTCTCCAAGCCCCTTCACTTTCCAATGGGGTGTATGTGCTAGATCTGGCTGGGCCAACAGGTATTTTCAGCAAACTTTTGAGAATTCGTAGAGCAATGATCAACCGAGCATCGGAAAATAGCAATGGGTATTGTGTTCGAATGGATGAATTAGAAGCTTGGTTTGTGGCTCGATGCGATGATGGAAGCAAGAAAGATATCTTGTGTGGGGATCCCAAAGGTTACAGGCAAAAATGGGTTTATGCTTTTATCTTAATAGCATTCGCGACCATCTTTTTTCCTATCGGGATCTTTCACATTCATTGTAGAGTTACAGAATTGGTATTCCAGTTCTTGGAAGGGAAATCTTACATCCCGGCCCTACTAGCCGAGTAGATTTGAAACCTAAATTTTGTGAAGAAAAAAGGTCTTGGAATTCTCCGCTCAAACATTAACCTCATCCTAATCTGGTTCGTGAGCTATCTTAAGTGTTTTGGGCTAAACATGGTTAGGAAATCATTGGTCCAACAAGTAGACCTCATAGATTCATGTGCAGAAAGGATGAAGCTACTAGATAATCTTTCCAGCCACAGTTAGGTGAAAAGTGCTCAAGGGTTTCAATGCTGATGATATTCTATAGACTGCTAGGTGGAACTGCTACAGTAAGATTATTCTAATGTGTAAAAACTTTCAAGAAGTTCCATTAATTGGCACTATTCAGGACATAGTTTATAGACTATCATTAGAAGGAATCACGTTTGAATATCAATACTTGAACGTGTTAGTGGCTGATAAGGTCGCTAAGTTGGTAGAGGTCAAGGTCCTATGGGAAACCCAAATTGAGAGTCCTAATGTAGACCTCGGGGAACTGGATGGCAAAGTTGGTAAACATCGAGCTACTAGAGATTTTGTTATCAACTAGCTGTACTAGACAGGAGAGAGGATGTACTGTGCTCCAGATATCACTCAGCTCGTGTCGAATCCAAGCCCAGAAATAAAAACTTACATGGAACAAGTGAGGGCTCGGATGGAGGTCCATTTTGAGACTACAGACAGTAAGAAAGATGTGTGGAAGAGTAGATTCAAGGAATCTAATTAGAGGAACAAAGCATTGGAGGCCTAGTTGGAGAAGCCTCAAGCAAGGGTTAGAGCACTAGAAGCCGTCGTCAATGGGGAATCAACACAAATGTAGCCAAAGAAGAAGAAGCTTAGAAATTAGGAAGTTAGATTATAGCATTTTTTATGTTTTCAATAAAGGCGCTAAACTTTAGTTTACAATATTAATAAAATTTCAGTATTATTACATCATTAATTAAATGCTGATTCCTTTACATCTGCGTGATACATGCATCATATTCACTCGTAAACATACATTGGCTAAATAAATGCTTACCAAGTATTAAAGATAGCTCCTAAACAACCAAACCCTCCGAGGAGTCCAATTAACACCTGCTCCAAGACTAAAATGGCTAGTAGTGGCAACAACAACAATGACTACGGTAACAACGCCAACACGAATATAGCCGTCGATCCAAAGATCATATCACTAGAACAAATAGTCCAACAATTGGTCACACAAGTCCACTTCTTGACCAAGAACATTGGCCTCCTTTGTACTACCCAGCCTACTCATGAGGAACATTTAGGAGCTAAAAAAGGAAAAGTAGTAGAAAACCGGCCACCAGAATATGAGGAAATCAACTCCCAACTCAATCTTGCATTTGAATATGAACCAAAAATCAACATTGGTTTAACCTTGAATGACATAAAGAAGGAAATGGAAGACAGGCAAAAGGAAATAGAGAAGAAACTTTTCCAACAATTGGTTGACAAGATGAAGAATATGGAAGTACCTAACAGTTTTGATCAAATTGGCATCACAAACCTATTAGTATATGGGGTGGATGCTTATCTAGAGAAATTCAAAGTCCTAGAATTTGAAAAATATAACAGTATCAGTTGTCTTAAGATGCACATGACAAGCAAAAGGAAATAGAGAAGAAACTTTTCCAATTGTTGGTTGACAAGATGAAGAATATGGAAGGACTTAACAGTTTTGATCAAATTGGCATCACAAACCTATTAGTATATGGGGTGGATGCTTATCTAGAGAAATTCAAAGTCCCAGAATTTGAAAAATATAACGGTATCAGTTGTCTTAAGATGCACACGAGGCTATATGTGTGGAAAATGAGTAAATACGCTCAATATGACCAACTCATGGTCTAAACCTTCCAAGATAGCCTCACGGGCCCTACTCTCATATGGTATGTACAATTAGATCTCAACCAAGTTAACACGTGGGATAAACTGGCCCATGCATTTTATGAGCAATACAAGTTCAACATTGAAGTTGCTCCTTTAGTACTAGATCTAAGAAGCCTTCGAAAGAGGCACAACGAATCCTTCAAGGAATATGCCTAACATTGGAGGGCTCAAGCCGCTAGGGTTTCAACTCCAATTTCAAAGAAAGAGTTAACTTTCATGTTCATTAATACGTTAGAGAAGACCTATTTCACACATTTAGTGGGATAGACGTCATCCAGCTTTGCGGAATTAGTGGAAGTAGGATGCCGGATAGAGAATGCCAATATGTTTGGAAAGCTCCAAATTATCGATTCTTCTAGAATCGCATCATCTCCAAGACCTATGGGGAACAACAAAGGCAAAGAGGCCACCGTTAGTATGGTTAACTCAGGCAGGGTTGGCAAACTAGGGTCTCACATGACTTTTCAAGTAATGAACACCCCAATCCAGCAATCACTAGCAAATCAAAGTTGAACTATGAGAGCTACAAGATAGTTCACTCCAATACCGATCCCGTTCAGCCAAGTTTTTACTCGATTACGATCGGATAATCTGATCAGCTTCAAAATCCCAAACGATTGATACGGGCCAAGGAATTTTGATCCCAGTCTCAAATGTGAATATCACATGGGGTAGGAGGGACCTTCCACTAACAAATGTTGGAGACTTCGGAACAAAATCCAGGATTTAATCGACGCAGGAATAGTATATTTAGATTTTATCAATGCACTAGCACCAAATGTCAACAACAATCTGCTGCCTAACCACAAGCTTACAATCAACATGATCATGTCAGAAGGGTCGAAACTAAGACTAAAAGAGCCCTTTAGCCCAGCAAAACTGGCGGTGTAGCGAGCAAGCTGCTCACCACACAAAATTCTAGATAAAGCTCCTATATCACACATAAGAAAGAGGTAGCTGGTAGGAGATCTAACAGTTGACACTCTAGGCAAATCATTCAGGAAGTTTGAATATCTAGTAGATTATTCATTTACACAAACAACTTGTGGACTGCCTAGCGGGTGGTGGCCTAAATTCGAGGAGGAAGACAATCCACTAAGAGGGAAAAATGAGTCCATAAATATGATCAAATCAAGCTTGAAACTGATAGTTATAATTGTTATGAAGAGCAAGAAATAGAAGTAAAGGTCCCAAATAAAAAATATGTGTTTAATGTCCCAATCCCACCAGAGAGGTATAAAGTAGTACCGTTTGACTATCAAGCCATTAATCAGGGGAAATCTTCAATGATAAGGGGGATGACCCGTTCAGGAAGAATTTATGATCCTAAAAATAGAATCTTTGTTGAAGAGCCTGCCACTGAGTTGGAAAAGGAAGAGGAAGAGAGGCTCCCTACACTCACAAAAATGATTAAATCAAGTGAGTACAAGGTCATAAAGCAACTCAATAAAATTCTAGCTCAAATATCACTCATGAGCCTCCTCATGTCATCTGAACCTCACCGAGAGGCACTCTTCAAAGTGCTCAAACAAGTCAGGTTACCAGAAGGAATAGCCACAAAAAACTAAGCCACATCGCAGATTCAATCTTCACCATGGATCAGATATCTTTCTCACTTGAAAAGCTAGGAGAAGACGAAGACCAACACACAAAACCACTTTTTATCGTGGTAAAGTGCAATGACATAATGTCTCTCGAGTCCTCATAGACAATGGATCTTCTCTTAATATGTGCCCTTTAGCCACCCTTAACTTACTAGGGGTTAATATGAGCAATATCAAATCGAGTTCCACGATAGTTCGGGCCTTTGACGAACCTAAAAGAGAAATAGTGGGAGAAATTGGCCTGCTATTAGAGATCGGCCACAAGTTTTTAATATCGCATTCTAAGTCCTTGACATACCAAAATCCTTCAATCTACTACTGGGAAGACCATGGATACATACCGTAGGGGCCATACCTTCAAGCCTTTACCAAAGGTCAAATTCATAGTAAATGGCCAAGTAATCACTATATTAGGTAAACATGACTATGCCATCTACAAAGAAACAGCTATACCCTACATTGGGGCGGATGGCCTTGTGTTGGTCCCAATTAGATTAATCAAGAGGGGGGTGAATTGATTAATTACTTAAAATTTTCAATTTTTGCAAATTATCCAAAGTCTCTTGACTAACGAAATGACATGAGCAACAAAAATGAAAAATAATAATGTGTAGTAAATAAAATGAGTAAAGAAGAATAAAATGCTTAGAGATTTATAGAGGTTCCACCTCAAGCGTCAGTACTCTCTTCCAGCTCCACGCCGGGGTCCCGGTTGTCTTTACCGGTTGTGTTTCACTATATCAATAAAATTGAGAGTACACAAAATAAGCCTCTTCAAGGCGAAGTCTCATTGCCGAGTCTCTTTAGCTTCTTCATTAAGCTAATCACTCAAACTACAGTGATGAAACAACTCTAAATTCCTCATACAAGAGAGGAATCACAATAACAATGAGGAATATCAAATTTCCTCTACAAATCGGATCACAAGTATAAGAATATTTTTGCGCCTGAAGATATATGAGCTTTGAACTTTTCATGTGCTTGATTTTAAAGAAAAATGTTATCTATTTTCTTCAACTGAAACATCCCTTTTTATGTAGAAGACATAACATTACTTTTCTAGAGAATATCTTGTAATGTTCATGGAGTTCCACGTGATAAGCTTGGATTTATTTTTAAAATTTTGTATTTCAAAAATAAGTTGAACTTGTTGGAGAAAAATCTGCATTCCCGTGATATTTTGATGAGGATAAGCTTGGATAAATTAGTTTGACCAAGATCTTCTCTAGAGATATTCTTTGGATCAAGTTTGTTGAAGATATCCCTCTCATTATGGAACCTTATCTTGATATCCCATATGTTGTGGAACCATATCTTCATGTAACAACCATATTTCCAATTCAAATATATCCTTATATTTGTAACTGTTGGATCTCCTAAAATATAGCACAAATATATAGATTTAAATCTTGATAAAACTTGTAAATCTTATATGATCTCACTTTATCATGAATAAAATAAAATCTTTGAATAAAATCTTGTAAAAACTTTATGTAAATTAAAAACCCATGATATAAAATCCATCTTTAGTAAAGCATATCAAGTATATTACCCAAATATACTTGACACATGGACCTAGGCCTTGAAATTTATTAAAAACCATCGATACAAAAATTAGAATGAAATCTGGAAAAGTTCGTGACGGGCATAGAAGGTTCTGAAAGAGCTTCTGAAGAAAACTTATCAACTGTCCTCCTATTGTAAAGGTTCTGAAAAAGCTTCTGAACAAAATCTGTCTACAATCCTGATGAGATCCATGATGGGAGCCAAGCCAGAAGATAGAATGTGGATTCTCTTGAAGTGCCACCTGGACCGATCACAAGAAATCAAGCGAAACGATTCAAGGAAGCACTTAACGGGTTGATAAAGGTTATCCATGAAGTCCGAAAGGATGGAGCAATCATGAAGCTGGAATGGATTGGAACAACCATGGGAATGCCCTTACTCTTGTACAAGTCATACCGGGTACGGGGTGAAGAGGGCGTGTCTTCACAAGGCACGGCCGTGTAGGAGTCTGGAGGTTACACAGAATCATACACAGTCGTATACACGGTTCAAAGGCACGGCCGTGTATGGTGTCAAGAATTTCCACAGAAAGATACACGACTAGAAGTACACGGTCATGTATATTGTCAAGAAGTTCCACAGAATTATACACGGCCAAAGTATACGGCCGTGTATCTCCTCGATGCCGGCCTTCATGTCTTGTTTTGTTATTTTTATGCACTTATTGAAGTGATGTCGTTTTGGGCCTTTATTGTTACGAATTGTAAACCCTAATATAAAGCTCCTAGGGTTTAGAACATTTAGAAGATAGAACATACAACATTAAAGTTTGAAAAACACTTTTGAGAGAATTCCTCTCTTGGTTCTTTAAAGAACTAATCTAGAACTTATCGGATTTTTCTTCCGTAGCGTTCATCCCGACTTATCAATCGGTCTTTCATCCCAATTGTGGAATCTTCATATTATACCAAGGTTCTTGTCTCGCTTATAGACAACGGGTCGCGGTTTCCACTTGAGGGTGTTTGGCATCTTAGGTAACGAATTCCGAACGTATTGGTATTGGGTTTCATCACACGTTGGCGTGGTTCGTATCAGTTAGGAATCCAATCAAACCGATCTCGTATCAGTTTGGTATCAAAGCTAATCGATTCGTATCAGTTTGGTATCAGAGCTTAGGTTTGTTAACACAACAGTTCAGTTTGAGGAAGGTAACATCAAAACCTTAAATCCAATAGTTCATATCAATTGTTAGTATTCAATTTCATAGTATTTATTGTCTATTGAAAGTGTAGTACCTACTATTCAATTTTATTACAAAAAAAAAAGAAGAATCACGACACAAAAAAAAAAGAAAAGGAGCGTGATCAAGAGCAACAAACAAAGGCAACATAAAAAAAATCGGAAAGAAAAAGAGGAAAATTGATACGAACCACGCCAACCCGTGACGAAACCTAATACCAATACGTTCGGAAATTCGTTACCTAAGACGCCCAAACACCTAAAGTGGAAACCGCAACCCGTTGTCTATAAGCGAGACAAGAACCTTGGTATAATGTGAAGACGCCACAATCGGGATGAAAGACCGATTGATAAGTCGGGATGAACGCCACAGAAATCAATCCGATAAGTTCAAATTAGTTCTTGAAGAACCAAGAGAGGAGCCTCTCAAATATGTTTAATGTTCTAAGATGTATGTTCTATATTGTTCTAAACCCTAGGAGCTTTTATACTAGGGTTACAAATCGTAAAAATACAAGCCCAAAACGACGTCACTTCAATAAGTGCGTAAAAATAACAAAACAGAACATGTTGGCCGGCAGGGGATATACGGCTGTGTACACGACCGTGTACATTGGCCGTGTACTTTTCTGTGCACATTCTGGCCACATACACGACTGTGTACTTCTGGTCGTGTACCTTTCTATGGATTTGCTTGACTCCATACACGGCCGTGCCTTTTAGCCATGTGTCTGGCCGTGTATGCTTCTGTGCAATCTCGAGATTCCTACATGCCCGTGCTTTGAAAATACACACCCTCTTCAACCCATGTCCGGTGTGACTTGTACAAAAGCAAGGGTCTTCCCGTGGTTGTTCCAATCCGTTCCAACTTCATGATTGCTCCAATCCTTTTCGGCTTCATGGACAACCTTTATCAACCCGTTAAGTGCTTCCTCGAATCGTTTCGCTCGATTTCTTGTGATCGGTCCAGGTGGCACTTCAAGAGGATCCACATTTCTTCTTCCGGCTTGGCTTTCATCATGGATCTCATAAAAAAATTACAAACCCTAGAGTTGTTTTGAATTCTACGAAAGGGAATTGGTGTAGTTTGGGTTAGTTCCAAGAGAATTGAGAAGAGGAATTGGGGAGTTGATATCATCATTGTTTGTGAGAATACACGAGTGACTGTGTGATATCATCATTTGAGCGAAACACGTAAGGGAGTGTATCGTGAGGTTTAATCATATAAATATTTGTGTTAGTACTAATCTTTTCTATAAGAACTATGTTGAGGCAACATTCTCCTGAAGGTGAGAGGGGAAGGTTTGATGCTAGGTTAGTAATTGAGGAGTTGAGGGGTGAGATGAAGAGAATGTTTTAAGAGGGAATGGAACAAATTCATGAGACGGTAGAGCAAAGACTAGAGCAATCTACAAACATCTTCCAAGGGCGTAAGAGGGAGAGTCATTCTAGGAGAGTACAAAGGTGTGGAGATGAAATGTCAGAAGATGAATTTGATGAGCCTTCTGTCAGGAGTTATAGAGGATATAGTGGTCGGAATAGAGGAACTAGGGATTGGGAAGATAGAGGAGATAGGAATAGAGAGGATAATCAATTGTGTAGCATAAAGATGAAGATTCCTCCTTTCTAAGGGAAGAATGATCTCGAGGCGTACTTAGATTCGGAGAAGAAGGTGGAGATGGTGTTTGATTGTCATAACTATAGTGGGAGAAAGAAAGTGAAACTTGCTGCCATTGAATTTTCGGATTATGCTATAGTGTGGTGGGATCAACTAATGTTGAATAGAAGAAGGAATGGCGAACCACTTATTGAGTCGTGGGAAGAGATGAAAAGGGTGATGAAGAAGCGGTTTGTGCCTGCGTATTACTATCGTGAATTGCACAACAAATTGCAAACTCTTAAGTAGGGAAGCCGAAGTGTGGATGAGTATTTCAAGGAGATGGAAGTTACTATGATTAGGGCGAATGTAGAGGAGGATAGAGAGGCTACCATGGCTAGGTTTCTTGCGGGATTGAATAGAGAAATTCAAAATGTTGTTGAACTGCAGCATTATGTAGAATTGGAAGATATGGTTCATATGGCTATAAAGGTTGAGAACCAACACAGGAGGAAATGTAGTAGTAATGCACGGTTTCAATAGGGTACGGGTTCATCCACCTGGAAGACTAACCAATGGAAGAAGGAAGAAAAGCCTTTACCCACCAAACCAAAAGGAGAGCAGAGGCAAGCGAGCTCTACTCCTAGTAACCAAGGTAACTCTGATTCTTCTACTTCTAGAAATCGTGACATTAGATGTTTTAAATGCCAAGGTAGAGGCCATATTGCTAGTCAATGTCCAAATAGGCGTGTTATGATTTTGCGTGATGATGGTGAGTACGAGACTGAGGGGGATAGTGAAGAAGATGATATGCCTCCATTAGAGGACGCTAGTGATGATGAGGAGCCTGCAATAGGGAGGTTAGTGGCGGTAATGAAGCGAGCTTTGAATGTGCATGTGAAGGAAGAAGAGGAGGTGCAAAGAGAGAATATATTTCATAATAGATGTTATCTAGGAGATCATATTTGCAGTTTGATCATTGATGGAGGAAGTTGCACCAATGTGGTGAGTAATTTTATTGTCGAGAGGTTGGGACTCAAGACTATTAAACACCCTAGTCTATATAAATTGCAGTGGTTGAATGATAGTGGCGAGACTAAGGTGAGTAAGCAAGCCTTGATTGCTTTTTGCATTGGTCAGTATGAGGATGAGGTGTTATGCGATGTAGTGCCAATGCAGGCGTGTCATGTGCTGTTGGGGAGGCCATGGCAATTTGATAGGAAGGTTGTTCATGATGGCTTTTCTAACAAGTATACGCTTGTTCACCAGGGGAAAAGCTTTAATCTTAAACCTTTAACACCTAAACAGGTGTATGAGGATCAGTTGCAGCTACAACAGTCTTTTGCAAAACATAAGGTGAGTGAAAAGTAGAGGGAGAGTGAGAGAGCAAAAGATAATGAGAAAAAAAAAGGAATACAAAAGTCAATATCAAAAGGAAAAAGAGAGGAAGGCTGGAAAGAGTGTGAGAGACCAAGTTGAAGGGGGATCAACTTTGTTGGTGAGTGAAAAGGAGAGTGAAGCCTTGCAAAAGGAGAGTTGTGTGGCAAGAGCGAGCGTAGTGAGGAGAGCGTTAGTGATGAAGCAACCTATGTTGTTGCTGGTTTTTAAGGAAACATGTCAGGACACTAACGAACTATCTAACTCTTTGCCTAGTGTGGTTGTGTCATTGTGTAGGACTTTGAAGATCTCTTCCCTAAGGAGATTCCAAAGGGATTACCACCTATTCGTGGTATTGAGCACCAGATTGACCTTATACCCGGAGCATCGATTCCAAACAAGCTAGCTTATAGGAGCAATCCAGAGGTGACAAAGGAACTCCAAAGGTAGGTCGATGAATTAATGGAGAAGGGGTACGTGAGAGAAAGCATGAGTCCATGTGCAGTGCCTGTGATTTTGGTGCCTAAGAAGGATGGGACATGGAGAATGTGTGTTGACTGCCGCGCCATCAACAACATCACGGTAAAGTATCGTCATCCCATTCCTCGCTTAGATGACATGTTAGATGAGTTACATAGGTCTAGTGTCTTTTCCAAAATTGATCTGAAAAGTGGATATCACGAAATTAGAATGAAAGAAGGTGATGAATGGAAAACCACATTCAAAACGAAATATGGATTGTATGAGTGGTTAGTAATGCCTTTCGGTTTAACTAACGCACCTAGTACTTTTATGAGACTTATGAACCATGTTTTGAGGACTTTTATTGGAAAATTTATGGTTGTTTATTTTGATGATATTCTCATTTACAGCAAGAGTTTGGAAGATCATATATCTCACTTGAGGGATGTTTTAGGAGTACTTCGAAAGGAGCAATTATATGCTAACCTCAAGAAGTGCACTTTTTGCACAAACAAACTTGTGTTTCTTGGTTTTGTTGTTAGTGCACAGGGAATACAGGTTGATGAAGAAAAGATTCGTGCGATCTAAGAATGGCCTAGTCCAACTACTGTAAGTAATGTGCGGAGTTTCCATGGACTAGCGAGTTTTTACAGGAGATTTGTGAAGGATTTCAGCACCATTGCAGTACCACTTACTGAGGTAATTAAGAAGAACGCGGGGTTCAGATGGGGAGAGCAACAAGAGAAGGCCTTTCAGACGCTTAAAATTAAGCTGACTCAGGCGCCATTACTTGCTTTACCTAACTTTGCTAAAACGTTTGAAATTGAGTGTGATGCTTCAGGATTAGGTATTGAAGTAGTGCTTATGCAGGAGAGAAGACCAATTACATTCTTTAGTGAGAAGCTAAGTGGGGCAACCTTGAACTACCCTACTTATGACAAGGAGTTATATGCATTGGTTCGAGCCCTGGAGACGTGGCAACACTACCTTTGGCCAAAAGAGTTTGTGATCTACACTGATCATGAATCCTTGAAGTACTTGAAGGGGCAACACAAGCTGAACAAAAGGCATGCTCATTGGGTGGAGTTCATCGAAACATTTCCATATGTCATCCACTACAAGCAAGGTAAAGAGAATGTCGTTGCTGATGCACTTTCTAGAAGGTATACTCTTATCTCTACTCTTAGTTCTAGATTACTTGGTTTTGAGCACATTAAAGAATTGTATGCTGCTGATCGAGATTTTTGTGAGGAGTATGTGCATTGTGAGAAGAGTGGGCATGGTAAATTTTATAAACATGAAGGATTCTTGTTTAGGGAGAGTAAACTATGCATTCCAATTTGTTCTTTAAGAGAATTACTAGTGAGGGAGTCTCATGGAGGAGGTTTAATGGGACATTTTGGAGTAGCTAAAACCTTAGGGGTATTGCAGGAACACTTTTATTAGCCTCACATGAAACGAGATGTTGAGAGGATTTGTGAGCGATGTGTTACGTGTAAGCAAGCAAAATCTAGAGTCTAACCTCAAGGGCTTTATACCCCACTTCCCATTCCTCATGAGCCTTGGGTAGATGATGAGATCCATAATGAGAGTCAAGCCGGAAGAAGGAATGTGGATCCTCTTGAAGTGCCACCTGGACCGATCACAAGAAATCGAGCGAAACAACTCGAGGAAGCACTTAACGGGTTGATAAAGGATGTCCATGAAGCCGGAAAGGATTGGAGCAATTATGAAGTTGGAACGGATTGGAACAACCATGGGAAGACCCTTACTCTTGTACAAGTCATACCGGATACGGGGTGAAGAGGGCGTGTATTTACAAGGCACGGCCGTGTAGGAATCTCAAAGTTACACAAAATCATACACGGTCATATACGTGGCCAAAGGCATGGCCGTGTATGGAGTCAAGAAAATCCACAGAAAGATAAACGACCAGAAGTACACGGTCGTGTATGTTGCCAGAATTTGTACAGAAAAGTACACGGCCAAAGTACACGGTCGTGTACACGGCCGTGTATCTCCCCGACGCCGGCCTTTTGTGTTGTTTTGTTATTTTACGCACTTATTGAAGTGACATCGTTTTGGACTTGTATTTTCACGAATTGTAACCCTAGTATAAAGCTCCCAGGGATTAGAATAGAGTAATAACATACATCATACAACATTGAAAACACTTTCGAGAGACTCCTCTCTTGGTTCTTCAAGAACTAACTTAGAACTTATCGGATTTTATTTCTGTGGCGTTCATCCCGACTTATCAATCGGTCTTTCATCTCGATTGTGGCGTCTTCATATTATACCAAGGTTCTTGTCTCGATTATAAACAACGGGTCGCGGTTTCCACTTGAGGGTGTTTTTGCATCTTAGGTAACGAATTCCGAATGTATTGGTATTGGGTTTCGTCACACGTTGGTGTGGTTCGTATCAGTTAGGAATCCGATCAAATCGATCTCACATCAGTTTGGTATCAGAGCTTAGGTTTGTCAAAACATCAAGTTCAGTTTGAGGAAGGTAACATCAAAATCATAACTCCAATCGTTCATATCCATTATCGTATTCAATTTCGTAGTATTGATTGTCTATTGATAGTGTAGTATCTACTAGTCGATTTGTTACAAAAAAAAAGGAAGAATCAAGGAAAAAAAAAAAGAAAAGAAAAGAAAAGAGAAACGTGATCAAGAGCAACAACAAGGACAAAAAAAAATTCGGATAGAAACAGAGGAAAATTTATGAACCCTAAAGTTGTTTTGGATTCTACGGAAGGGAATTAGTGTAGTTTGGGTTAGTTCCAAGAGAATTGAGAAGAAGAGTTGGCGAGTTGATATCATCGTTGTTTGTGAGAATACACGAGTGACTGTGTGATATCATCATTTGAGCGAAACACGTAAGGGAGTGTATCGTGAGGTTTAATCATATATATATATATATTTGTGTTAGTACTAATCTTTTCTACAGGAACTATGTCGAGGCAACATTCTCCTGAAGGTGAGAGGGGAAGGTTTGATGCTAGGTTAGTAATTGAGGCGTTGAGGGGTGAGATGAAGAGGATGTTCTAAGAGGGAATGGAACAAATTCATGAGACGGTAGAGCAAAGACTAGAGCAATCCACAAACGTATTCCAAGGGCATAAGAGGGAAAGTCGTTCTAGGAGAGTACTGAAGGGTCGAGATGAAATGTCGGATGATGACTTTGATGAGCCTTCTGTCGGGAGTTATAGAGGTTATAGTGGTCGGAATAGAGGAACTAGGGATTGGGAAGATAGAGGAGATAGGAATAGAGAGGATGATCAATTAAGTAGCATAGAGATGAAGATTCCTCCTTTCTAAGGGAAGAATGATCCCGAGGCGTATTTAGAGTGGGAGAAGAAGGTAGAGATGGTGTTTGATTGTCATAACTATAGTGGGAGAAAGAAAGTGAAACTTGCTGCCATTGAGTTTTTGGATTATGCTATAGTGTGGTGGGATCAACTAATGTTGAATCGAAGAAGGAATGGCGAGCCACCAATTAAGTCGTGGGAAGAGATGAAGAGAGTGATGAAGAAGCGGTTTGTGCCTGGGTATTACTATCGTGAATTGCACAACAAATTGCAAACTCTTAGGCAGGGAAGCCGAAGTGTGGATGAGTATTTCAAGGAGATGGAAGTTACTATGATCAGGGCGAATGTAGAGGAGGATAGAGAGGCTACCATGGCTAGGTTTCTTGCGGGATTGAATAGGGAGATTCAAAATGTTGTTGAATTGCAGCATTATGTAGAATTGGAGGATATGGCCCATATGGCTATAAAGGTTGAGAACCAGCACAAGAGGAAAGGTAGTAGTAGTGCACGGTTTCAACAGGGTACTGGTCCATCCACCTGGAAGACTAACCAATGGAAGAAGGAAGAAAGGCCATTACCCACTAAACCGAAAGGAGAGCTGAGGCAAGTGGGTTCTACTCCTAGTAATCAAGGTAACCTTGAATCTTCAACTTCTAGAAATCATGACATTAGATGCTTTAAATGCCAAGGTAGAGGTCATATTGCTAGTCAATGTCCAAATAGGCGTGTGATGGTTTTGCGTGATGATGGTGAGTATGAGACTGAGGGGGATAGTGAAGAAGATGATATGCCTCCATTAGAGGATGCTAGTGATGATGAGGAGCCTGCAATGGGAAGGCTAGTGGTAGTAGTGAAGCGAGCTTTGAATGTGCAAGTGAAGGAAGAAGAGGAGGTGCAAAGGGAGAATATATTTTAAACTAGATGTTATCTAGGAGATCATATTTGCAGTTTGATCAGTGATGGAGGAAGTTGCACCAATGTAGTGAGCAATTTTATTGTTGAGAGGCTGGGGCTCAATACTGTTAGACACCCTAATCCATATAAATTGTAGTGGTTGAATGATAGTGGTGAGACTAAGGTGAGTAAGCAAGCCTTGATTGCTTTTCGCATTGGTCAGTATGAGGATGAGGTGTTATGTGATGTAGTGCCAATGCAAGCATGTCATGTGTTGTTAGGGAGGCCATGGCAATTTGATTGAAAGGTTGTTCATGATGGCTTTTCTAACAAGTATACGCTTGTTCACTAAGGGAAAAGCTTTAATCTTAAACCGTTAACACCTAAACAAGTGTATGAGGATCAGTTGCAGCTACAACAGTCTTTTGCAAAACATAAGGTGAGTGAAAAGCAGAGGGAGAGTGAGAGAGCAAAAGACAATGAGAAAGAAAAGGAATACAAAAGTCAATATCAAAAGGAAAAAGAGAGGAAGGCTGGAAAGAGTGTGAGAGACCAAGTTGAAGGGGAATCAACTTTAGTGGTGAGTGAAAAGGAGAGGGCAGCCTTGCAAAAGGAGAGTTGTGTGGCAAGAGCGAGTGTAGTGAGGAGAGCGTTAGTGATGAAGCAACCTATGTTGTTGCTGGTTTTTAAAGAAACATGTTTGAGTACTAACAAACTATCTAATTCTTTGCCTAGTGTGGTTGTGTCTCTTGTGCAGGACTTTGAAGATGTCTTTCCTGAGGAGATTCCAAAGGGATTACCACCTATTCGTGGTATTGAGCACCAGATTGACCTTGTACCCGGAGCATCGATTCCAAACAAGCCAGCTTATAGGAGCAATCCGGAGGAGACAAAGGAACTCTAAAGGCAGGTCGATGAATTAATGGAGAAGGGGTACGTGAGGGAAAGCATGAGTCCATGTGCAGTGCCTGTGATTTTGGTGCCTAAGAAGGATGGGTCATGGAGAATGTGTGTTGACTGCCACGCCATCAACAACATTACGGTAAAGTATCGTCATCCCATTCCTCGCTTAGATGACTTCTTAAATGGGTTATATGAGTCTAGTGTCATTCCGCATGAGCCTTGGATAGACATTTCCATAGATTTTGTGTTAGGATTACCTAGGTCTAGGCATGGTCGAGATTCTATTTTTGTGGTTGTGGATAGGATTTCTAAAATGGTTCATTTCATTCCTTGTCATAAAACTGATGATGCTATACACATTGTTGATTTGTTCTTTAGAGAGGTAGTGCGTCCGCATGGTATACCTAGGAGCATTGTTAGTGATCGAGATGTAAAATTTTTGAGTCATTTTTTGGGAGTATTGTGGGAAAAGTTGGGAACTAAACTGATGTTTTCGACTATTTATCACCTACAAACTGATGAGCAAACTGAGGTGGTTAACAGGACTTTAATTCAATTGTTGAGGGCAATCATAGAGAAGAACATTAGGACCTGGAAGGATTGCCTACCATTTGTGGAGTTTGCATATAATAGGGCTGTACATAACACTACTCGTTGTTCACCATTTGAGATTGTGTATGGTTTTAACCCACTGACTCCTAATTATTTATTGCCATTGCCACCTAACAAGTTTGTGAGTTTTGATGCTAATTCTAAGGCAGATTTCGTGAGAAGGCTAAACATTGAGCGAAGAACAGAGCAGTATGTGAAGCAAGCCAACAAGGGTCGTCGACAAGCTGTCTTTGAACCTAGAGATTGGGTTTGGGTTCACATGCGCAAAGAGCGGTTTCCTATGCAACGTCAATCTAAACTACTTCCTAGAGGCGATGGGCCATTTCAAGTTCTTGAGCGCATCAACGATAATGCATACAAGATAGATTTGCCTTGTGAGTATCAAGTAAGTGCCACATTTAATGTTACTGATCTGAGTCCTTTTGATGCAGGTGATGATTTGAGGACAAATCCTTTTCAAGAGGAGGGGAATGATGAGATCCATAATGAGAGTCAAGCCGGAAGAAGGAATGTGGATTCTTTTGAAGTGTCGCCTGGACCGATCACAAGAAATCGAGCGAAACAACTTAAGGAAGCACTTAACAGGTTGATAAAGGATGTCCATGAAGCCGGAAAGGATTGGAGCAATCATGAAGTTGGAACGGATTGGAACAACCATGGGAAGACCCTTGCTCTTGTACAAGTCATACCAGATACGGGGTGAAGAGGGCGTGTATTTACAAGGCACGGCCATGTAGGAATCTCAAAGTTACACAGAATCATACACGGTCATATACACGGCCAAAGGCACGGCCGTGTATGGAGTCAAGCAAATCCACAGAAAGATACATGACCAGAAGTACACGGTCGTGTATGTTGCCAAAATTTGCACAGAAAAGTACACGGCCAAAGTACACGGTCATGTACACGGCTGTGTATCTCCCCGACGCCGGCCTTTTGTGTTGTTTTGTTATTTTACGCACTTATTGAAGTGACGTCGTTTTGGACTTGTATTTTTACGAATTGTAACCCTAGTATAAAGCTCCTAGGGATTAGAATAGAGTAATAACATACATCATACAACATTGAAAACACTTTTGAGAGACTCCTCTCTTGGTTCTTCAAGAACTAACTTAGAACTTATCGGATTTTATTTCCGTGGCATTCATCCCGACTTATCAATCGGTCTTTCATCCTGATTGTGGCGTCTTCATATTATACCAAGGTTCTTGTCTCGATTATAGACAACGGGTCGCAGTTTCCACTTGAGGGTGTTTTTGCATCTTAGGTAACGAATTCCGAACGTATTGGTATTGGGTTTCGTCACATGTTGGCGTGGTTCGTATCAGTTAGGAATCCGATCAAACCGATCTCGCATCAGTAGATATTTCCAGGGATTTTGTATTAGGATTACCCAGGTCTAGACATGGTTGGGATTCTATTTTTGTAGTTGTGGATAGATTCTCCAAGATGGCACATTTCATTCCTTGTCACAAAACAGATGATGCTTGCAATATTGCCAATTTGTTCTTTAGGGAAGTTGTGAGATTACATGGTATGCCTAGAACAATTGTATCGGATAGAGATGCTAATTTCTTAAGCTAATTCTGGAAGACCTTGTGAGCTAAGTTAGGAACTAAGTTATTGTTTTCTATTACTTGTCATCCACAGACTGATGGTCAAACTGAGGTAGTAAATCGAACTTTATCTACTTTATTAAGGGCTGTCATTAAAAAGAACATTAAAAGTTGGGAGGATTGTTTGCCGCATGTTGAATTTGCCTATAACCGTACAGTGCATTCTGCTACTAAATTTACTCCTTTGAAATTGTGTATAGTTTTAATCCACTAACTACTTTGGATTTATCACCTTTGCCTATTTTTGAGTATGTTAATCTAGATATGAAGAAGAAAGCAGAATTTGTTAAACAGATCCATGAGAAGGCAAGGCTAAACATTGAGCGAAGAATAGAGTAGTATGTGAAACAAGCCAACAAGGGTCGTCGACAAGCTGTCTTTGAACCTGGAGACTGGGTTTGGGTTCACATGCGCAAAGAGCAGTTTCCTGTGCAGCGTCGATCTAAACTACTTCCTAAGGCAATGGACCATTTCAAATTCTTGAGCGCATCAATGATAATGCATACAAGATAGATTTACCTGGTGAGGATCAAGTAAGTGCTACATTTAATGTTACTGATTTGAGTCCTTTTGATGCAGGCGGTGATTTGAGGACAAATCCTTTTCAAGAGGAGGGGAATGATGAGATCCATGATGGGAGCCAAGCCAGAAGATGGAATGTGGATCCTCTTGAAGTGCCACCTGGACCGATCACAAGAAATCGAGCGAAATAATTCAAGGAAGCACTTAACGGGTTGATAAAGGATGTCCATGAAGTGGGAAAGGATTGGAGCAATCATGAAGCTGGAATGGATTGGAACAACCATGGGAATGCCCTTACTCTTGCACAAGTCATACCGGATACGGGGTGAAGAGGGCGTGTCTTTACAAGGCACGGCCGTGTAGGAGTTTGGAGGTTACATAGAATCATACACGGTCGTATACACGGTTCAAAGGCATGGCCGTGTATGGTGTCAAGAATTTCTACAGAAAGATACACGACTAGAAGTACACGGTTGTGTATATTGTCAAGAAGTTCCACAGAATTATACACGGCCAAAGTACACGGCCGTGTATCTCCCCGAAGCCGGCCTTCATGTCTTGTTTTGTTATTTTTACGCACTTATTGAAGTGATGTCGTTTTGGGCCTTTACTGTTACGAATTGTAAACCCTAATATAAAGCTCCTAGGGTTTAGAACATTTAGAAGATAGAACATACAAATTAAAGTTTGAAAAACACTTTTGAGAGAATTTCTCTCTTGGTTCTTTAAAGAACTAATCTAGAACTTATCGGATTTTTCTTTCGTAGCGTTCATCCCGACTTATCGATCGGTCTTTCATCCCGATTGTGGCGTCTTCATATTATACCAAGGTTCTTGTCTTGCTTATAGACAACGGGTCGCGGTTTCCACTTGAGGGTGTTTGGCATCTTAGGTAACGAATTCCGAACGTATTGGTATTGGGTTTCGTCACACGTTGGCGTGGTTCGTATCAGTTAGGAATCCGATCAAACCGATCTCGTATCAATCCCTCTTTTACAAGGGTTATGAAAGAGCTTCTGATAGGTTAACACGAAAACTACGGATATATTACACAACTTCTGAAATACCTTCTGACAGAATAAAAACAGTCTGTATAACACCATTGAAGGTTCTGAACAAGCTTCTGTCTCTTTGTCCAATTTAGAAAAATTCACTTACTATCTTCTGAAACAACTTCTGACAAGCTCAAACATACATTACACATTATTCCTCTTTTGTTAACATCAAAACCAAATTAGAGAACTTAACATTCTCTCCCTTTTTATGATAACAAAACACCATTAGATAAACAGAATAGAAACAACTTTCATGTTCAAGCAAACATATATTCATAACACCAATAGAAAAATTAACCAGAATTCATAACAGAAAAGCATCACAACAGAACCATTAATAAAGCATTGAGTTCTCTATGGTACCATTCTCCCCCTTTTTGTTAACAGCAAAAGGGATAACTCCCCCTTAATCCATGCATAAAAAATAAAAGAAGTCTTTCACAACTTAAGTTCAAAACAAGAAATTAAGATAAGAACTAAGACTTTCTGGATCTTGTAACTCGAGAGGTAGAAGTAGTGGTGGAAGGTTTGGTAGAGGAAGGTTTTTCTTGTGAAGTATCCAAGTCGATGATATGTGTGCTAGAGCGAACATAATCTGGAAATTTGGTGGATAAGAACAGCTTGATTTCTCCATGAAGACTTGTGACAGATTGGGATGTTTTATCCGTCTTGGAGTCCAAAGTCTTGAAAGAGTTAGTGACTGAATCTCCTATCTTCCTTACTTGAGAGAAAAACTTGTCAAAAGCAATCACATTGTTAGATAGATCTTGCTTGACTCTCGCACTAAACTCATCATAGAGAATACTATAGTGATGGAGGTCAGTGAGCATTTTCTCAGAATGTTTCTTAATGTCAGAAATAGTATCAGAAGTTTGTTTAACTTGTAACTCCATCGGTTCTAATCTCTTAAGATCAGACCGATTGAAGAATCGAGATTTCATCTGTCAAAGCTGTCTTAATTAAATCTGATAGCTCATGTTTCAAGGCTTCTCGCATAACACTCTTCATTTGTTCCAAATCAACATTGAATGTAGCTTCTTTTGTTCCACTTTTTCAGCCTCAGAATCGTGTAGTTGCTTTCTAGAATCTTTTCTAAGCTCTGTTCTAGGTTCTGAACTAGGTTTTGAACCTCCTTCTTGAACAGTTATTGAACAAGTTCCAAAAGGAACATTTTTTTTATATGTCTTTGATGCACAAAGTGTGCACCATCATTCGCATACCACAGACAATCTTTAACAAATATTGACATATGATGAAAAACTTCTTTACCTATCCTCTTTAACTTAATAGGTTCAAAAGAGCTGGAAGGTAAAAAAATTCCTTTAAATACAAATAACCGCATGAGAGCATTCCCAAATACTAGACTTTCTCTATTTCACCATATTTGATCAATGACTCTAGAAGCCATGTCCACATTTTTTCTATTAATCATTGCATAGATGATTTGAGCATGATCTATAGACATTGAAGTAGAACTACCCTTCCTTGGACATATATATTCAACAATAATTTTGTACATGATTCGAGGAAACAACTCGAAATCAATAACCATTGCCTCCTTCCCATAATCCATTTGTAAACCTCCATTAATAGCAGCGAAAAGATCATTCCTAGGCATGTTTGTAATCTCTACATCATCATTTACATCATGCAAGTGTAGACATTTAATTACATCTGCCCTAGAAATTGTAATGTCTTGATCACATACTCTGGAAACTAGAACATTCCCTTCCGAAAGATTTAAATTTTCATAAAATTCTTTCACACACTCGCCATAAACTAGAACTTGAATAGAGCAAAGTTCCATACATCCTATGGGTTCTAAAAGTTCATTCCAGTAAAACCTGTTACTTGTAAAGAAATTAAAATCCACAAAACTATAAGGACACACCTCGTTTTTCTTCCTTCCAAGAGATTTTGGGATTGAGGGTTTCAGACTTGGTACATTCCTTTGTTTTGGTTGCTTCTTGGCTGATTTCTCAGGCGAAGAGGTTTCTTCGGTAACCTTTTCTTTTCCTTTTGAAGACGATGAAACCCGTTTTCTTTTGGAAGTGTTCTTAGAACCAATGATAGATTCGAAGTCTGGGGAACTTGGGTTCTCCTCTATTGAAGGTTCTTGAGGTTTTTCCAAAGAATCTGTAGATTCATCATGAATCACTAAAAGTTTGTTGGAGGGTTTTGTTTTGAAAGATTTCTATTTGAGACGTTTCGAGGATTTAGGCGCCATTGGAGTCATAAAGATAGAGAGAGAGAGCAGGTTGCGGAAAAATAAAGAAAGAGAGAGAAATGATTTGTAAGGAAAGAGAGAAGTGAATAAAGAGAAAGAATATATATATTATATATATATATAAATTTTCAAAGATTAAAAATTTCAGGGGGAAAAAAATTCAAAAAGGGTTACAAATTCCTAATTCATTTCTAATAAATTCAAATTTTATCTTTTCAAGAGGTTTAGTAAAGATGTTTGCAAATTGATTTTCGGTTGGCACAAATTCAACATTTATATCTCCATTATGCACATGATCTCTAATAAAATGATGTCTAATTTCTATGTGCTTTGACCTAGAATGATGCACTGGATTTTTTGTCAAATTTATTGCACTCGTGTTGTCACATTTAATTGGCACAGTTTTAAAATTTATTCCATAATCATTCAATTGTTTTTTTGTCCATAAAACTTGTACACAACAATTACCAATAGAAACATATTCAACTTCAGCTGTGGATAGAGCAACAGAATTTTGTTTTTTAGAAGACTAAGAAATTAATTTATCACCTAGGAATTGACAAGTACCAGATGTGCTTTTTCTATCAATTTTACAACCAGCATAATCTGCATCATAATATCCTATTAAATCAAAATTTTGATTTTTAGGATACTAGATGCCTAAATTTGAAGTATTAATTAGGTATTTGAAAATTCGCTTTACAACTGATAAATGAATTTCTATTGGTGCAGCTTGAAATCTAGCACACAAACACACACTGAACAAAATATCAGGTCTTGATGCAGTTAAGTACAATAAAGAACCTATGAGGCTCCTATAAAGTTTCTCACTTACCTTTTGTCCATTTAAGTCAGAGTCTAACCTTGTTGAAGTACTCATAGGTGTTGTAACCTTTTTGCAACCATCATATCCAAACTTCTTCAATATTTGTTTTGTGTATTTTTCTTGATGAACAAAGATTCCTTCTTTTGTTTGTTTTATTTGAAGCCCCAAAAAGAATGTCAATTCTCCCATCATTGACATTTCAAATTTTGCCTGCATGGTCTCAGCAAATTCTTGACACAACAATTCTTTAGTAGATCCAAAGATAATATCATCCACATATACTTGCACAACCAAGATATCATTATCAAAAGTTTTCAAGAATAAAGTGGTGTCAACTTTTCCTCTATGAAAACCTTTGGAGATCAAAAACATACTTAATCTTTCATACTAAGCTCTTGGAGCTTGTTTCAAACCATATAGCACTTTATTTAATTTAAAAACATAATCAGATTTGAAAGGATCTTCAAAACCAGGTGGTTGTTTTACATAAACTTCTTCCTTTATAAAACCATTTAAAAATGCACTTTTTACATCCATTTGAAAAACTTTAAAATCCTTATAAGATGCATATGCAAGCATTAACCGTATTGCTTTTAATCTAGTAACAGGTGCATATGTTTCATCAAAATCTATTCCTTCTTCTTGTGAATAACCTTTAGCAACTAATCTTGCTTTATTTCTTATAATTTTACCATCTTCATCTAATTTATTTTTAAACACCCATTTAGTTCCAATTATAGACTTTCCTCTAGTCTAGGAAGTAAGTTCCATACATTGTTTCTTTGAAATTGATTTAATTCTTCTTGCATAGAGATAATCCAATTATCATCATTTAAAGCTTCTTCCATATTACTAGTTCAATTTTAGATAACAATACAAAATGATTTTCAAGATTTTGTAAATTAGCTCTTGTTTTAACACCAGATTGAACATTACCTATTATTTGATCAGAAGGATGTGTAGACTTATACCTCCAAGCTCTAGAATCTTCTTGTTCAAATCTTACAACTTCTGAAGTACCTTTTGTGTTTGCCTCTGAAATAGGTTCTGGATGACCAGATTTTCGAGTGGTTAACAGTAGGTGCTTCTAACTTAGGTTTTGAACCAGCTTCTGCTTTAGGATTGGATTCCTTTTCTTCATCAGAATCAAAATCCTTTAAATCCTCAATAAATTTAACATTTATTGATTCTTAAATAGTTTTGATGATTTATTGAAAACACGATAAGCACGACTATTTAGAGAATATCCTAAGAAAATAGCTTCTTCAGATCTTTCATCAAACTTACCAAGGTTGAGGGATTCTTTTTCATAAAACATTTCGATCCAAAGATATGAAAATATGAAACGTTAGGTTTCTTACCTTGAAACATCTCATAAGTAGTCTTTGATGTCATGGGTTGAATGAAAACTCTATTGATGATATAGCAAGTTGTAGAAACTGCTTCTGCCAAAAAATACTCAGCAATGCCACTTTCATTTAACATAGATGATGTTCCTAAACACACTTAAAAGCACATCCAAAAGACTTAAGAAAAACTATCTCAAGTCAAGGCAAAATCGGATCCACAAAGGGCACTTTTCAAATGAACCCTAATAATGAAATGATGAAATTCAAACAACCAATGATATAATTAGAATACCACAATGAAAATGCCTTCTAACAATACTCTAATTTCATGTAATCCATGCAAATGAATCCTCAATTTGACAAAAGAAAACCATAACAAAACAATCCCTTTTCCAATAGTGAAGAATACGTTATCAAGGAAATCCTTAAAGATGAATCGGATCAATTTGATAATTCCTTCAAATAAGCATAAGAATTTGTGAATAACAACAAGTAATTCTGACCAAGAACTATCTCAATTCAACCCTAGATATGACACACTAGAGAAGAAAATAAATCACAACAAAATGAAATTGATATAACTCACAATTTCAAGATGTTGCACTCGCCACAATTTCAACTCTTGGGATTGAAATTGATAAGAGTTTGGAACCAAGGTATGAACCCTAATTCTCACGTGAAAGGAGGTGTTTAATCTGCAAAATGATAAGCCTCCTCAAACCCTCTCTTAAGCAAGTATTTATACTTGCTACTCCTAGGGTTAAAAAGTGCTCAAAATTACAAGTTTGCCACTTTTAAGGTAGCTATCCCTAAATGAAAATTACAAGGAAATAAAAGTGTCCCAAAACCAAAATACAACCAAAATAGTTCATAAAAGAAGAAATATATAAAAGAAATGGTCTTCAAGATGCCGGTCTTCTATAGGATCCATTGGCCCAGCTCATCGCCGGTTCAGGTCGGTCCATAGGATAACCCATAAGCTGAGTCTAGGGAGTTTGTCCATTGCCCTATAAAATATGATAAGTGTGCCTGTTGGAAAACACAATACAAGAATAATAGAAAAGAGGTTAATATATAAATAATTCCGGGATCGATCTGCTCAAAATGGGCCCTCAACGCCGAGATTTGAAATCCTTTAGTTCTTGCCTAATGATAGGTCTTGTTGGATTTTTATTCCTATCATCTCCTCGGGCCTCAAAAAGATTTGTCCTCAAATCTGGTAGATCAAATGCAATAGAGACTTTTTTTCTCCTAGCAATCCATCTGAAGAAGTATCTTTGTAAAATCCCAATATCTGAAATACTACAGGTAGTGATTGTTTTCTCTCCTCCATTTCCAGGATGTATCTCTTCTGCAACACAAACAATGACCCATTATCCACTGAGGTGTCCCCAATCTCAACCCATTTCAATGATATTGTTTCCTCTTTTTCTAACTCTTCTAATGGTTGACCCAACTGCTCATTATCCTTTGAGACCTCTGAAGGTGAACACAACTGTCTCTGTACATTTTGGCCCTCTAATGATAGACTCATCTGACTCCGTTTCTCAGGATACTCCGATGGTTTACTCAACTGCTCGTGAACCACTAGTATCTCTGAAGGAGAACATAACTGACCCTGAACAGTTTGGTTCCCTGGTAGTTTGCTCCTAGTATCCTGGAATGAATATGAATGTCTCTATCTTTCCACTTTCAAGGTTAACTGTATAACCTCATCAAGTGTACTATATCTCTGAAGCTCAACTACACAAGCTATCTCATACTTTAACCCAGATACAAAACGTGCTAGGGTTTGTTCAGGAGGTTCAACTGATCCACATCTGATCACTAGTGTCTCAAACTCCTGTGCGTAGTCATTCACTGTTTTACCCCCCTGTCTCAATGTCTGGAGACGCATAAATAGCTCATGCCTATAGTGTTTCGGTACAAACCTATTCCTCAAAACTCGTTTCATGTCTCTCCAGGTGTGTATTTCGGTCTCTCCATCCCTTCGCCTGCTGTTCACCTATATTTTCCCACCACAAAGCGGCATGCCCTGTGAATCCTATAGCTGCAAGGTGTACCTTGGAGTCTTCATCAATCTCATAACACTTGAAAATACCCTCAACTTGGTCTTCCTAATCTAGGTAATCATCCAGTGGAACCCTTACCATCAAATGAAGGCATCTGTACTTCGCACACTCTGGTCCCGAGGTGGTCTAAATTCCCTGTCTGGGTATGGATTAAGCCCAAAATTTTCATCTCTATCTTCCTTAAGAGCATGATAATCTCCCTCCACTCTAGGTGATGTGATACGAACCACGCCAACCCGTGACGAAACCCAATACCAATACGTTCAGAAATTCGTTGCCTAAGATGCCCAAACACCTAAAGTGGAAACCGCAACCCGTTGTCTATAAGAGAGACAAGAACCTTGGTATAAAAATGAAGACGCCACAATCGGGATGGAAGACCGATTGATAAGTCGGGATGAATGCCACAGAAATCAATCCGATAAGTTCGATTTAGTTCTTAAAGAACCAAGAGAGGTGCCTCTCAAAAGTGTTTAATGTTCAAAGATGTAAAATTTTATGTTGTTCTAAACCCTAGGAGCTTTTATACTAGGGTTACAATTCATAAAAAACAAGTCCAAAATGACGTAGCTTAGATAAGTTGCGTAAAAACACAAAACAGAAAAAGCTAACCGGCAGGGGATACATGGCCGTGTACACGACCGTGTACTTTGGCCGTGTACTTTTCTGTACAACTTCTGGCAACATGCACAGCCATGTATACGACCGTGTACCTTTTTGTGCATTTTCTTGACTCCATACACGGCCATGCCTTTTAGCCGTGTGTCTAGCCGTGTATGATTTTGTGCAATCTTGAGATTCTTACACGGCCGTGCCTTGAAAGTACACGCCCTCTTCAACCCGTGTCCGGTGTGACTTGTATAAGAGCAAGGGTCTTCCCATGGTTGTTCCAATCCATTCCAACTTCATGATTGCTCCAATCCTTTCCGACTTCATGGACATCCTTTATCAACCCGTTAAGTGCTTCCTTGAGTCATTTCGCTCGACTTCTTGTGATCGGTCCAGGCAGCACTTCAAGAGAATCCACATTCCTTCTTCCGACTTGACTCTCATCAAGGATCTCATCATTCCCCTCCTCTTGAAAAGGATTTGTCCTCAAATCGTCACCTACATCAAAAGGACTAAGATCAGTAACATTAAATGTGGCACTTACTTGATACTCACCAGGCAAATCTATCTTGTATGCATTGTTGTTGATGCGCTCAAGAACTTGAAATGGTCCATCGCCTCTAGGAAGTAGTTTAGATCGATGTTGCATGGGAAACCGCTCTTTGCGCATGTGAACCCAAACCCAATCTCCAGGTTCAAAAACAGCTTGTCGATGACCCTTGTTGGCTTGTTTCACATACTGCTCTATTCATCGTTCAATGTTCAGCATTGCCTACTCATGGATCTGTTGAACAAATTCGGCTTTCTTCTTGCCATCTAAATTAACATACTCAGAAATAGGCAAAGGTGATAAATCCAAAGGAGTTAGTGGATTAAAACCATACACAATTTCAAAAGGAGAAAATTTAGTAGCAGAATGCTCTGTACAGTTATAGGCAAATTCAACATGCGGCAAACAATCCTCCTAACTTTTAATATTCTTTTTAATTACAGCCCTTAACAAAGTAGATAAAGTTCGATTCACTACCTCAGTTTGACCGTCAGTCTGTGGATGACAAGTAGTAGAAAACAATAACTTAGTTCCTAACTTAGCCCACAAGGTCTTCCAAAAGTAGCTTAAGAGCTTAGCATCCTTATCTGATACAATTGTTCTAGGTATACCATGCAATCGTACAACTTCCCTAAAGAATAAATTAGCAATATTACAAGCATCATCCGTTTTGTGACAAGGAATGAAATGTGCCATTTTAGAGAATCTATCAACAACTACAAAAATAGAATCCCGACCATGTCTAGACCTAGGTAATCCTAACACAAAGTCCATAGAAATATCTACCCACGGCTCATGAGGAATGGGAAGTGGGGTGTAAAGCCCTTGAGGTTGGACTCTAGATTTCGCTTGCCTACACGTGACACATCGCTCACAAATCCTCTCAGCATCTCGTTTCATGTGAGGCCAATAAAAGTGTTCCTGCAATACCCCTAATGTTTTAGCTATGCCAAAATGTCCCATTAACCCTCCTCCATGAGACTCCCTCACTAGTAATTCTCTTAAGGAACAAATTGGAATGCACAATTTACTCTCCCTAAACAAGAATCCTTCATGTTTATAAAATTTTCCATGCCCACTCTTCTCACAATACACATACTCCTCACAAAAATCTCGATCAGCAGCATATAACTCCCTAATGTGCTCAAAACCAAGAAGTTTAGAACTAAGAGTAGAGATAAGAGTATACCTTCTAGAAAATGCATCAGCAACGACATTCTCTTTACCTTGCTTGTAGTGGATGACATATGGAAATGTTTCGATGAACTCCACCCAACGAGCATGCCTTTTGTTCAGCTTGTGTTGCCCCTTCAAATACTTCAAGGATTCATGATCAGTGTGGATCACAAACTCTTTCGGCCAAAGGTAGTGTTGCCACATCTCCAGGGCTCGAACCAATGCATATAGCTCCTTGTCGTAAGTAGGGTAATTCAAGGTTGCCCCACTTAGCTTCTCACTAAAGAATGCAATCGGTCTTCTCTCTTGCATAAGCACTGCTCCATTACCTAATCCTGAAGCATCACACTCAATTTCAAACGTTTTAGCAAAGTTAGGTAAAGCAAGTAACGGTGCCTGAGTCAACTTATTTTTAAACGTCTAAAAGGCCTTCTCTTGTTGCTCTCCCCAGCTGAACCCCACGTTCTTCTTAACTACCTCAATAAGTGGTGCTGCAATGGTGTTGAAATCCTTCACAAATCTCCTGTAAAAGCTCGCTAGTCCATGGAAACTCCACACATTACTTACATTGGTTGGACTAGGCCATTCTTGGATCGCACAAACCTTTTCTTCATCAACCTGTATTCCTTGCGCACTAACAACAAAACCAAGAAACATAAGTTTGTCTGTGCAAAAAGTGCACTTCTTGAGGTTAGCATATAATTTTTCCTTTCGAAGAACTTCTAAAACATCCCTCAAGTGTGACATATGATCTTCCAAACTTTTGTTGTAAATAAGAATGTCATCAAAATAGACAACCACAAATTTTCCAATAAATGTCCTCAAAACATGGTTCATAAGTCTCATAAAAGTACTAGGTGCATTAGTTAACCCGAAAGGCATTACTAACCACTCATACAATCCATATTTTGTCTTAAATGCAATTTTCCATTCATCACCTTCTTTCATTCTAATTTGGTGATATCCACTTTTCAGATCAATTTTAGAAAAGACACTAGACCCATGTAACTCATCTAACATGTCATCTAAGCGAGGAATGGGATGACGATACTTTACCGTAATGTTGTTGATGGCGTGGCAGTCAACACACATCCTCCATGTCCCATCCTTCTTAGGCACTAAAATCACAGGCACTGCACATGGACTCATGCTCTCTCTCACGTACCCCTTCTCCATTAATTCATCGACCTGCCTTTGGAGTTCCTTTATCTCCTCCGGATTGCTCCTGTAAGCTGGCTTGTTTGGAATCGATGCTCCGAGTACAAGATCAATTTGGTGCTCAATACCACGAATAGGTGGTAATCCCTTTGGAATCTCCTCAGGAAAGACATCTTCAAAGTCCTGCACAAGAGACACAACCACACTAGGCAAAGAGTTAGATAATTCATTAGTAGTCAAACATGTTTCCTTAAAAACCAGCAACAACATAGGTTGCTTCCTCACTAACGCTCTTCTCACTACACTCGCTCTTGCCACACAACTCTCCTTCTGCAAGGCTGCCCTCTCCTTTTCACTCACCACCAAAGTTGATTCCCCTTTAACTTGGCCTCTCACACTCTTTCCAGCCTTCCTCTCCTTTTCTTTTTGATCGTGACTCTTATATTCCTTTTTCTTCTCATTGTCTTTGCTCTCTCACTCTCACTCTGCTTTTCACTCACCTTATGTTTTGCAAAAGATTGTTGTAGCTGTAACTGGTCCTCGTACACTTGTTTGGGTGTTAACGATTTAAGATTAAAACTTTTCCCTTGGTGAACAAGCGTATACTTGTTAGAAAAGCCATCATGAACAACCTTCCTATCAAATTGCCATGGCCTCCCCAACAACACATAATATGCTTGCATTGGCACTACATCACATAACACCTCATCCCCATACCTACCAATGCAAAACCCAATCAATGCTTGCTTACTCACCTTAGTCTCTCCACTATCATTCAACCACTGCAATTTATATAAACTAGGGTGTCTAACAGTTTTGAGCTCCAGCCTCTCAACAATAAAGTTACTTACTACATTGGTGCAACTCCCTCCATCAATGATCAAACTACAAATGTGATCTCCTAGATAACATCTATTATGAAATATATTCTCTCTTTGCACCTCTTCTTCTTCCTTCACCTACACATTCAACGCTCGCTTCACTACTGCCACTAGCCTTCCCATTGCAGGATCCTCATCATCACTAGCATCCTCTAATGGAGGCATATCATCTTCTTCACTATCCCCCTCAGTCTCATACTCACCATCATCACGCAAAATCATCACACGTCTATTTGGACATTGACTAGCAATATGGCCTCTACCTTGGCATTTAAAACATCTAATGTCACGATTTCTAGAAGTAGAAGAATCAGGGTTACCTTGGTTACCAGGAGTAGAACCCGCTTGCCTCAGCTCCCCTTTTGGTTTGGTGGTAAAGGCTTTTTCCTTTCTTCCATTGGTTGGTCTTCCAAGTGGATGAACCATTACCCTGTGGAAACCGTGCATTACTACTACCTTTCCTCTTGTGCTGGTTCTCAACCTTTATAGCCATGTGAACCATATCCTCCAATTCTACATAATGCTGCAATTCAACCACATTTTGGATTTCTCTATTCAACCCAGCAAGAAACCTAGCCATTATAGCCTCTCTATCCTCCTCTACATTCGCCCTAATCATAGGGACTTCCATCTCCTTGAAATACTCATCTACACTTCGGCTTCCCTGCCTCAGAGTTTGCAACTTGTTATGCATTTCATGATAGTAATACGCAGGCACAAACTGCTTCTTCATCACTCTTTTCATCTCTTCCCAAGACTCAATACGTGGCTCACCACTCCTTCTCCTATTCAACATTAGTTGATCCCACCACACTATAGCATAATCCAAAAACTTAATGGCAGCAAGTTTTATTTTCTTTCTCCCACTATAGTTGTGACAATCAAACACTATCTCTACCTTTTTCTCCCACTCTAAGTACGCCTCGGGATCATTCTTCACTTGGAAAGGAGGAATCTTCATCTTTATGCTACTCAATTGATCATCCTCTCTATTCCTATCTCCTCTATCTTCCCAATCTCTAGTTCCTCTATTCCGACCACTATAACCTCTATAACTCCCAACAGAAGGCTCATAAAAATCATCATCCGACATTTCATCTCCACCCCTCGGTACTCTCCTAGAACGACTCTCCATCTTACGCCCTTGGAATACGTTTGTAGATTGCTCTAGTCTTTGCTCTACGGTCTCATGAATTTGTTCCATTCCCTCTTAGAACATCCTCTTCATTTCTCCCCTCAACGCCTCAATTACTAACCTAGCATCAAACCTTCCCCTCTCACCTTCAGGAGAATGTTGTCTCGACATTGTCCCTGCAGAAAAGATTAGTACTAACACAAATATATAAATATAATTAAACCTCACGATACACTCCCTTACGTGTTTTGCTCAAATGATGATATCACACAGTCACTCGTGTATTCTCACAAATAATGATGATATCAACTTGCCAATTTCCTCTTCTCAATTCTCTTGGAACTAACCCAAACTACACCAATTTCCTTCCATAGAATTTAAAACAAGTCTAGAGTTCGTAAATTTTCCTCTATTTTTCTATCCGAATTTTTTTTTTTGTCTCTGTTTTGCTTTGATCACGTTTCTCTTTTCTTTTCTTTTCTCTTCTTTTTTTTTTGTCATGATTTTTACTCTCTTTTTTTTTTGGTAACAATCGCCTAGTCGATATTACACTATCAAAAGACAATCAATACTATGAAATTGAATACGATAATTGATATGAACGATTGGAGTTAGGGTTTTTGATGTTACCTTCCTCAACCGAACTTGATGTTTTGACAAACCTAAGCTCTGATACCAAACTGATACGAACCACGCCAACCCGTGACGAAACCCAATACCAATACGTTCGGAAATTCGTTGCCTAAGACACCCAAACACCTAAAGTGGAAACCGCGACCCGTTGTCTATAAGCGAGACAAGAACCTTGGTATAAAAATGAAGACGCCACAATCGGGATGGAAGACCAATTGATAAGTAAGGATGAACGCCACAGAAATCAATCCGATAAGTTCGATTTAGTTCTTGAAGAACCAAGAGAGGTGCCTCTCAAAAGTGTTTAATGTTTAAAGATGTAAAATTTTATTTGTTCTAAACCCTAGGAGCTTTTATACTAGGGTTACAATTCGTAAAAAACAAGTCCAAAATGACGTAGCTTAGATAAGTTGCGTAAAAACACGAAACAGAAAAAGCTGGCCGGCAGGGGATACACGGCCGTGTACACGACCGTGTACTTTAGCCGTGTACTTTTCTGTACAACTTCTGGCAACATGCACGGCCGTGTACACGTCCGTGTACTTTGACCGTGTACCTTTCAGTGCATTTGCTTGACTCCATACATAGCCATGCCTTTTAGCTATGTGTTTGGCCATGTATGATTTTGTGCAATCTTGAGATTCTTACACGGCCGTGCCTTGAAAGTACACGCCCTCTTCAACCCGTGTCCGGTGTGACTTGTATAAGAGCAAGGGTCTTCCCATGGTTTTTCCAATCCGTTCCAACTTCATGATTGCTCCAATCCTTTCCGGCTTCATGGACATCCTTTATCAACTCGTTAAGTGCTTCCTTGAGTCGTTTCGCTCGACTTCTTGTGATCGGTCCAGGTGGCACTTCAAGAGGATCCACATTCCTTCTTCCGGCTTGACTCTCATCAAGGATCTCATCATGATGCCTGAAGGTTTACCACAGGTGGTGGTGATAATGTCATCCTATCAATTCTTGCTGCCAATGTAGCAACAATTGTGGTAAGGTCCTGAAGTTGCTCATCTAGAGTTCTTCCACTTGTATTTCGACGACCTAGTCTGCCACCCACTTGGTTATTGGCCTCATTGCCAATGTACCCATTCACACTATCATATGACATGTTTGTAGATGCGATTTATCTGAAGTACAAATGTAATCTCAAAAAAAAAAAAATTTGTACCACACTCTCTTCACTTTACCACGTCACAATAACAAGTTTGGATAACCACACACACTTGTACACCCACGGTGCAACAAGTCACCAATGCAATAAATACTTGTTATCACTTCAAGTATATTAGACTAAGTGAAGCACAAATAAATACTTCTAAGTAGTTAAGAAATTAAATTCAACTCACAAGTGTTGAAGTAATAAGTTCAATTACTTTCACACTTTAATGTTTGTTTTTGAATTCAAATTCTACTACTTCAACTTTCCTTTCTTGCCACGGTTTCACACCTACAATTGATCTTGATGTGCAGCACCTTTAATCCATACAACTCCATAAATTTACACCACTACACACACCTCAATCACGGTGCACTCACTTCACCAATAACTCCCACAACAACAACAACAAATTGCACTCCACCTCCACGACAACAATAAGAAATGGAAACAACAACAAATATACTCTAATTCCACGGCAATAATAACAAAATATACTTCACTCCCCACAAGTTCTAACCGCAACTCACAACAAAATAGGTAGCAATTTCAATTTGAAATTCAAACCACTTCACTTATTGAAAGCCTTCCTCAATTGGTAACAATGAATTCAAATTCAAATAGCAATCATTAACTCCCACAACTTAATTGCATATGTTTTGAATTCAAATAATTCCTTACTAATCAAAACTCAATGTAATCTGCAAATTGTACTCCTCCAATTCAGAATTACACAATGGAAATCAAAACAACAAGCTACACAACCTCCTTCACACCAAAACTAGTCACGGCAAAAACAAGGTAATTTTTTCAAGCTCAAACAATTGTTGAATTAACAATACTTCTATTCTTCCTTCCTTCGACGAAAATTATTAATCACAAAATGATACAACAACCTTCCCAATCCAACTCCAACAATCAGCAAATTAAATTCCAAGCAAAGGTAATTTCGCAATCTCAAAACAATAACAACAACACAATTTGCGGTTTTTCACTTGTTCAACCCTAATTGATGATCAACATGTGCTCTGATACCAAAATAATGATGTGCCTAAACACACTTAAAAGCACATCCAAAAGACTTAAGAAAAACTATCTCAAGTCAAGGCAAAATCGGATCCACAAAGGGCACTTTTCAAATGAACCTTAATGATGAAATGATGAAATTCAAACAACCAATGATATAATTAGAATACCACAATGAAAATGCCTTCTAACAACACTCTAATTTCATGTAATCCACGCAAATGAATCAATTTGACAAAAGAAAACCGTAACAAAACAATCCCTTTTCCAATAGTGAAGAATACGTTATCAAGGAAATCCTTAAAGATGAATCGGATCAATTTGATAATTCCTTCAAATAAGCATAAGAATTCATGAATAACAACAAGTAATTCTGACCAAGAACTATCTCAATTCAACCCTAGATATGACACACTAGAGAAGAAAAGAAATCACAACAAAATGAAATTGATATAACTCATAATTTCAAGATGTTGCACTTGCCACAATTTCAACTCTTGGGATTGAAATTGATAAGAGTTTGGAACCAAGGTATGAACCCTAATTCTCACATGAAAGGAGGTGTTTAATCTAAAAAATGATAAGCCTCCTCAAACCCTCTCTTAAGCAAGTATTTATACTTGCTACTCCTAAGGTTAAAAAGTGCTCAAAATTATAAGTTTGCCACTTTTAAGGTAGTTATCCCTAAATGAAAATTACAAGGAAATAAAAGTGTCCCAAAACCAAAATACAACCAAAATAGTTCATAAAAGAAGAAATATATAAAAGAAATGGTCTTCAAGATGCCGGTCTTCTATAGGATCCATCGGCCCAGCTCAACGCCAGTTCAGGTCGGTCCATGGATAACCCACAAGCTGAGTTGAGGGAGTTTGTCCATTGCCCTATAAAATATGATAAGTGTGCCTGTTGGAAAACATAATACAAGAATAATAGAAAAGAGGTTAATATATAAATAATTCTGGGATCGATCTACTCAAAATGGGCCCTCAACGCCAAGATTTGAAATCCTTTAGTTCTTGCCCTAATGATAGGTCTTGTTGGATTTTTATTCCTATCAATAGATCTAGTCATCTCTTGTAAAGTTCTATTCTTGCATTCCACTACTCCATTTTGTTGAGGAGTGTATGGAGCTGAGAAATTGTGAGATATACCATGTTCTTTACAAAAATTTAAAAAACTTATATTTTGGAATTCTGTTCCATGATCAGTTTAAAGACTAATTATGGAAACTCCCTTTTCATTTTGTATTTGTTTTGAAAATTTTTGAAAAGAATCAAAGGTATTTCTTTTGTGTTGCAAGAATATAACGCAAGTGTATCTTGAAAAATCATCAATAATAACAAGTCCATATTTGCTTCCACCCATGCTTAAGACTCTAGTAGGTCTAAAAAGATCAAGATGCAATAATTCAAGTGGTCTCTTAGTTGAGATTACATTTTTACTTTTATGAGAGATAGAAACCATTTTATTCTTTAAGCAAGTATCACATTTCACATCTTGTTTAATATTTATTTTAGGCAATCCTTTAATAATATCCTTTTTAGATAATTTTTCTAAATGATTAAAATTAATGTGTCCTAGTCGTTTATGCCAAGCAAAAACATGATCATTCAAAGAAATTAAACAACAAGCACTATCGATTTTAGTTGGTTTTATGAGATAGATATTTCTTTTCCTAATTCCTTCAAATAATCTTTCATCATTTTCATTAAAAGCATAGCACTTGTCTTGATCAAAAATCATTTTATATCCTTTATCACATAACTGACTAATACTAAGTAGATTATGTTTTAAGCCTTGCACAAGATAAACATTTTCAATGAGAAAAGTTGGCATACCAATCGTTTCAGTGGCAATTATTTTACCTCTACTATCATCTCCAAACTTTACATATCCTTTTTCTTCCCAAGTTATGCTATTGAACAATGAAGCATCTCTAGTCATATGTCTAGAACATCTACTATCCAAATACCATGTTCCTTTTATTTTAGCTTCATGTTCCTGTACAAAATAAAAAGAATTAAGTCCTTTTAGGAACCCCAGCGAATTTGGGCCCTTCAAAAGATAATCTCATTTGATTTCTTTGATTTACTTGTTGGCTACTGAGCTTATTTCTTTTATAATAGCAAAATTTCCCAATGTGACCAAATTTATTATAGAAGAAACATGCATAAGAATTAACATTCCTATACCTATCATTTACCTGTTTCTTGAAATTCTGGTTTGTATAACTTCTGTTATACCTTCTGGTATTGCTTCTGTAGTACCCATTGTGTGGATACCTCTTGTCAGAATAACTGTAAAAGTCTCTATTATTCCTTCTTTTAACATTATTTGTATTTGAAATGTACTTTTTGCTGTTAGATTCATCACTTAAGACTTGTTTAGCCTTAACAAAAACTGTATTTTGATTCGATTTTGAACTCGAACCATGCTCATATCCTAATCCATGTTTTTCATTTGAAACTCTTTGTGAAGAAATTAACATGGTCAATTTCTTGTCACTTTCATCAAATTTCTTAAAGGTAGTTTTCATTAAATTGGATAGATCATCAATCCTTACCTTCATGTCACTTGTTTCTACTTCAAGTAGATGATTTTCTTTTCTTAATTTTTCAATACTCACATGTATGGATTCATTTTCTTGTTTCATGGTATCATTTTCATCAGCAAGCAAAGTATTTATTTGTTTTAATGCTTCTTTTTCATTTTTAAGAGCTTTTATTTCATTTTCATACTTAGCCAATTTTATATCAACCCTTTTTAGTGCCTTTAATAACTTACTCATTTATGCTAGCCTGTCAGTATCAGTTATATCTTCATTAGATTTAGAGTGTACCTTAGAACTAGCCATTAGACAAAAATTTGTCTCATCCTCTTCTTCTTCTGAATCTTCTGAATTTGTTTCTATGTCCTCTAAATCACTCCACGTTGCTAGCATTGCACGACTTTTCTTTTTATAATTTTCCATTTTCTTGATCAGTGTTGGACATTCATATTTGTTGTGTCCTGGCTTTTTGCATTCATAACACTAAATTTCCTTTTTCTCTTTCTTCTTTTCTCTCTCCTTGTAAGCTTTTCCTACATCATTATACTTATATTCAGTACTTTTCTTGAAAACACTAAATTTCTTACCTCTTTGCTTTTTGAGCAGCCTGTTGAGTCTACGTGCTAGAAGACTGATGTCCTCTTCTTTCTCATCATCGCTATCATCCGTTTTAGTTTCATTTTTCTTTATTTCCTTGACTTTAAAAGCAATTCCTTTGGTGTTGTCTTCCCCTCTTTGCGTGGTTTTTATGTGAGACTCATATGCCATGAGCTTTTCTCTCAATTGACTGAGAGTTAGCTTGTTTAGGTCTTGAGCTTCTTCTATAGCTGTTTTCTTTGCATCCCAAGATGGTGGCAATATCCTCAGCATTTTCCTCACAAGATTAGGATCTAGAAGTTTCTATCAAAGTATGCAAGCTCATTTGTAATAGCTGTAAACCTGTTAAAAGCATCTTTGACATCTTCATTAGATTTAAACTTAAATAATTCATACTGTTGAATTAAAGCATTTATCTTGGTTTCCTTGATGGTATCAGTCCCGTCATATGTATCGGATAGTATATCCCAAATCTCCTTTGCATTTGCACATGATGATATCAAATAGAACTTTGATGGAGCAATAGTAGTCAGCAACAAATTTTTTTCTTTGTTGTTCTTCTCAATGATCTTCTTCATCGAATCTAACAAGGTCGAATTTCCATTCAAGGTGATCACATTATCCCCAAGTGAAATGACCTGCCATAAATCATAATCATTAGCTTTAATATAAGTTTCCATGTGCATCTTCCAATATGAGAAGTTTGAACCATCAAAGTAAGGAGCTCGATTAATTGCAACATTATTTTCAACCATTTTGGATCACTCAAAATAAATGAGTCCTGCTCTGATACCAATTGTTGGTCCCAATTAGATTAATCAAGAGGGGGGTGAATTGATTAATTACTTAAAATTTTAATTTTTGTAAATTATCCAAAGTCTCTTGAATAACGAAATGACATGAGCAACAAAAATGAAAAATAATAATGTGCAATAAATAAAATGAGTAGAGAAGAATAAAATGCTCAGAGATTTATAGAGGTTCCGCCTCGAGCGTCAATCCTCTCTTCCAGCTCCACACCGGGGTCCCGGTTATCTTTACTAGTTGTGTTTCACTATATCAATAAAATTGAGAGTATACAAAATAAGCCTCTTCAAGGCAAAGTCTCACTGCTGAGTCTCTCTAGCTTCTTCACTAAGCTAATCACTCAAACTACAGTGATAAAACAACTCTCAATTCCTCATACAAGAAAGGAATCACAATAACAATGCGGAATATCAAATTTCCTATACAAATCGGATCACAAGTGTAAGAATATTTTTGCACCTGAAGATGTATGAGCTTTGAACTTTTCATGTGCTTCATTCTAAAGAAAAATGTTATCTATTTTCTTCAGCTGAACATCCCTTTTTATGTAGAAGACATAACGGTTGCTTTTCTAGAGAATATCTTGTAACGTTCATGGAGTTCCACGTGATAAGCTTGGATTTATTTTTGAAATTTTGTATTTCAAAAATAAGTTGAACTTGTTAGAGAAAAATCTGCATTCCCGTGATATTTTGATGAGGATAAGCTTAGATAAATTAGTTTGACCAAGATCTTCTTTGGAGATATTCTTTGGATCAAGTTTGTTGAAGATATCCCTCTCATTATGGAACCTTATCTTGGTATCCCATATGTTGTGGAACCATATCTTCATGTAACAACCATATTTCTAATTCAAATATATCCTTATCTTTGTAACTGCTGGATCTCCTAAAATATAGCACAAATATCTAGATTTAAATCTTATACGATCTCACTTTATCATGAATAAAATAAAATCTTTGAATAAAATCTTGTAAAAACTTTATGTAAATTAAAAACCCATGATATAAATTCCATCTTTAGTAAAACACATCAAGTATATTACCCAAATATACTTGACACATGGAGCTAGGCCTTGAAATTTATTAAAAACCATCGATACAAAAATTAGAACGAAATCTGGAAAAGTTCGTGACAGGCATGGAAGGTTCTGAAAGAGCTTCTGAAGAAAACCTGTCAACTGTCCTCCTATTGTAAAGGTTCTGAAAAAGCTTCTGAACAAAATCTGTCTACCATCCCTCTTTTACAAGGGTTCTGAAAGAGCTTCTGATAGGTTAACACGAAAACTACGGATATATTACACAACTTCTGAAATACCTTCTAACAAAACAAAAACAGTCTGTATAACACCATTGAAGGTTCTGAATGAGCTTTGAACTTTTCGTGTGCTTGATTCTAATGAAAAATGTTATCTATTTTCTTCAGCTGAACATCCCTTTTTATGTAGAAGACATAACGGTTGCTTTTCTGGAGAATATCTTTTAACGTTCATGGAGTTCCACGTGATAAGCTTGGATTTATTTTTGAAATTTTGTATTTCAAAAATAAGTTGAACTTGTTAGAGAAAAATCTGCATTCCCGTGATATTTTGATGAGGATAAGCTTGGATAAATTAGTTTGACCAAGATCTTCTTTGGAGATATTCTTTGGATCAAGTTTGTTGAAGATATCCTTCTCATTATGGAACCTTATCTTGGTATCCCATATGTTGTGGAACCATATCTTCATGTAACAACCATATTTCTAATTCAAATATATCCTTATCTTTGTAACTGCTGGATCTCCTAAAATATAGCACAAATATCTAGATTTAAATCTTATACGATCTCACTTTATCATGAATAAAATAAAATCTTTGAATAAAATCTTGTAAAAACTTTATGTAAATTAAAAACCCATGATATAAAATCCATCTTTAGTAAAACACATCAAGTATATTACCCAAATATACTTGACACATGGAGCTAAGCCTTGAAATTTATTAAAAACCATCGATACAAAAATTAGAACGAAATCTGGAAAAGTTCGTGACAGGCATGGAAGGTTCTAAAAGAGCTTCTGAAGAAAACCTGTCAACTGTCCTCCTATTGTAAAGGTTCTGAAAAAGCTTCTGAACAAAATCTGTCTACCATCCCTCTTTTACAAGGGTTCTGAAAGAGCTTCTGATAGGTTAACACGAGAACTACGAATATATTACACAACTTCTGAAATACCTTCTAACAAAACAAAAACAGTCTGTATAACACCATTGAAGGTTCTGAATGAGCTTTGAACTTTTCGTGTGCTTGATTCTAAAGAAAAATGTTATCTATTTTCTTCAGCTGAACATCCCTTTTTATGTAGAAGACATAACGGTTGCTTTTCTGGAGAATATCTTTTAACGTTCATGGAGTTCCACGTGATAAGCTTGGATTTATTTTTGAAATTTTTTATTTGAAAAATAAGTTGAACTTGTTAGAGAAAAATCTGCATTCCCGTGATATTTTGATGAGGATAAGCTTGGATAAATTAGTTTGACCAAGATCTTCTTTGGAGATATTCTTTGGATCAAGTTTGTTGAAGATATCCCTCTCATTATGGAACCTTATCTTGGTATCCCATATGTTGTGGAACCATATCTTCATGTAACAACCATATTTCTAATTCAAATATATCCTTATCTTTGTAACTGCTGGATCTCCTAAAATATAGCACAAATATCTAGATTTAAATCTTATACGATCTCACTTTATCATGAATAAAATAAAATCTTTGAATAAAATCTTGTAAAAACTTTATGTAAATTAAAAACCCATGATATAAAATCCATCTTTAGTAAAACACATCAAGTATATTACCCAAATATACTTGACACAAGGAGCTGGGCCTTGAAATTTATTAAAAACCATCGATACAAAAATTAGAACGAAATCTGGAAAAGTTCGTAACAGGCATGGAAGGTTCTGAAAGAGCTTCTAAAGAAAACCTGTCAACGGTCCTCCTGTTGTAAAGGTTCTGAAAAAGCTTCTGAACAAAATCTGTCTACCATCCCTCTTTTACAAAGGTTCTGAAAGAGCTTCTGATAGATTAACACGAGAACTACAGATATATTACACAACTTCTGAAATACCTTCTGACAAAACAAAAATAGTCTGTATAACACCATTGAAGTTTCTGAACAAGCTTCTATCTCTTTGTCCAATTTAGAAAAATTCACTTACTATCTTCTGAAACAACTTCTGACAATCTCAAACATACGTTGCACATTATTCCTCTTTTATTAACATCAAAACCAAATTAGAGAACTTAACACCTTGAAAACTTGGGACTCCAAATATTTCATGAAGTATGCATGGTCATTAAGGAACAAATGAGCAAATAGGGGCATCGGTTCAAGGAAGGTCAGTAAGGGATATTTGGGCTAGGGTATGTTCCTACCCCGAGAGAAGAAATTCAAGCAAAATACATCAGAGGCAAAAGGGGAGAGAAGTTGTATGATACTCGGGTGAATTTTCCACCCTTTCAACAATTTTTTTCTCGGTTAGCTGGCACTCAAAAGCTAGGAACAATCCAAGCCAACTTCAACAACAAGGACCCATCAACACAGGCTTCTACCTCTCACACGTCCAGCCCACATGCAACTATTAATAATTGGTTTTCCTATCCCCTGAATAGCACTAGGTCTGCTCGAGAGTAGGAAGCAATCATAAGTAAATTCTTTGTGTTTACTTCCATTGTCGTTCATAAGACTCTTCAATAAATACCAAGTAATAAATTTACAAGTTATTTCTTTCCTTTACTTATATACTTTCACCTCACTTTCCCCATAGATTTGATACTTTTGAACGTCAGGGACATCTCGCGCAGGTAAGTAATGAAAATATTGATATCGTTTCCAACACTACTAAGTCAGCTATTGAAAGCGATATTAATGACCACGAAGCAGTACTGTTAGTCCCAAATATATTAATCAAGAGGGGGGTGAATTGATTAGTATCTTAAAATTTCGAAATTTAACAATTCTATCAAAAATCTCTTGATAAAAGAATGTGAATAATAACGAATGAAAACAATAACATGCAACAATTAAAAGAGTAGAGAAGAGAAAGTGCTCAGAAATTTATAGAGGTTCCGCATCGAGCGCCAGTCCTCTCTTCTAACTTCAAGCCGGGATCCCGATTGTCTTTACCGATTGTGTTTCACTATATCAAAGGATAAGAGAGTATACAAAACAAGCCTCTTCAAGGCAAGGTCTCACTGCTGAGTCTCTCTAACTTCTTCATTAAGCTAATTACTCAAACTATAATGATGAAACTACTCTCAATTCCTCACACAAGAAGTGAAACAACAAAAATATTAAGTCTCCTTTTTCAATAAACGTAAGGACTTTTTTTTTTCGCACAACAAAAGCTAATTGCTTAAAAACTCAAACGTGTTCGCTTGCTGTTCTCTGTCTTTGTCTTCTTCTTCCTTTGGATATATATCAACTTCCTTGTTGAGAAACTCTCGAATGATAACAGTTATATTTCTTTTTGAAATTCAAAAAGATTTGTTCAACAAAACTATCTCTGATGCTTCGGAGTCTCCCAGATTTTTTGAGGTAATCTTTCGATAGATATAAATATCGAAGAAAACGTTTTTGCCTTGATCTCCTCCAGATAAAACTGATTTGAAGTAATCTCTTTTAAAGATAAAAACCGTTTTTGATGTAATCTTGTTTTAAAGATAAGATCTAATTTTGACGTGATCCTTAAAAATAAAAAATTAAGTCTGACGTGATCCTTGTATAAAAAAATCATTATATAAAAAAAATCATCCCCATGATATAAAATCCAACTTAAATGAAACACATCAAGTATATTTCCCAAATATACTTGAAACATGAAGCTAGGTCTTGATTCCTTTAAAAACATTTTTTACTAAGCTTAAAAAAAACTTTGTGACAGAAAAAAAATTTTGTGATAGACATGAAGGTTCTGAAAAAGCTTCTGACAAAAAACTGTCTTCTATCCTTTTTCCACAAAGGTTCTGAAAATGCTTCTAATCGATTAATAAGAAAAATATCGACTTCTATCCTTTTTCACAAAGGTTCTAAAAATGCTTCCGATGGATTAATAAGAAAAATATCGACTTCTATCCTTTTTCACAATGGTTTTGAAAATGCTTCTAATCGATTATAAGTAAAATATCGATATAGTTCGAAACTTCTAAAGCACCTTCTGACTAAACATAAACATTCAAAATATGTTAAACCTCTTTTGTTACCATCAAAACTAAATTAGAAGCAAATTAGAGAACTTAACATTCTCCCCCTTTTTGATGATAACAAAACATTTGTACATAAAACGAATGGATATAATCACACAAAAATCTAACAAGCACATATATGTCGGGCAACCATATCAAGCAAGCAACAACATATATATCAGGCAACCATATCAAGCAAACAACAACATATATATCAGGCAACCATATCAAGCAAACAATTATGTGCTTCCTGCTACTCTATGCTTTCTTTTTCATATAGTGATTATGCTTTGTTTTTATATTTTCTCCCCCTTTTTGTTAATCATCAAAAAAAATAACTCCCCCTGAATTGATGCATAATAAAAGGTCTTTGAATCATGAGTCTTAACAAAATAAGTTTATAAGAAACATGATCAGTGAAGAGAAAAACTAAGATTTTCGAGATCGAGTGACCCGTGAAGCTGAAGTTGTGGTGGAGGGTTTGGAAGAACGTTTGTCAGGTGAAGTTTCCAAATCAACGACATGGGCTTCCTTATGAACATAGTCTGGAAAATATTTTGACAGGAACAACTTGATCTTCGCATGAAGGCTGGTGACGCCTTGTGATGTTTTGTCAGTCTTTGAATCTAAAAGCTTGAACGATGTCGTGACTATTTCTCCGATCCTTTTTACTTGAGAAACAAAGTTATCAAAAGCATAGACGTTGTTGGATAAATCCTTTTTGGTTGTTGTACTAAATTCATCATACAAGAGTTTGTAATGATGAAATTCATTGAGTAGCTTCTCTGAATTTTTCTTGATGATCGAAATTGCTTCTGATTGTTCTTTAACTTTCAATTCCAAAGTTTCTAAAACCTTAACATCAGACATTTGAGAAACTGAAAATTCTTCTTTGATAATTTCTTTCACAACTGCTGAAAACTTATCTTTCATAGCTTCTTTCACAAGAGATTTCATTTGTTCCAAATTAACATTGAGCGTAACTTCTTTGGTTCCACTTATTCCCGCTTGAGAATCACTAGGTTGTGGCTCTGTTCTTGGTTTTGAACCATAATCTGGAGCTTCTTCTTGAATAAGTAACGAAGAGGTTCTAAATGGAACAGTTCGTTTCTTATGTCGTTCATGTATGTAATGAGAACCATCATTTGCATACCACAAACAGTCTTTAACATAAATTGACATATGATGAAGCACTTCTTTCCCAATTCATTTCAATTTGATAGGTTCTGTGGAACTAGAGGGCAAAACAATCCTTTTGAACTCAAAGATTTTCATCAGAACACTTCAAAAAATAAGACTTTCCCTATTCCTCCAAATTTGATCAATTATCCGTGATGCCATGTCCACATTTTTCTTATAGATCATAGCATAGATAATCTATGCATGATCTATTGACATAGAAGTTGTGCTCCCTTTCTGTGGACAGATACATTCAATGATAATCTTATGTAGAATTCGTGGAAACAACTCGAAATCAATTATCATTGCCTCCTTTCCATAATCCATCTGTAGACCTCCATTAACGGAGCATACAACTCATTTCTAGACAGATTATGCATTTCCACATCATCATTGACATCTTGCATGTGTAAACACTTAAGAATATCTTCTCTAGATATTTTGATTTCTTGATTACATACCTTTGGGAACAGAACATTTCCTTCCAATAGATTTAAATTCCCATAGAACTCTTTTATACACTCTCCATAAACAAGAACTTGAATAGAACATAGATTCATATAGCCAATATGTTCTAACAACTCATTCCAGTAAAAACCATTATTTGTAAAGAAACTAAAGTCTACAAAACAGTAGGAACAAACCTCGTTTTTCCTTTTGCCAAAAGACTTTCCCACTAGAAGTTGAGAGCTTTGCAAACTTTTATTTTTGGTGTCTTTCTTTGCCGTCTTCCCTAAAGAAGTAGTTTCTTGAAAAACCTTTTCTTTTCCTTTCGTAGAAAGATGTTTCCTTTTTGAAGAGGTTTTTGAAACAGTGAAGGATTCGAAACTGGATGTTGTTCCCTTTTTGGAGGGGTTTTCTTTAATTGTAGGTTTGGGAGATTTATCATGGATGATTAAAGGTTTACGCGAGGATTTTGTTTTGAAATTTCTTTGTTTGATTCATTCGGAGGTTTGGGGGCCATGGTAAATGCAAAAGAGAGAGAGCAAGAGATGAATAGTTGTGATCGAAAGATAGGGTGAAAAAAATAAAACAAAGATTACAATACTGTCCTTTCAAAAGTATTGCAAATGAAATAAAAAGGTTTAAAAGGGTTTAAAAGATAAATCAGAAAAGAAATGAAAAAAAAATAAAAAGGTTTAAAAAATTTAAAAAGGATTGCAAATTCCTAATTCATTCCTTATAAATTCAAATTTTATCTTTTCAAGGGGTTTTGTAAAAATGTCTGCAAATTGATTTTCAGTTGGAACAAATTCAACATTTATATCTCCAGTATTCATGTGATCTTTGATAAAATGATGTTTAATTTCTATGTGCTTTGATCTTAAATGATGTACTGGATTTTTTGTCAAATTAATTGCACTCGTATTATCACATTTAATTGGTATAGTTTTAAAATTTATTCCATAATCATTCAATTGTTGTTTAATCCATAAAACTTGTGCACAACGGTTACCAATAAAAACATATTCAGCTTCAGCTGTGGATAAAGCAATAGAGTTTTGTTTCTTTGAAGACCAAGAAATTAATTTATCACCTAGAAATTGACAAGTACCAGATGTGCTTTTTCTATCGATTTTATAACCGGCATAATCTACATCAGAATATCCTATTAAGTTAAAATTTTGATTTTTGGGATACCAGATGCCTAAATTTGAAGTATGAAAAAGGTACTTGAAAATTCGTTTTACAGCTGATAAATGAATTTCTGTTGGTGCTCATTGAAATCTAGCACATAAACACACACTAAACAAAATATCAGGTCTTGATGCTGTTAAGTACAATAAAGAACCCATAAGACTTCTATAGAGTTTCTCACTTATCTTTTGTCCATTAGAGTTTAAGTTTAACCTTGTTGAAGTACTCATTGGTGTTGTAACCTTCTTGCAATTTTCATATCCAAACTTCTTTAGTATTTGTTTTGTGTATTTTTCTTGATGGACAAAAATTCCTTCTCTTGTTTTTTTTTTTTATTTGAAGTCCCAAAAAGAATGTTAATTCTCCCATCATTGACATTTCGAATTCTGCCTGCATGGTCTCAGCAAATTCTTGACATAATAATTCTTTAGTAGATCCAAAATAATATCATCTACATATATTTGCACAATCAATATATCATTATCAAGTGTTTTTAGAAATAATGTGGTATCAACTTTTCCTCTATGAAAACCTTTAGAGATTAAAAACATACTTAACCTTTCATACCAAGCTCTTGGGGCTTGCTTTAAACCATATAAAGCTTTATTTAGTTTAAAAACATAATCAGATTTGAAAGGATCTTCAAAACCAGGTGGTTGTTCTACATAAACTTCTTCTTTTATAAAACCATTTAAAAAGGCACTTTTTACATCCATTTGGAAAACTTTAAAATCCTTAAAAGATACATAAGCAAGCATTAATCTTATTGCTTCTAGTTTTGCAACAGGTGCATATGTTTCATCAAAATCTATTCCTTCCTCTTGTGAATAACCTTTAGCAACTAATCTTGCTTTATTTCTTATAATTTTACCATCTTCATCTAACTTATTTTTAAATACCCATTTAGTTCCAATTATAGATTTTTCTGTAGGTCTAAGAACTAATTTCCATACATTGTTTCTTTGAAATTGTTGTAATTCTTCTTGCATAGAGATAATCCAATTGTTATCATTTAAAGCTCCTTTTATATTACTAGGTTCAATTTCAGATAACAACACAAAATGATTTTCAAAATTTTGTAAACTAGCTCTTGTTTTAACACCAAAATTAACATTACCGATTATTTGATTAGAAGGATGTGCAGTTTTGTACCTCCAAGCTCTAGAAGTTTCTGGTTCATTTATTATAACTCCTAAAGTACCTTCTGTATTTGCCTCTGAAACAGGTTCTGAATGACCAGTTCCTTTGAATGTTAACAGCAGGTGCTTCTGACTTTACTTCTGTATCAGCTTCTATTTTAGAATCTTTTTCTTCATCTGAATCAACATCCTTTAGATCTTCATTAAATTTAACATTTATAGACTCTTCAATAGTTTTTGATGATTTATTAAAAACACGATAAGCACGACTATTTAGCGAATAACCTAAAAATATAGCTTCTTCAGATCTTTCATCAAATTTACCAAGATTAAGAACATTCTTTTTCACAAAACATTTAGATCAAAAAAATATGAAAGTATGAGACGTTAGGTTTCTTACCTCGAAACAACTCATAAGCAGTCTTTGATGTCATTGGTCGAATAAGAACTCTATTGATGATATAGTAAGCTGTAGAAACTGCTTCTGCCTAAAAATACTCAGCAATACCATTTTCATTTAACATAGATCTAGTCATTTCTTGCAAAGTTCTATTCTTGCATTCTACTACTCCATTTTGTTGAGGTGTATATGGAGCCGAAAAATTATGAGATATACCATGTTCTTCACAAAAATTTAAAAAATTTGTATTTTGAAATTCTGTTCCATGATCAGTTCGAAGACTAATTATGGATACTCCTTTTTCATTTTGTATTTGTCTTGCGAATTTCTGAAAAGAACCAAAGGTATCCTTTTTATGTCGCAAGAATCTAACCCAAGTGTATCTTGAAAAATCATCAACAATAACAAGTCCATGTTTACTTCCACCTAAGCTTAATATTTGAGTAAGTCCAAAAGATCTATATGCAATAATTCAAGTGGTCTATTAGTTGAAATTACACTTTTACTTTTATGAGAAATAGAAACTGTTTTATTCTTTAAACAACTATCACATTTTATTTCTTGTTTAATATTTATTCTAGGAAATCCTTTAATAATATTTTTCTTAGATAATTTTTCTAAGTGATTAAAGTTAACATGTCCTAGTCTTTTATGCCAAGTAAATGCATGATCATTTAAAGATAGTAAACAACAATCATTATCAATTTCAACTAGTTTTATAAGATAGATATTTTTTTGCCTAATTCCTTCAAATAATCTTTCACCATTTTTATTAAATGCATAGCACTTGTCTTGTTCAAAAATCATTTTATATCCTTTATCACATAACTGATTAATACTAAGTAAACTATGTTTTAATCCTCGCACAAGATATACGTTTTCAATGAAGAAGGTAGGCATACCAATTGTTCCAATTGCAACTATTTTACCTCTACTATTATCTCCGAACTTTACATATCCTTTTTCTTCCCAAATTATGCTATTGAACAATGAAGCATCTCCAGTCATATGTCTAGAACATCCACTATCCAAATACCATGTTCCTCTTATTTTAACTTCATGTTCCTGCACAAATAGAAAAGATTAAGTCCTTTTAGGAACCCAAACCAATTTGGGCCCTTTGAAAGATAAGCTCATTTGATTACTTTGATTTTCTTGTTGGCTACTGAGCTTGTTTCTTTTATAATAACAAAATTTTTCTATGTGGCCTAATTTATTACAGAAAAAACATGCATAAGAATTATCATTCCTATACCTGTTGTTCACTTGTCTCTTGTAGTTCTGATTTGTGTAACTTCTATTATACCTTCTGGGATTGCATCTGTAGTACTCATTGTATGAATACTTCTTATCATCGTAACTTCTGTAATAGTCTCTGGTATTTCTTTTCTTAACATAATTTGCATTCGATAGATACCTTTTGACATTAGATTCATCACTCATAACTTGTTTAGCTTTGACAAAAACTGTATTTTGGTTTAACTTAGAACTCGAGCCTTGCTCATATCCTAATCCATATCTTTCATTTGAAATTCTTTGAGACGAGATTAACATGTTTAGCTTTTTATCACTCATCAAATTTCTTGAAAGTAGTTTTCAACGAGTTAGATAAGTCTTCAATTCTTTCCTTCAGATTATTTGTTTCTTCTTTAAGCAGATGATTTTCTTTTCTTATCTTCCAAGACTATCATATATAGATTTTTTTTCTTGTTTTAGGGTATCATTTTCATCGGCAATTACTGAAATTGTTTGTTTTAATACTTCTTTTTCATCCTAAAGATCTTTTATTTCATTTCCAAATTTAGCCAATTTTGTATCAGCCCTTTTTAATGTCTTTAGTAATTTACTTATTTTTGCTAGCATGTCAATATCATTCACATTATCATCATCATCATCATCATCAGATTCATAGTATACCTCGGAATTAGCCATTAAACAGAGATTTGCTTCATCCTCTTCTTCTGATTCTTCTAAACTTGGTTTTGTATCCTCTAAGTTGTCCCATGTAGCTAACATTGCACGACCTTTCTTCTTGTAATTCTCTATTTTCTTGATTAGTGTTGGATATTCATATTTGATATGTCCTGGCTTTTTGCATTCATAGCATTGAATTTCCCTTTTTTCTTTCTTCTTTTCTTTCTCCTTGTAGACTTTTCCTGCATCATTATTCTTGTATTCAGTACTCCTTTTAAATGCACTAAATTTCTTACCTCTTTGTTTCTTGAACAGCCTATTAAGTCTTCATGCTAGAAGATTAATATCTTCTTCTTTCTCATCATTGTTGTCTTCTGTTTTTGTTTCATTTTATATTATTTCCTTAACTTTAAATGCAATTCCTTTGGTGCTACTTTCTACTCCTTGCGTAGTTTTTATGTGAGATTCATATGCCATGAGCTTTTCTCTTAACTGATTGAGAGTTAGACTGTTAAGATCTTGAGCTTCTTCTATGGCTATTTTCTTTGCATCCCAAGATGGTGGTAATATCCTCAATATTTTCCTTACAACATTAGGATCTAAAAGTTTCTTTCCAAGTGATGCAAGCTCATTTGTAATTGCTATAAACCTGTTAAAAACATCTTCACAGTTTCATTAGATTTAAACTTAAATAATTCATACTGTTGAATTAAAGCATTTATCTTTGTTTCTTTGATGGTATTGGTTCCTTCATATGTCTCGGATAAAATATCCCAGATTTCCTTTGCATTTGCACAAGATGATAACAAGTAGAACTCTGATGGAGCAATGGTAGTTAGCAACAGATTTTTTGCTTTATTGTTCTTCTCTATGATATTCTTCTCCGAATTTGTCAAAGTTGAATTTCCATTCAACATGATCACATTGTCTCCCATTGAAATGACCTGCCATGAATCATAATCATTAGCTTTAATATAGGTTTCCATGCGCATCTTCCAATATGAAAAGTTTGAGCCATCAAAGTAAGGTGTTCGGTTGATTGCAACATTGTTTTTCATCATTTTCAAATCACTCAAAATAAATGAGTCTTGCTCTAATACCAATTGTTGGTCCCAAATATATTAATCAAGAGGGGGGTGAATTGATTAGTATCTTAAAATTTCAAAATTTAATCATTCTATCAAAAATCTCTTGATAAAAGAATGTGAATAATAACGAATGAAAACAATAACATGCAACAATTAAAAGAGTAGAGAAGAGAAAGTGCTCAGAAATTTATAGAGGTTCCGCATCGAGCATCAGTCCTCTCTTCCAACTTCAAGCCAGGATCTCGATTGTCTTTACCGGTTGTGTTTCACTATATCAAAGGATAAGAGAGTATACAAAACAAGCCTCTTCAAGGCAAAGTCTCACTGCTGAGTCTCTCTAACTTCTTCACTAAGCTAATTACTCAAACTACAGTGATGAAACTACTCTCAATTCCTCACACAAGAAGTGAAACAACAAAAATATTAAGTCTCCTTTTTCAATAAACGTAAGGACTTTTTTTTTCTTGCACAACAAAAGCTAATTGCTTAAAAACTCAAACGTGTTCGCTTGCTGTTCTCTGTCTTCGTCTTCTTCTTCCTTTGGATATATATCAACTTCCTTGTTGAGAAACTCTCGGATGATAACGGTTATATTTCTTTTTGAAATTCAAAAAGATTTGTTCAACAAAACTATCTTTGATGCTTCAGAGTCTCCCAGATTTTTTGAGGTAATCTTCGATAGATATAAATATCGAAGAAAACGTTTTTGCCTTGATCTCCTCAGGATAAAACTGATTTGAAGTAATCTCTTTTAAAGATTAAAACCGTTTTTGACGTAATCTTGTTTTAAAGATAAGATCTAGTTTTGACGTGATCCTTAAAAATAAAAAATTAAGTCTGACGTGATCCTTGTATAAAAAAATCATTATATAAAAAAAATCATCCCCATGATATAAAATCCAACTTAAGTGAAACACATCAAGTATATTTCCTAAATATACTTGACACATGAAGCTGGGTCTTGATTCCTTTAAAAACATTTTTTACTAAGCTTAAAAAAAACTTTGTGACAGAAAAAAAATTTCGTGACAGACATGAAGGTTCTGAAAAAGCTTTTGACAAAAAACTGTCTTCTATCCTTTTTCCACAAAGGTTCTGAAAATGCTTTGATTGATTAATAAGAAAAATATCGACTTTATCCTTTTTCATAAAGGTTCTGAAAATGCTTCTGATTGATTAATAAGAAAAATATCGACTTTTATCCTTTTTCATAAAGGTTCTGAAAATGCTTCTGATTGATTAATAAGAAAAATATTGACTTCTATCCTTTTTCACAAAGGTTCTGACATCTTATTAAAAATTAAAGAGGAGGTCAAGAAACTATTGGAAGTTGTGTTTATCGAAGTATCAGACTATCCAAAATAGGTAGCAAACATAGTCCCTGTTCTAAAAAGGAATGGAAAAGTACGAGTATGCGTAGACTTTTGAGATTTGAACCAAGCTACGCCTAAAGACAACTTCTCTCTACCTCACATAGATGTTTTGGCAGACAATACCGCAGGAAGGCATCTCTTCTCGCTTATGGATGGTTTCTTAAGATATAATTAGATAAAAATGGTGAAAGAAGATAAAACCAAGACGACCTTTATCATGACTTGGGGTACCTTCTGTTATAAAGTTATGCCTTTTGGTTTAAAGAATGTTGGAGCAACATATCAAAGAGCAATGGTCGCGATACTCCATGACATGATGCATTGAGTAGTCGAGGTATATGTTGATGACATGATAGCTAAATCTAGAAAAGGAGAAAGCCATGAGGTAGTCTTAAGCAAATTATTCGAACGTTTGAGAAAGTTTCAATTGAAATTAAATCCGAAGAAGTGCACTTTTGGGTTCACATCTGGCAAGCTATTGGGTTTTATTGTAAGCTAAGAAAGTATTAAAATCGACCCTGACAAAGTAAAAGCCATACTAGAAATGCCCTCTCCACGTACCATCAAGGAGGTAAGAGGTTTATTGGGAAGGTTGAATTACATAACCCGGTTGATCTCACAACTAACAAATGAATGTCGTCCACTATTTGTCTACTAAAAAAGAACGCCACAGTAGAATGGGATGATGAATGCGAAGAGGCATTCAAAAAGATCAAGGAGTATCTTATGAACCCTCCGGTTTTAGTAGTCCCAAAACAAGGGAAACTCTTATTTTTATACCTCATGATACTTCCTGAATCTATGGGGTGTATACTGAGACAAAAGGATGAAAGAGGAAGGGAGCAGTCCATATACTATTTGAGTAAAAAATTCATGGAAGGGAAACAAAAGTATTCTAAAATAAAAAGGACCTGCTGCACATTAGTTTAGGTCATGCATCGATTGAGACAGTACATTCTCTATTATCCCATTGAACTATTAACAAAACATGATCTTATAAAATACTTAACAGAGAAGCCTGGTTTGTTAGAAAGAATCTCCAAATGGCAAATGCTCCTATCAGAATTTGATGTCATATATATAAATTAAAATTCGATGAAAGGGCAATCATTAGTAGATCAGTTGGTAGAGTACCCAATTGAAGGAGATTCCCAATAATCGCAAGCTTAATTCCCATATGAATAATATACTAATAGCGGAGGATGAATCAGAAGAAAGAATCTAGGATAGAGAAGAATTCTAAATGGAAGATGTTTTTTTATGGAGCTGCCAATGTATTTGGGTGTAGAATTGGGGCAGTGTTGATATTACCAGAAGGAATGCAACTCCCCTCACGATGAGACTCACATTTCCATATATTAATAATATTGCAGAATATGAGGCATGCATCCTCGGTCTCAAAATGGCCTACCATATGGAAATCCGTGAATTGGATGTATATGGAGATTCCTCGCTCATCATATTATAGACATGAGGAGAATACAAAACTAAAGACCCTAAACTAGTGCCATATCACCAACACCTGATAGAACTGATAGAGGAATTTAAGGTGGTTACCTTCACATATATCCCGACTTAAAATCAATTCGAATATGCCCTCGCCACACTAGCATCTACGATTCAAATAACAAGAGGAACCGAAGTTCAACCGCTGAAAATAGAAATTGAAGATAGGCCCTATTGTTTGGTAATCGAAAAAACACAAGATGATAAGCCCTAGTACTATGATATCAAAACATTCCTCCAAGAGAGCAAATACCCTGAAATGGCTAGTAAAAATGACCAAAGAACACTCAGAAGGTTGGCAAGCCATTTCTTATTGAGCAGGTCTGTGCTTTACAGAAGATCATTCGACACCATGTTGTTATGATGTGTGGACAAAAGAGAGGCAGGTGAACTGATGAAAGAAATACACGAAGGAGTATGCGACCTTCACATGAATGGACACATGCTTACTCGAAAAATCATGAGGATGAGTTACTATTGGTTGACAATGGAATCAGACTGTATCAAATATGTCAAGCATTGTCACTTGTGCCAAGTCTATGCAACAAAATAAATGCCTCACCTAAAGAACTTCATTCACTATCCGCACCATAGCCTTTCTCTATGTGGGGAATCAATATTATGGAGCCAATCACTTCAAAGGTATCCAATGGTCATAGATTTATACTGGTAGCTATTAATTGTTTCACCAAGTGGGTTGAAGCCTCATCATATGCTAGTGTCACCAAAGGAGTAATAATCTGATTCATGAAGAGGGACATAATAGCTCGATACGGAGTTCCTGAATCGATCATCACTGATAATGGCACCAACCTCAACAACAAATTGATGAAGAAGTTGTGTCAACAATTCAAGACAAACCATAGAAACTCAACTCCATACTGATCTCAAATGAATGGGGCAATAGAAGCACCAAACAAGAACATCAAGCGAATTGTTGAGAAAATGACCATCACTTATAAAGATTGGCATGAGATGTTAGCATTCGCCCTTATGGCTATAGAACTTCGATTCAAACATCTATTAGAGTTACTCCATATTCTTTGATACATGGTACTGAGGCAATATTGCCAGTTGAGGTCGAAATACAATCCTTCAGGGTTTTATCAGAGACACAATTAGATGAACCTAATTGAGTAAAGAAAAGGGATCGATCAACTAAACTAGATCGACGAAAAAAGAGTCACAGCATTATGCCATAGTCAATGCTACCAACAGGATAGCCCGAACATTCAATAAGAGAATACGGCCTCGACATTTTAAGGAAGGTGATTTGGTATTAAAAAAGGTTCTCCTGAATGCACAAGATTCAAGACGCAAGTTTACTCCAAATTATGAGGGTTTGTATGTTGTAAAAAAGACGTTATCAGGAAGGGCCTTAATATTAGCCCAAATGGACGACCCAAAGTTAAGGGAGCCTATAAATGCAAATGCGGTTAAGACGTACTATTCCTAGGCAAGAATAACAAAATTTTGCCAAAGTTCATAAATGCTAACAATCATTACAACTTCATGGTTTGATTTTCATTTCTCTACAAGCAAAGTGGATGTCCCCAAATGGTCAATTACCTTGACTAGTCACTATCAAACAAACTCTCATAGTCATTTTTCTCATTACCCATCGCCTCATCACACATGCAGGGAAATAATAAATAATGAACAATGATGGAATGATAAAACTTAATAAATTTTTTGTATGATCCCATCTTTCTCGAACAGTGGGTCTAGTATGTTTGCAGGATAACACTACAATCATAAGAGCTAAACCCGCAAGAAGAAATACATCAAGATTTTCTACTCTAGTCAAAGTAAAGATAAGTGGAGAAGGATTAGATTATCACGAGGGTTTAGTTGTTATCTATGATGAGTAGGTAAGCATCTAAAAATTAAGTAATCATTCATCATGAGTCGCATTTCTACTTAAGTTAGCTAGTATAAAGGAGACACCTCTCATTATCAATTGGTCAACTCATAGGAGCATTTTTTTTAAGATGTCAGTTTATTGAGATGCCTCCTATTATATTATCCAAAAGGATATTTCCCACTATCAATTAGTCAGCTCATAATAAGGCACATTCCTAGATATTTTCTCTTAAGGTTGCAAGTCTAATTAGACACTACCTATTATCAACTAGTCAACTCATAAGAGCACTTTTTCGGTTGTAAGTCAAGTAAGACGCTTCCTATCCTTGATTAGTCAGCTTATAAAAGCACTTTTCTAGGTAATTTCCTCTTTTAAGGTTGCTAGTCTTGTAAGACACTTCCTACCATAGATTAGTCAGCTTATGAGAGCACTTTTTTATATTGGCTTTCCATATAGGACAACTGTTTTCCTTTTACGACATAGGTTACTAGCTCATAGAGCATTTTCCTTACTCAATCTATTCCCCAGCAGATTTAGATCTAGATGGCCAACCAAATATGGTTTTGCATGACATATACAAAAATGGTGTTTTTGTGGTCTTTGTAGCCAAGTTTTTCCAAATTTTACTACAAAGAGAGGTAGCTGTAAACACCCCATTTACTACTATTATTATTATTTCTATTTTTATTTTTCATATATATACAAATATAAAAGAGAAAATAAATAAAATAAATAAAAATAATGAACAAATAATAAAAAAATAATAATAAGGGTAGCAATAATAATAAAAGACATTTGGGTTTTTTAAATTAAATTTATGAATTTCAAAATAACAAAAAAATTAGCAAAACTGATAAGTTAATATATAAGATGCATGCAATAAAAAAATGAGAATTAGGCCAGCCCAGTTGATGCGTATGTGTGCCCAATATGCGTGTGGGAACAGTAGGTCATGGGTTCGAGTCCCACGGGAGGCACTTTGTGCCATTTTCTTTTTTTTTTCTTTTCAGCTGCCACATGGTAGCACACGATTGGTCGGAACAGGCATGTGTGAGTCGCGTGACCTTCTTCTTCCTCCAAGCAGCAGCAATGCTGGAGACGAGGGGAGAAAAAAAAAAAGAAGAGCTCATCGATAAATACGAATTAAACCTAATCAAACGAACTTTCTTGATCATTATCGATTCGTAACAAGGAAAAAAAAAAAGATAAATCACAAAAACAAATAAATCTACAGGACATTAAAAAATTAAAAAAAGGGGGATAAAGGTAGGTTTCAACCGTGAGTTCAATTTGAGCTTATCAAATGGGATTTTGTGAGTCTATAAATAGGACCTGACTTCGAGAAAAAAAGAGGAAGAAAAAAAAAGGTGGAAGGAAAACACAAAAAAGGTCCGTTGGAGCTCTCTCTCTCTCTCTCTAAATCTCACTGTCGTAGCTGCTCAAACAGCTATCTAGGGTGGTTTTCGACAAAAACTAACACCACCAATCGGTTTCTCATCCTTGAAAACCTAGGAATCCACCCATTAATCGCCTTTGATAGTCGCTGGAACATCGCTGTCAAGGAACTCCGACCCGATTTAACCCAACTGATCCGATCCGACCCACATCTAAGTTAGTTTTAATTTCAGCATTTTTATTATTTATTTATTTATTTATTATATTATATTATCATTAGTTTATAATAAAGAATAATAATAAAAAATAGTAAAAAAGATATATATATTAGCAGCCTAGAAATTTTTTAAATAAATGAATGATAATTAGTGATTTAAAAAAAATTAAAGGTTTTTGATAAATCAATATATAAAGCTTAGGCTTAGATTTTTTTTTTTAATAAATTTAAATAAACGTAAACCTGGCATTTTCATAATTAAGATTAAATAATCCACTAAAGTTTTATGAAAAGCGAACTACAACCTGTTTGATCCCGAATAGCGAGTACGTAGGCACCTTATGGGGCAACTTTAAAAAATAAAAAATATTTTCAAATCATTATTAGTATAATCATTATATCATTTTTTGTAGTATTTTCTTTTTATGCTAAAAAAGATATCATAACATAATTTTTAGAAGGATAAGGTGATAACTTTAGGGTTTTAATAGGACTATTTCTAAGTCAAGAATCTCTAGTTTTTCTTTCTTTTTTTTATATAAAAAAAAAAAGAGATTCCATCAACTAGTTGTTTAGATTAAAATTAATCCGCTCAATTAATTCTAATTCAGTAATTTTTCCCAACTCCAATTGGGTGACGACTCCAAATAGATAATGAAATTCCTAGTTCAAGTCGAGGATTTATATTGGATGAGCATAGGATCTAATATGAATCGAATTAGGGAGATAATATAAAATTTTTAAATTAGACTCGACAAGGACTAAACTCCTATTTTCGACTGTTGCACATCCCTAAACGGATGGGCAAACTGAAGTAGTTAATAGGACACTTACCACATTGTTGCATGCTATATTCAAAAGAACTTAAAACAATGGGAATCTTGCCTGCCTCATATTAAGTTTGCATACAATAGAATTTTTCATTCTACTACATCATATTCACCATTTGAGATTGTATATAGTTTTAACCCTTTAACTCCTTTAGATTTATTACCTTTACCTTCTAATGAAATTGTTAATCTTGATGGAAAACAGAAGGCCAATTTTGTAAAGGATTTACATACCAAAGCTCGTACCAACGTAGACAAGAAGAATGAACACTATGCTAGACAAGCTAATAAAGGGCGCACGAAGGTCGTTTTTTAGCCTAGAGATTAGGTTTGGGTACATTTTCGCAAGGAAAGGTTTCTCGAACAAAGAAAATCCAAATTACAACCTAGAGGAGATGGGTCATTCCAAGTGATAGAAAGGATAAATGACAATGCCTATAAGATTGATTTGCCTAGTAACTATGGAAATGTAAGTGCTACTTTTAATGTTGTTGATTTATCCTTATATGATGTAGGTGATTCGAGGATGAATCCTTTCGAAGAAGGAGGGAATGATGGAAATCAGCTTACATAAACTCTCTCCTATGACCTACTGGAAGGAATTAGAGGATAGATGACAAGGTTAAGGGCAAAACGCTTGGATCAAGCCTTGAATGGACTTATTCAAGAACACCTAGACCACACTTTGCGGATACTTGCGCTAATGGAGGAGAAGATCATTTTCAATTTATCAAGCATCTCCACTATTAAAAATGAAGATTGCTTGGAAGCGAAAAATGGCTACCGACTTTATGATGCCAGCTTAGCACTTTAAGCCGCTGGCTTACTTAGCCGGTGTAGGACTTAGGTCACTGGCTTTGGGCCGGCTTTTAATTATCCGTCTTATGATTTCTTGTCATTTTGCTCCTCTAATTGTAAAGACTATAAATAGTCTTCTAGGTTTTCGACTAAGACACTTTTGAATGTACTTTTCTCCTAAGGAAAACCTCTCTATTGTTCTTCATCGAGAACTCATTCCGATCCAATCAAGGTAAATTGTTTCGATCGTAATTTCTTTATAAATTTGGTTTTAATTCATTATTCGAGTTAAGGTCAAGTTGTTACTTGGTTCCAAGGACGATTCTAGGGCTACTTTTCCATCCGATTAGGTTTTAGGACAATCTCAACCTAGGGTTCACATCAAATCGCTTGGTTAGCCCCATAACCCATATTTATAACTACATTAAGTGAGTGAATTCAAGCAATTTCAACAAAACCCATTAGTTGTGCAATTATGTTAAAAACACCTTAGCTACATCTAATAGAGTCCAAATCCTTAGTCTAGCATTTAAAGTCTCTTAAATGTTTTAATCCTAATGGTCATTCAATTTAATACACATTCAAGAGAAACTACACTAAAATCCTAATTCAATGCACACATTTATACTCAATCTATACTACTTCATGATAGTAAATCCATCAAAACATTACAAACACATAATAAAATGTTTAGATACTTATAGTAATAGCAATAACATAATAAGAATACAAAGAAATCATTGAAATAAACATCATCAAGAGGTTAGAATAAACTAAGTTTGAAAATACACTCGAAATCTAAATCTAAATCTTCAAAATGTACAACACCGAGGCTTACAATGTGTTTCCAAGGCTTTAGACTATACAAAAACATTTACAATTACTAAAACTATGCTAATCTATGCCTAAACCTACTAAACCCTAAGTTTTGTGAAACAAAACGAGAGAAAATGTGAAATTAAGTGTGGCTTTTCTCTATTGTTCATAATTGCAAGTTTTTATACTTGCAAAGTATCAGTTATATGGAATATTAATGCATTGGCTAGTTAGTAGACACATGTTGTCCACTCATGCACTAAGGTTTATATAGCTAGAGTTTAAGGGGTGGCCACCAAACAGTGTAACTAATGGTGTTCTAAATGATAACCTACCGTCATGGAGCCATCTCTGATCTTTATATGAGGAGGCTAGGCGGCTCTGATTTAAGGCTATTGTCTAGACAATGCTAAGTGTAGTAGCCATCTAGCTTGCCCTATTCCTCTTTTGCCTTCTTTGATTCTTCTTCAACCCAATAGTGGGGCTATCAATGTAGTGATAGCTAGCCCATGCACTAGCACATAACATCCTAAATCAATAAGTTTTTAGTAAAAACGTAATCTTTTTTAGTATTTTTTACAATTTAAAGCATAGTGATGCACTTTGTGCATAATTTGTACTTTTCTCACATAATTGGCAAAAATTAGTTCAAAATTATGCACAAGCATGACTTTCAAGCTAAAAAAAAAAAAAAACCATGTTATTATGGGTGTTATTACCTACCAGAAATTGAGAGTCTTGCTTGTCCTCAAGCAAGCTTATAAAAAATCACAAATTTTAAATTTTAGGAGGACAAGCTATGCTTTCTTTGCAATTTTCCAAACCATAACTTGTGAAAGTATAACATTCATTGAAAGGTTCAATTCTTTGCATTCATTTTCTAATCACATTGCTAATAGAGTGTTATTTCATTTTATTTTATTATTATAATCAATTTAATGCATAATAGTTAGTAACAATGCAACTAGTTCACTAATCTATGCTCAAAGAAATTAAAAGTTTTATTTAAGCCGAGTTTAGGAAACCTCAAATCAAGTTAAACATCCTAGATCAAAGAAGAGAACCTAAAATCAAGTTAAGAATCCTAGATCAAAGAAGAGTTGCAAGTACTTAAGAAGTTAATTTATGTGTATACCATTCTTTTCAAGCCCTTAAGTATGCCAATACAAGGTGAATAATGCAAAACTTAGCTTATAACTTTAGTTTGTTTTCCTAAAATTTTCATTTTTATACTTTTTTCTTTTTTTTTTATTTAGTTGAACTTTTCCATCTAAAAATTTTGTTCAAGAGAGTTCTTTACTCCTCACTTTTTCTACAATGTGGACATTAGGGGCTCATGAACCTATCCAAGAATTATTCATTCAAGGAAATTTGCCTCTTACTTATTAGGCACCCTAGGTTTCCACCTATACTCTCTTTTTATTTTGTTTGTTTTTTGTTGGAATTATCCCTAACTTTATCATTTTTCATTCTTTTTAGGTTGAGGAAACTTTCAAATACAAGCTAACTTTGCTAAGATCCATCGAACATCATCAAACTATATAGAATTTCCAAGAATTAGCATACATAAGAATCAATCTTGCAAAAATACTCACATCTAATCTCCAGCTAAGACATTGCCTCAATCCTAACTTTTGAAACTAAGCCTAAATATAACATAACTATATAAAGCAAAGATTCTATGACCTAATTAAAAGAAATTGAAAAATGTCCATACATAATAACTAAGGAAATTTTTCTTTAAGCACAGTGAGCACCACATCACTCTAATTCATTTGAATGAGTGCAAATTCTATAAAATGTGATATACTATTCATAATTGTGGTGTTGGAAATGCAAAGAAAACTAGAATCAACTTATGATTGAAATAGATTTGTAGGTTTCACTAGGGTTTTGAGAATGCTTCAATTGATGCAATCACACAAAACATTAATGTAACAATCCAGCATAAACATCTTAACCATTCAATTAAGCTCAATTTCATCATACCATACTACATATCTTCAAGTTTTATTTTCTCCACCCTCAACTTAAGATCTTAGCATATGATCGATACAATTCAAAGCTAAGATTAATAAATGGGGTGAAAAGTTAGAGCTTTACTCCCTTAGGGTTTTGTAGAATGAACCATCTTCATGTCATCTACACATTCTCTTAACTTGCTGCTTTTTCTTGAAGCTTCATCCTAGCCTTCTTATTTATTTATAACCCCTATGAAATAAAGAAAATAAAATAAACTAATAGTCGCTCTAGAAACTAAACAAGAGCATGAAATAAAGCTAAACATAAAAATAAAGTGGGTTAGATTGCCTCTCATCATGCACTTATTTTAAAGCCTTTTAAACCAACTTTCCTCCTCTTCTCTCATGGTGGGTGATACTCTTCAACCCTTACATCTTTCTCTTTTATATCCTCTCAAAATTTTTAGATTGACCTTTTCTACTCATTGTCTCACTCATCTTCAAATCGTTCTTCAAACTCATCACCTATGATCTATGTGCCTTTTTCCTTAACCTTCCTTGTATTACTTCCACCTAGCTTGCAACCTTATTTTCTCTCTTCTACATCGGATAATCATCTCTTGTCCATGCACATCTATGAAAGATTTTGCTGTAGCCAAGAATGATCACCCCGTGATTATAGGTTGTCTTCTATCCTCTATGTTTAGTATTATGAAATTTGTTAGATGGGTGGCTTGTCCAGCTTTCATAGCAATATCTTAAAGCACTCCTAGAGGTGTTTTGGTGGATCTATCTACAAAGTGTATAATGAACTTTTCTACCTATACTTTACCCTCTAATGTCTGATACACCTAAGTTTAAAAAGACTCTAGGAAAGTATTTCTTTGATATGATGCATGGTTATGTAAACCACCCAAGATCTTTTAACTTTGGGGGGAATGAACAAGCATTACCTAAGTTCTTCTTTCTTTTGAAGCTCTTCCACCTCTTCACCTTGTGCTTCTTCCATAACCTCAAACAAATCACTTTAATCATTTACATTGCTTTCAATTTCCAGCTTATTCTCTCCTTATTTTACATGCATATTCTCATCTTCATCCAAATCTTTTTCTTTATTAGGATCATTCTCTTTAATTCAAACCCCACTTGATTGATTCCTGAAAAAATTCAACTTGTAATATTTCCAAAGTCTATTACACAAATGTTAAAATATTTTTGAAACTGAATTCAATGATTTTATGAGCTTTGGTTCATTGTTTATTTAGTTAATTTAAAAATTGATTTTCTCACAAATTAGCCATTCCAAATCCAATTGAAGCACTATTTGAAGCCACGATTAACTTAAATTGACTTCATTTTTTATTATATAAAAATAACTAACTTGAATTATGGTTATAATATTAAATTTTCTAAGACACTTAACAATCTCTTTTAAGACTTGAGAATAGTCAAATCATATGTGTTACTTTAACTTCTTTTGACCCTAAAATATATAAAAGGACCCCTAAATGAAACTCAACGACCACTACCTAAACCAAAAACCTTGTTTATTTATTTTTGTATTTTTTTTTAATTTTCTCATGTTTTTATTCTTTTTTTCGCTATATTTCTTTTCGTATTTTTCTAATTGATAAGAAAAACTGAAACTAAAGGGGGGAAAACAAAAGTTGTCTACAAATAATTGGACATTATTTGGGATATTATTATTGTTGATGTTGTAAATTCATCTAGTTGGATTGAGGACCTTAACAACCTATAAATTAGCATACGACTAAAATGGGCACCAAAGGTTTCTTTAGCATGGCCACTCTAATACTTAATTTAATCAAAAGTTGTTAAGGAAATGTGTAAGTGAGAGAATCGGAGCGTAGAAGTTGGAATTTATTACATGAATCACATAGGGGTATTTATAGGCTAAGGCCGTAAACCCCATTAGCTAATAGCTCTAATGATATGACATGATTTATCAACCCTTTAAGATAAGGGGCTGGTGTGATCTAACATGACTAAGCATGATTGACATCATTAGTCTTGAATTACATGTCTCTTTCCATTTAATGCATTGTGGGTGCTTGAGGGGCTCTATACATATGCCCTTTTTGCTCCATAGTGAGTGTATTCGGCCATGTTGAGCTTATGGACTTGATTATATAGGCCTTGTAACCCATATCTAGAATTGACTACCAATACTTGCAACCTCCCCTCCCTTCTCCACTCTCTTAGGTGACTAGTTAGCAAAGAGAGTGAGGTATCTCAATTGCATGGTTGAGGAGCTTTAGTTAGAAGAGTTAGGGATGCTATAGCCTTTTTCCTTAAACTAACATAACTTGACAAGGGTAATATGCGGTTGGCTTATCTGCGGCTTGCTAGTTTGAGGCAACCAAGGCCTATATGTCCGAGGCCTCTTTAGCTGTGGCTAGTTTGGTATAATTGGCAACTGGTAGGTAAATTGACATTTTCTAACATTGCATTGTGATATGAGGTGGTTAGATTCCTAAGGAAGCTTTAATTCAAATTATCTTGAGTGTATTTAATGTTAGGGGCACATGTTAGAGAAGCATTGGTCCACTAGTGGCATGTACAAGTAGTGTACGTAAACTTACACATGCTTGTGACGTCATACGTAGCCATTTGCATTTCCCCAAGTACCATGTATTGATTTCTTGTAGCTTTGATGTAAAAATGTTTGTCACATTGTACAATCATTTTTCACAAACCCCCTACCCCAAACACGCATAGATATATGCTTGAAGGCATTTCGTATTTCACTTTACATTCTATTGAAACTTTTTATGCATTTTCTCTTGTTTATTCTCCATACCCCTTCAAATTTCCTTCATCTTCTTCTTCGTCTTACTTCTTCTTCTTTGTCTAACTTCTTCTTCATTTTCTTCTTTGTTCCTAATTTAACTACGATAAAGATGAATCCTTCTTCTTTTATTCATACATTTAGGAAAGGTAAAGAGCCCATGAGGGCCACTTCCCCCCTAGTGACAGTGGTGGTGGCTAGTGGTAGCGGTGGTGGTGGTACTATAGTCATTGAGTTAGGACTTTGTTGGGGGTAAGGCTTGTATCTTGATGATAGAGAACATAAAGAGTTAGTGGTGAAGGATCACCATGAAAAATATTATGTGAAGCACACTAAGGGATTTAAATTGAAGCAATGCTTAGAGTTCTTCGTTCCTATACCAAAAGGATGGGTGGTGAGCCTACGAGATGCAAGCACTAAGGTTTGCTTTACATTGGAGATGAAGGAGTGTTTTTACACATCCTGCTTCATGGCTAGGCTAAGAATTCCCTTCTCACTATTTTAAAGTGACTCTTTAACTACCATCAACTCCACCCTAGCAATTTTATCTTGAATGCTTATATGATCCTAGTGTTATTCAAATTGTTAAGCAAAGAAATGAACATCAAGTCAACCCCTCCTTTGCTGTGATGTTTCTATGTAGTTGACAATTCCATCCTGAGGGTGGTATCACTTATTAGCCATAGATGAGCAACGAAAGTTGTTTAGAGGTAATACCTAACACTTGGAAGGGTTGAAAGAATAAGTTCTTGCTAGTCCACTATAATGAGGGATTTGATTTCTAAACCTATTGGATGGAGCCTATCTAAGGGACTAACATCAAGCTCGACTTGAAAAATAAGGTTGACTACAACAAAATCATAAAGTATCGAGTAAAGGGTTTATTTGATGCCGACTTGATCATAAGGCTTATCAAGGCATACCTATCCTTGATGCTAAATTAGCTAAAGAAGGTAAAGAGATTGATGGTTCTTTGCCACTACAACCTAAGCCACTAAGGCATTATGGAGAGGAGAAATTGGACAACTCATTGAGTAAATGAGAAGATCATATTTACCCTGATGCTACTAACTTGTGTTTTATTATTTTTTTAGGTGAAGAAAAGGACACCTAGCCTTCATTCTTAGGAGAAGGGTTAAGTCACCAATGGTCATTCAAGATAAGTTGGTAGACACCTTGATAGAAGCCCAATTGATTAAGGACATTGGTGGGGATGGCCTAGAGTAGGGGGTTGAGATAGTCGAAGGGTCTACTATAGGTGTGCATTGGCCCCAATTGTTGAGGTGTATGCCATAGGTGTTGCATGGACTCAACTAACTAGAGAGGAACCTACAGAAGAGAAAAGTAGGGTGATGGCATAAGGTAGTCAGCCACAATGCCTAGCTACTGAAGAGGGAGTTGTGTGAGCTAGGAGCAACTTGCCCCCTTCTATATGCCCAAGTAGAACTTTTCAGATAGATGACTATGTGACGAAGGACATCGGTAAGTGTATGGATTTCTTCTTGCAATCATTGCTACTAAAGGACCAAAAGGTCATGATGAGGGGAAGAATGATTAAGTCCCCGCTTTCCTTAGAGAAGAAGCTTTATGAGGATGTCATGTCATAAGCTTTTTGCTTTTCTTTACCTTCATTTTTTGCTATTGTGTAAACCATTGCAACTTTTAACTTTACCCTTTAGCCTTTGTAGTTGGGAATGCTACTAAAGAGTATAAGCTTGACTTAAGTGTGAAAGAATGATGAGCCCATCAAGAAGACCATGGAATAGATTATGACAACAAGTGAGCAGCGACTGTGAGAGGCTGAGGTTTAGGCAAAGGCAGCTCATGCTGAGGAGGAGGCACCTCATGTAAAGGTTGAAATTGTTGGGGCTAAGGCCTACAAAGCTCTTTAGCAAGCTAAGGAGTATAAGTTAACTATAGAGAGGGTTGTTGAGGAGTAGAGGTCGATGGAGGAGTAGCTGCACATCAAAGAGGAGAGTTAGAAGAAGTAGGTGGTTGAGCCCTAGGGTCAACTGGCCAGTGTTAGGTTCAAACTCTTTAATGCTTTGGTGACCCTTTGGGCTATCAAAGAGGGGATAAAAGACTACAACTTGGTTCATGCCATTTGAGCCAATGCTGTAGAAGACTTTCAACAAAGCGACGAGTGGAAAGAGCACTAAACCAACTTTTTGGTTGAAGTAATGAGGAAAGCAAAACAATACTTGCTGAAAGAGTCTTTTGACTCAGACCTCTCTGTCCTTAACCTTTACATTGAGCTTCCAGTCGAAGGGGATAGGGATGATGAAGACAGCTAAGAGAACCTTGAGGTGGAGGAAGGGAATAAGGGGGTCATTGATCTACCTGTTGGGTAAGATCCATTAAGCTTTTCTTTCCTTTAAATTTTTTCTTGGTCTCTCTCTATAGGGATCATTCACTTTTTAAACTTGTAAACTCATGATTCTAAGTTAATATGCCAAATTTTACACCTTGTAATCATTTTAACTTGTAATAAAGTATACATTTTCCGATTCCATCTTGGTCTTTGACTCCCTTTCCTATCTTCTTATGGCTTGCAAATTTTGGCTATGCGTTAGTTGTACGTAAGTTAAAGCAAACTTAATCAAGAACTTCTAGGACTTAATAAACCATTTTCGACTTAAACACCTTGATCATTTAAGCTAGGGCCTAGACCTTAGGTCTTGATTAAGTCTCATGAGGCTTTGTAGGCTTCTCATAGTATTTGTAGACTTGAGTAGGTCAAGCCTTTTAAGGATTAAACTTATAGATTTGAAGAGGTCGAGTCCTTTAAAATTCACTTGTGGACCTAATCTTTTTAGGGGTCAAACTTGTGGGCCTAAAGAGGGTAAGTCCTCCATGAGTTAAACCTATGGACCTAAAGAGATCAAGTCCTTCTTTGAGAGGCAAACATAGGGTCTTGAGGAGGCCAACTCCTTAAGAGGCTAAGTCCTTAATAGCCTGATGATGGGTGTCGAATCCAACAAAAATAAAACCTACTCCTAAACAATTATATGATTTGCATATAGTGGTGAGTAGGGTCGAATCCACTGGGATTGGTAAAGATATTTCTATTCAAAGAGAACAATAAGAAAAAGGAAAATGGGGGGGTTTGGTTTGTGAATCAAATGAAGTAAAACAAGGTAAGAAAATCAGATATTGGTAAAAGCCTAGCCAAAGGAATCAAGATGGTTTAATTCTAGGAATTGATCATCCATGCAAATGTTCTCTATTCTTGTTTTAGATAAATTGGTTATGGTTATTAACAAGCTCTAACAACCTATCTCTCCTTACTTCCTCGATAACCTCGGACAAGCGCTTTGAATTATTTCTCTTATTGATTAAACAACCCTTAGACAAGCGCTTAGGATTTAATCTATCAATAGCATTAAGATCTAGAGAGACTACCAATTCATGCTAGTAGATTATAAGATAACCTATTTAAACATGATCACACACCTCCATAACATGAATTCGATCATCTCTTTTATAACCAAACATGTTATTGCGTCACTAAGACTAGAACAATCAAACAATTACGGATTTGACGTGCTAGTTGACAATATATTAACTTGCTAATTGAGTAGAAGAGCTCTATTCATACCAATCAACAAAGATAATAATGACAAAACGATCAGAAGATATATGAATACCCGAAAGCAAAGAATAGAATAAATACAAGTCAATTAGACCTCACAATTCGTGGAGAATTAAACATCTATGACCCTTTGGCTAGAAAAGTAGCTTAGCTACACATGTTCATCAATAAAACGAAAATAAAAGATAGAAACATAATGAACCCGGTTGCTTGCTCTGCCTCCGCGTTTCCTTCTTCAAGATCCAAGATTCCAAAGTTCAAAAGTTGTCCTAACCCTCTAGGGTTGGCTCTATTTATACTATTAGATGGATAGCATGTGATCTTTTGCTAGCAAGATACGAAAATATCTTTCCTTTTTCAAGTAGATTTCGAGAAGTGAAGATACGTCTGCTTGGCACGCCCCACCACATGGCCGTGGGTTAAGCCGTGCCATCCTCTGTGCATATTCTTCAAGTCTTCAACCGCGCCCAGTGTGAACCATGGTTAAACACACGACCAGATTTCAAGTCGTGCCTTCGTCTGTGCATAATCTTCAAGTCTTCATCCGTGTCCAGTGTGTAGCACGGTTACACCCACGGCTAGATTTCAAGCCGTGTCATCATCTGGTTGAACCTTGGCATATCTATCTTCCACCACAGCTTCAAGCACGGTTTATCCCACGGGTTCCACCACGGCCGTGCCTTAAGCCGTGTCTCTCTCTGTTCAAAGTCCTCATTTTTGCCTTCTTGTCCAGTGTGTAACACGGTTTGAAACTTAGCCGTGCCGCAAACCGTGCTTCCTCCGGTGGTGTAATTCCTTGTCTTGATCCAAGTTGTAGATGACTTCTCTAAAATACTTAAATTAGCATCCTTGACTCCATTTAACCTGATTTATCACGATGATAGAATTAAAGTACCATTTCCTTATGATTTCTATAAAATCAATAATAATTTAACACAATTTATACTATAAAGATTGAGTATAAAATGGCTCTATCAAATTCCCCCACACTTAAACTCTTGCTTGTCCTCAAGCAATTGCATCAAATCAATTGAGAAAGCTATCATAGATTATACAAACTTTCTTTTCATCATTCCAAGCATCTATTCATTTGTAATTCGTGACTTGTAATTTAATGTCTACTACTTCAACCAAACTGGTTTCCTGTGATCAAATTACTATGGGCAAAATTCAATACCTAATCTAAACAAAACAAACTTTAATCCTCATGTTTAGCAAAAGAATTTTTATTCCAAAAGTAAATACTTAATCCACCAAGGAAAAACACCCAATTAAACTTCATTGGACATTAGCAAACATATAATCCTTGCAACATAAAGTAAAAGCATATAGTATCAACTCTTTCCATAGATTTTCTCCCTTTTCTAGTCTTGTTTTATTCAATGAATGTTTACATTCATGTTCTTTTGATTTATTCAAGCATCTATTTTGACGGGTTTTTGCCCGCTTCTTTTCATGAACTTTCGCCTTTTTTCGCCCTTATCGTTATAGTGAGTTCATTGAGTCGGCACATCCCGAGCTCATCACTCAAGTGACCGGGTTTTGAGATACCCCTACGGACTCTTCCTCACACTAACATTCAAGTTTGAATACTCTTAACTCAATTACTTGAATCATTGGAGTAATGGCTATGCTTGATTCTTTTCTTTTTTTTTTTTAAAGTGTTATGATTGCTTTACAAACAACTTCAAAGAGTATACAGTAGCTAATATAACCTAGAAGTAAACTTGTTTATTTTTCACTTAGGGACTCGACTTACTCTTAGACTTCCAATTCTAAAGCTAAATACAAGGTAAATTTGTTTCTTAAAGATTTCACTACTTAATTTTAACCATGTATTCTAATCACAGCAGTGGGTGAGTAAAGCATTTGAACAAGTCAATTTCACATTTTGTAGATGCTTATTACAACATTTAGTACAATCTCTAGATTTCATGATAATTTTGAAAAAAATTTGGCTTAAAATTGCTTAAGGACAAACATTCAAAGTATAAGTTAGTTCTCTATTCTCTATATTTTATTATCCTCTCCCCCACACTTAGCTTGAATAGTGTCCTCACTGTTCCTAATTTAGCACAATTGAAAAGGAATTAACAACTCAAGGAGCATTAGAGAATAAGAGAAAGGAAATTTTGGTACTTCCCTGGTATTGGAGCGCTCCCTTTTAGCTCTGGAAAGTGTCATCTAATGATATGTATCCTTGCTGCAGCTGATCCAAAGATTTCAAGACTACACTAAAATCAAAACAAACTAAACTAAAACAAAACAAAACTAAAACAAACCAAAACTAATGCAAAACAAAACTTTTTTTTTTTTTTACATGGGTTGCCTCCCATGAAGCGCCTTTCTTTAACGTCTTTGGCTAGACGTTCCTGGCTAAATATTCGGATAAGGATTTTGATTCCAGCCTTGGTGCCTGTGGTAATGGGTTAATAGCATCCGTAACAAAAACAGAGGAGATATCGTTAGGGTGTTTCATGGCATCATAAATATGAAATTTAATCACTTCACCATCAAACTCCATAGTGAGGGTGCCATCATTTACATCGATTTTCGTTTTAGAAGTCTTAAGGAATGGTCGCCCTAATAATATCAGTGATGAAGTACGAGAATCACTATCGTCCATGTCAAGCACATAAAAATCAGCAGGAAAAACCAACCCATTGACTTGAACTAAAACATCCTCTAGAACTCCCTCAGGATAAACATTGGACCTATCAGCAAGTTAAACAATAATACCCGTTTCCTTTAAAGGACCAACGTTTAAACGTTGATAAACAGACAAAGGCATGACATTGATAGAAGCTCCTAGATCACACATGGCTTTAGCGATTCCAAGACTACCTATTTTGCAAGGAATGGCGAACATACCTGGGTCCTTACATTTAGGAGGAAGCTTCTTCTGAATAATAGCTGAAACATTTTCACTCACACTAATCTTTTCATTGCCTTTCAGCTTCCTTTTGTTAGTGCACAAGTCTTTGAGAAATCTAGCATAACGCGGTATTTGCTTAATTGCATCAAGTAAAGGAATATTTACCTCGACTTTACGAAACGTTTCCAGAATCTCTTTTTCTTCCGCTTCCTTCTTGGATTTCGCTAATCTGGAGGGGAAAGGAGGTGGTATCAATGTGAACTTCGATGGCTCATCTAGAGACTTGCTAATCTGGTCGCCCTGCTGGCTCGGAGTCGAAGTCTCTTTCTTGGTCTCTTCCTCAAGATTAGACGGATGTCCTTTCTTATTTAGTCCCTGCAATTCTGTTCCACTTCTCAAGGTAATTGCATTAACGCTTTGCTTCGGGTTTGTAATAGTTTGAGAAGGTAACTTACCTTGAGTTTCTAACCTGTTTACGACTGAAGCAAGTTGGCTTACCTGATTCTCCAAGTTTTGAATGCTTTGCTTTGTTTCCTCCTGAAATTGTTTGGTATTCATAGCTAGAGACTTAACAATATCCTCAAGAGACATACCTAAAGTGGAAGGAGCTTGGGGTACGTGGTATGATGGCTTAGGCTGGAATTGTTGGACATGTTGAGGGTTATTGCCATATCGGAAGTTAGGATGATCCCTCCATCCGGGGTTGTAAGTATTTGAATAGGGATCATACTTCCTCTGCGGTTGTCCTGGAAATCCGCCTACAGCATTGGCGTGTTCATGGTTGTCATCTTGCAATGTGGGGCACATGTCAGTCGGATGACTAGGAGCAGCGCAAATTCCACAAGCCTTCACCTGCTGCGTTTTTCCAAGAGCTAGTTGTTGCACAAGGGAGGTAAGATTAGAAATTTGATGTTCAAGGTTAGACACACTTACCTCATTTACCTTCCTTGAAGACGTATCGTACCTATACCCAAATTGTTGTGAATTGGCAGCCATAATGGAGATCAATTCCATAGCTTGACCAGGGGTTTTGTTTACTATGGCGCCTCCACTTGCAGCATCCATCATCTTCCTCTCCATCGGGAGTAGGCCCTCGTAGAAATATTGGATAAGGAGTTGTTCAGATATCCCATGTTGTGGGCAACTTGCACACAATTGATTGAACCTCTCCCAATACTCATGAAGTGTCTCGGTGTCCCTCTGTTTTATACCACAAATTTCTCTTCTTATACCAGCGGCTCTGGAGGCGGGGAAGAATTTGTCTAAGAAGAGTCTAACCATATCAGTCCATGTGGTTATAGAACCTGGAGGCAAATAAAATAACCAATCTTTAGCTTTAGTACTTAAAGAAAATGGAAAAGCACGTAGCTTGATTTGATCGTCGGTTATTCCTTGCGGCCTCATACTAGAACACACTATATGGAACTCTTTCAAATGCTTATGAGGATCTTCATTCTCAAGACCATGAAATGTAGGTAGCAAATGTATCAACCCAGATTTCAATTCGAATTCCACGGCTAGTTCGGGATAGTGAATACAAAGTGGTTGTTGATTCACATCCGGTGCAGCCAACTCCCTTAAGGTTCTCTCGAGATTTGCCATGTCGTCCTCTTTTCCAGAATCAGACAAGTCCGATACTAAGTTCGGTCTAGTGGATGATCAAGCTTCTTGTCGCAGCCTCTTTAGAGTCTTCTCAATCTCCGGATTATAAGTTAGTTCACCTATCTGAGAAGAACGAGTCATACAAGAATAGAAATAAATTTGACACCAATCCCCGGCAATGGCGCCAAAATTTGATGGGTGTCGAATCCAACAAAAATAAAACCTACTCCTAGACAATTATATGATTTGCATATAGTGGTGAGTAGGGTCGAATCCACAGGGATTGGTAAAGATATTTCTATTCAAAGAGAACAATAAGAAAAAGGAAAATGGGGGGGTTTGGTTTGTGAATCAAATAAAGTAAAAAAAGGTAAGAAAATCAGATATTGGTAAAAGCCTAGCCAAAGGAATCAAGATGGTTTAATTCTAGGAATTGATCATCCATGCAAATGTTCTCTATTCTTGTTCTAGATAAATTGGTTATGGTTATTAACAAGCTCTAACAACCTATCTCTCCTTACTTCCTCGATAACCTCGGACAAGCGCTTTGAATTATTTCTCTTATTGATTAAACAACCCTTAGACAAGCGCTTAGGATTTAATCTATCAATAGCATTAAGATCTAGAGAGACTACCAATTCATGCTAGTAGATTATAAGATAACCTATTTAAACATGATCACACACCTCCATAACATGAATTCGATCATCTCTTTTATAACCAAACATGTTATTGCGTCACTAAGACTAGAACAATCAAACAATTACGGATTTGACGTGCTAGTTGACAATATATTAACTTGCTAATTGAGTAGAAGAGCTCTATTCATACCAATCAACAAAGATAATAATGACAAAACGATCAGAAGATATATGAATACCCGAAAGCAAAGAATAGAATAAATACAAGTCAATTAGACCTCACAATTCGTGGAGAATTAAACATCTATGACCCTTTGGCTAGAAAAGTAGCTTAGCTACACATGTTCATCAATAAAACGAAAATAAAAGATAGAAACATAATGAACCCGGTTGCTTGCTCTGCCTCCGCGTTTCCTTCTTCAAGATCCAAGATTCCAAAGTTCAAAAGTTGTCCTAACCCTCTAGGGTTGGCTCTATTTATACTATTAGATGGATAGCATGTGATCTTTGCTAGCAAGATACGAAAATATCTTTCCTTTTTCAAGTAGATTTCGAGAAGTGAAGATACGTCTGCTTGGCACGCCCCACCACATGGCCGTGGGTTAAGCCGTGCCATCCTCTGTGCATATTCTTCAAGTCTTCAACCGCGCCCAGTGTGAACCATGGTTAAACACACGACCAGATTTCAAGTCGTGCCTTCGTCTGTGCATAATCTTCAAGTCTTCATCCGTGTCCAGTGTGTAGCACGGTTACACCCACGGCTAGATTTCAAGCCGTGTCATCATCTGGTTGAACCTTGGCATATCTATCTTCCACCACAGCTTCAAGCACGGTTTATCCCACGGGTTCCACCACGGCCGTGCCTTAAGCCGTGTCTCTCTCTGTTCAAAGTCCTCATTTTTGCCTTCTTGTCCAGTGTGTAACACGGTTTGAAACTTGGCCGTGCCGCAAACCGTGCTTCCTCCGGTGGTGTAATTCCTTGTCTTGATCCAAGTTGTAGATGACTTCTCTAAAATACTTAAATTAGCATCCTTGACTCCATTTAACCTGATTTATCACGATGATAGAATTAAAGTACCATTTCCTTATGATTTCTATAAAATCAATAATAATTTAACACAATTTATACTATAAAGATTGAGTATAAAATGGCTCTATCACCTGACTTGTAACTTTTACAGTTAGGGGAAAAAAATGCAAAGCTAACACTTAAGGCACAAAGTTTGAAAAACATGAATTTCATTAACCTTTAACAAGGATCATATACATTACTTAAAATGCACCTTAAGGTTATTATTAGTCTAAGTCCTAAGGATTAGCTCCATCAAGTATTTCGAGATGATAAGCTCTATACCCGGCTACTTCTCATATTTTAATGTGGTCTTCCTAATTTGGCACTAGCTTCCCTTAACATTCTCTAAACTTAGTGGCCCTAAGCTTTCTACCTACCGATATTTAAGGTAGAAAGCTCTATGCTTCACCTTCTTATTGTAGTATCAAGCTACCACCTATTGATAGGTTGCCACTCAAGTACTCACTAGATCCCAAACTCTCTCAATAAAGTCTAAGTTTATAAGAGGGGCAATCTCATTAGCTTCCATGTTGAAAGCCAGTGCTCTTGCCATAGGTGCTTTGGGCGTAACAGACAAGACAACCTTAGTTTTGAAGACCATGTTGAAGGGAGTCCCTCTAGTCTGAGTCTTAAAGGTCATCCAATACTCTCAAAGGATATAGGGGTGATATGCTTAATAGCTAAGTTATCACTAGGGTATCGTGGGCTAATAGGGAATGTGAGTTTTATATAGGGTTTTAGTTGAGTTTCATGAGTTGCCCACTAGATGTGATTCATCAATAAGCATAACATGATGAGGAATCACCACTTGATTTGATGCATAAGTAGTACTTCTAGGGTTACTTGCCACAATGCCTAAAAAAAGGGATTAATAAGAGTGATATTTGAGAGTATAACTCACAAATAAAAAGAGAGAAGATTTCTATATTCAAAGATGATATTTAGCTTACATAAATAGAATTATTTATAGTAAGTCCCCTAGGGTTACAATACCAAGAGTAGAAAATTCAAATAAGCACACACATAAATACCTTATCTAGAATATTACAAAAGGGGTAAAATTGTAAAGGGATAAAAGGAATATTCATAGGAACATATGTAGTTGTCAAGTTTCAAGGACATGTATTTACTAGGCATTGGTTACATTCTTGGCTAAAAAGATAAGGAAAAATTATGCTAGATGGGTAAGGACTTCATCTAAGCTGACAAGGGATATGTTTGAGGCAAATAGGTTAGATGATGGCCGTGTTAACCTTAAGGCTGGTCAATGGGTGATAGGGTAAGTCGGCCTAAGTTGTTAAAGGTCAATGGTCCTATAATGACTTCTTCAACTTTGCTTAAGTTGTATAGTGCCTCTATGCCCTAGTCTCTAAGTGAAAAAGCATAAAGAAGGAGAGGTTAGGGAGAGCTAAGAGCTGGCAAGCTCCTTAGCCTTAGGTGAGCAATAACTTATCTTCATGTAGGTAGCTAATTATAATCCTTCACACCAAGTTTTGTAATCCCCGAATATGGGCTCAAGTGACAGGCCAAATATATTGATTCCTATTAAGGGGAACTCATCTGCCTATTTCCCTTTTATGTCAAACACTCTCTTCCTTAAATTGTTTAATATTTTCTTATTTACGACCTCGATTTGGCTATTAGATTATAAGTGTGTGATCGAGTTATAGTGGATCCTTAAGCCTCAATTTTGGTAAAATGTCCTAAACATGTCATTAAATTAAGACTCGTTGTTAGTTATAAGAGCGTAAGGAACTCCAAATCTGATGTGCCTAAAAAAGGAGTTTAAGCACATGTAATTGGAGCAAATTATAATCCTCAAATGCACTAGACCAATCTCGGTTCAAATTACTAGAAATTGCATAAACCCTAGTGAAGATACAATGAGATCTGAATGTTCAAAGTTGTAATTACAATTTCACAAAGATAATTTCCTCTAATATAACACTAATCACAAGTAAATCCACGTGAATAATACACAAAATCAGCAAGAACAAATCCGTGATCCACTTCCCACACAAAATGATCCACATTTCAAGTGTGGCTAAATTGAAGGTTAAAAACCAAAGCTAAAAACCAATTAATTAACAATAATAATTTCATTACAAATGCAATCAAATCTGACCAAGAAACATCCAATCCAACCCTAGATATAACTCAATAGTGATGAAAAGGAAACACAACAAAAAGGAATTGATATTACTCACAATTTCTCCTTATTGCACTCGCTACAATTTCAATTCTTATTATTGAAATTGATAAGAGCAATTGAACTAAGGAATGAACCCTAATTCTCTCACGTAAAAGGTGAAGTGTATTCTGAAAAATTCTCCCCTCAAAACTTTACTTAAGCAAGTATTCATACTTGCTCCCTTTAGAGTTAAAAAAAAAGTTCACAAAATTACAACTTTGCCACTTTTAGGGTGGTCGGCCCTAAAGATGATATTACAAGTAAATGAAAGTGTCTCAAAAGAAAATTACAACATAAATAGTTCAAGTAAATAACAATATATAAATATATAAATTAGTCTTCAAGATGCTGATCTTTTAGGTACCTTCAAAATGAGTCCCGACGAGGATCCTGACTCACTCAAAAGTGTAAGTGATTTGGCACCTTGTAGGACTGACAAATGAACCTATTGGAAAGCATAACAAGTATATGATAAGAATGAAGAAATTAAGTTAGCTTTCTCAGGATTAGGTTTCTCATGAAGGATTCTCAAAACCAAGTTGTGTAGGCCCTTAACTCAGGCCCTAGTGATAGGTCCTATGGGAATCTGATTCTTATCATCTTCTCGGGCCTCTGGAAGATTTGCCCTCAAATTTGATAGGTCTTCATGCATGTCGTATGGTAAGTATGGTGATAGATCTGCAACATTAAAGGTTGCCGATACCCCATAGTCTCCCGGTAACTCTATCCGGTAGGCATTGTTGTTAATGCGCTTTAAAACTCTGAATGTTCCGTCTAATTTGGGAGACAACTTCTGTGACTTCTTATGTGGAAACCTATCCCTACTAAGATTAATCCAGACTAAGTCACCTGGATTATAAATGTGATTTTTCCTGTGTTTGCTTCCCTGAATTCTCTACTGTTCTTGGGTCTTCTAAAGGCGTTCAGTTGTTTTGTCATGAATTTGCTGAATTTGCCTGGCTCGCTCAACTCCACTAAAACTCTCTTCCTTTATTGTTGGTCCTACTATAAAATCCAAAGGAATAGAAGGATTATAACCATACACAACTTTAAAGGGAGACTTACTGGTTGAACTATGAGTAAACCTATTGTAAGCGAACTCAACAATAGGAAGACACAAGTCCCAATCAGTAAGATTCTTGCCAATCGTTGCTTTGAGTAAATTTCTAAGCGTATGGTTGACAACTTCTGTTTATCCGTCTATTTGTGGATGGCAAGAGGTACTGTACATAAGCTTAGTACCTAATCTTCTCCATAATGTCTTCCAAAAGAAACTAAGAAACCTAGTGTCTCTGTCTAACACTATACTGTGCGGGACTCCGTGCAATTTGACAATTTCCTGCACAAAAATGTTTGCAATAAAAAGGCCATCATCTGTTTTGTGATAAGGCACAAAATGAGACATTTTGTTGAACCTGTCCACAACCACCATGATAGAATCCTTTCCTCTTTGTGTTCTAGGTAACCCCAACACAAAATCCATACTGATATCAGTCTAGGGTTTATCTGGTATAGGTAAAGGCATGTACTCACCCTGTATGCCTTTCTTCCCTTTAGCTCTCTTGCAAATGCCACACCTTTCTAACACCCTATGGACATCCTTTATCATACCCATCCAATAGAAATTCTCTCTCAATATGGTTAAGGTCCTCTTCTCACCAAAGTGTCCAGACAATCCTCCTACATGTGCTTCCCTCACCAATAATTCCCTCACAGATCCATAAGGTATACATAATTTTCCAGATTTATACAAAAACCCCTCAATCACGCAATAACCCTTATACATCTTGCCCTCATAACACCTCTCCATAATGGTTTTGAATTCCTCATCTTGCACATACTGTTCCTTTAACAATTTAAAACCCAACAGTTTTGATTGAAGAGAAGTGATAAGTACATACCATCGTGATAAGGCGTCAGCAACAATATTCTGATTACCCTTCTTGTACTTTATCACATAAGCAAAACCCTCCAAAAACTCCACCCACTTGGCTTGGTACTTAAACAAGTTCTATTGTCCCCCGAAATGTTTCAATGACTCATGATCTGTATAAATAATAAACTCTTTTGGGAGGAGATAATGCTGCCACGTCATGAGAGCCCTCACTAAAGAATAAAATTCCTTATCATAAATAGAATATTTCAAAGTTGCACCACTTAAATTTTCACTAAAATATGCTATGGGTCTCTTTTCTTGCATTAATACAACACCAATTCCTATCCCAGAAGCATCACATTCCAGTTCAAAAACTTTGTCAAAATCAGGTAAAGCCAATAATGGAGCACAAGTGAGTTTTTCTTTTACCTCTTCAAAACTCCTTTGGGCCCTTTCACTCCAAATGAAAGGTACATTCTTTTTAGTCAGTTCTATGAGAAGACTGACAATACTACTGAAATTATGGACAAAGCACCTATAAAAAGATGCTAGTCCATGGAAACTTCTTACCTCAATAACTAAGGCGAGTGTTGGCCATTCCTTGATTGCCCTCACTTTCTTCTCAACCACCCTAATGATAAGATCACATTATACTTATATTTTCTTTTGGATTTATATTAAATCTATTTCAATATTATAAGAAAATATAAAGAAATGGTACTTAATGGTGTTTATTGTGAAAATTCAGGTTTTGAGGACTCAAAAGTAAATTACAAGTTAATTGGAGGAGTTTTTCACGAAATTGAAGAAGCGAGCGGAGGATTGCATTGAAGGTCGCCGCCTTGGCCGGCCTACATTCAAACTGCCGGCCTTGAGCCGGCCTACATTGCTCCCCGGATATCCATTGCGAAAATCTCTCCAAAATCGTATCTCAATTAATTTGCTGACTCAACTCCTCATCAAATCAACCTTATCCTCCTCCTCTTTAGATCTATAAATAGGCCTCTTGTGTGAACCTTGGGAGCATCCCTTTTTGTTTTAGCATCTTTTGTTTAGCATCCCTTTTGTTTAACATCTTTTGTTTAGCATCCTTTGTTTTTCTTCTTTGTTTTAGCATCATTTGTCTTTCTTTTGAGTCATTAGAATTCCCTTAGGAACTTTAGGATTTTACATTCTCTTTAATTCCTTTACATTTCATGTTATTCCAAATTTTAGTTTGAAGAAAGAATGTTATTTTGCTGAAGTTTGCTTTCAATTGAAGAATTCGAGGAATCATTTTGGAAGATTGAAGTTCTACAACTCTTGAAGATTATAGCAATTGTTTCATTTACTTTATTTTCTTTTATGCCATTTATTAGTTTATTCTTGTTGTTCAATATGAATTCCATTGCACCTCTTTATTTCAATTGTTTTTATGCAACTCATACTATAATGTTCTAAATCATCCTTGTGGGAAACATGATGAAGCCATAATTCAAACTAAAATGATCATTGTATTCATGTTATAGGAAATATAGATATACGGAATTTTCATATAAGAAGTCCTGCCATGAATTGCATTTTGTAATTGAAATCAATGCATATGAATGTAAATGACTCGAAAGAGAAATTTAGGTTTTATCAGGAATTCCTAAGTAAGATTTAATAATTCATGTGGAAGCAGCGTTATTGAATTTTATTAGAAATTGACCTAAGTGTTTCATGCAATATTTTTATTAAATTTTTCACTAAGGGATTAGGAGAAATTATTTTAAAGATATTAGGCAATCATATAATTGGGAAATTTATGATTGTGAATTAGAATCCTCATTTGATTTTAATTAACGGGAGCGATTAAATTAAACTGAGGTAACATTACTTTAACACTTGATAAAGGATTAAGGTTTTGTTAATTTCTTGTGAAAATCCATATAGCTATGAGTTATTATAACATGAAGGCAATATGATTAGTAGAATTAGGGTGGATTCTATTTCCCACCATCAATTCATCATTTTTCAAACATAATTCTCTTTTTAAGCATTTAGTATAATTCATTCAATTCTCATAAAATATCATTGCCTAAATAATAGTAGAAATTGATAAAGGTCATTACTTAATCAATCTTCGTGGTTCGACACTCTTCTCTCACTATATTACTTGATCCGATCCGGTACACTTGCTGGTATTTATTCACGCTCATTTTATATCTCTTTTTACATGGATCACCTAACACCTGAGCCAGATACAATAAAACCCAAAAATGTTACCTTAGTTTGATAAAAGGAACACTTCTGGAGATTTGCAAACAGTTGTTGTGCCCTCAACACTGAGAATACTGCCCAAAGATGCTCCACAAGATGTTCTAGGTCTTTGTTGTATATCAGAATATCATCAAAATAAACAACAACAAATTTTCCTAAAACTTCTTTCAATACATAATTCATTAGTCTCATAAATGTACTAAGACATTACTCAAACCAAATGGCATAACCAACCACTCATATAGTCCATGGCGTGTTTTAAAATCGGTTTTCCATTCGTCCCCATCTCTCATCCGAATTTGGTGATACCCGCTTTTGAGATCTACTTTGGAGAAAACATGTGAACCATACAGCTCATCCAACATATCATCAAGTCTAGGAATAAGATACTTGTATTTAACGGTGATTTTTTTATGGCTCTGCAGTCGATACACATTCTCCAAGTACCATCCTTCTTAGGAACAAGAAGGGCGGGAACAGTACATGGACTGAGACTCTCCTTAACAAATCCCCACTCAACTAACTCATCCACCTAGGATTTCAATTATCTAGCCTCCTCAGGATTCATGTGATATGTAGGTCGATTTGTAATACTAAACCAAGCATAAGATCAATAGCATGCTCTATCCCTCTCAAAGGTGGTAAACCTGCTGGCAAATCATCAAGAAAAATATCGGTATACTCATTCAATACCTGAGAAACTGCTGAAGGTAGAGACTGTAGTTTCTAGACCCCTAGTGCACATCTCAACCGAAGCAAGTATATTGGAGTCTCTTCTGTAACAAGCCTCACCAATTCACCTTGTCCCATCAACAATACCATCTTTTCCTCTGAATTATTAAACTACACTGAAACCCTTTTAACCTTAGATGGCCTACTGATCTGTTGTTGAACCTTTTAAACCTCTAAAGGTGACATCGGATTTAGAATAATGCATTTACCCTCCTTCTAGAATACATAAGTATTCCTGAAGCCATCATGCAAAACCCTCCTGTCATATAACAAAGGCCTGCCAAGCAATATATGGGATGCACACATAGGCAAAATATCACACTCAATCTCATCACAGTATTTATCCCCTACACTGAATGGTACCCTAGCTCTTTAGGTCACATGCAAACTCCCCTGATCACTAAGCCAATGCAACTTATATGGTTTAGGATGTGGAGTGGTGGTAAGTTTTAGTTTCGATATTAATGATGCAACTACTACATTGTACAACTACCACCATCAACTATAAGGACACATAAATTTCCGTGTACACTACAAGAGATATGGAACAAGTTTTCCCTTTGTTCTTCATCTTTAGTAGCAAATGTAGTCAATGTTCGGCGCAATACATTAGCATAATGAAACATCTCACTAGACATTGTTGTGTTTTAAATCCAACAACGCAATAATAATCCTTATACCTCCACGGCTCAAGTACACAACTAAACCACAAATGAAATACTCACACACAACTACTCTTAAGTAGATAGAATTAAATTCAACTTCAAGTGTTTAAGTAACTAGTTCAATTACTTTCACACTTTAATAACTTCTTTGAATTTTAAATTCTACTACTCAACCTTCCTTTTCTTTCTATGGTTTTACATTATAAATAACCACAATGTGTAGCACCTTAACAAATACAAAAATACACAAATCCACCACCACACTACTCCTCTTTGCTCACGGTGCTACTCCAATTATGCCTCCCACACAATTGTCTACAATATATACACCAAAATCCACACCAAATGCACACAACTTCACTAATTTTTACAAATACAACTCTACACACATACACCTTCAAGTCACGATGCTAATGTCCCTTCTATTCAACACACACAACACAACTCTAACAACTCAATATTTCCCTCTTTACACCGCAATTCACACCCCAAAACACAACACACACACCCTATGGTTCACACTTCCAAATATATAATCTTTCACCACTACAAAACACCAAAGCAAACCGTAACTCATACACAAAACAGCAACAATTCAAATTTGAAAGTCAAACCACTTCACTAATTGCAACCTTTCCACAATTGGTAAAAAGCAATTTTCAAATTCAAATAACCATACATTAACTTCTTCAACTTAATGTTTGTTTTGAAAATCAAATAATTTCCAAATCTTCCACATAACTCAAATCTGGAAATACTCAATTGCACTTTCTATTTCCGAAAACAAACAAGCAAATTCCATACTTCTTCTTTCTACACAAATGAAGATACTTCACACTTTCGAATTTTGGTTCAAGAATGCACTAACTCTTCTCTTCCCTTCACAGTGCATTCAACAACAAAGAAGCTTCAACAAGACCTCAAATTCTACTTCAACATACAACAATTACAACTCCTCAACAACACATTCACGCAATCCAATCCTCAACAACACACTATTTCGGTTCAAGGTGAAGAACCCTAATTGAAATGAGGATCACAAAAATTCCCTTCTCTTAACCTAAGCTTTGATACCAAAAGATAATGTGCCTAAAAAAGGAGTTTAAGCACATGCAATTGGAGAAAATTATAATCCTTAAATGCACTAGACCAATCTCGGTTCAAATTACTTAAAACTGTGTAAACCCTAGTGAAGATGCAGTGAGATCTGAATGTTCAAAGTTGTAATTACAATTCTATAAAGATAATTTCCTCCAATATAAAACTAATCACAAGTAAATCCACGTGAATAATACACAAAATCAGCAAGAACAAATCTGTGATCCACTTCCCACACAAAATGATCCATGGTTCAAGTGTGGCTAAATTGAAGGTTAAAAACCAAGGCTAAAAACCAATCAATTAAGCAATAATAATTTGATTACAAATGCAATCCAATTTGACCAAGAAACATCCAATCCAACCCTAGACATAACTCACTAGTAATGAAAAGAAAACACAACAAAAAGGAATTGATATTACTCATAATTTCTCCTTGTTGCACTCACCGCAATTTCAATTCTTAGGATTGAAATTGATAAGAGCAATTAAACTAAGGAATGAACCCTAATTCTCTCACGTAAAAGGTGAAGTGTATTTTGAAAAATTCTCCCCTCAAAACCCTACTTAAGCAAGTATTTATACTTGCTCCCTTTAGGGTTGAAAAAAAGTTCACAAAATTACAACTTTGCCACTTTTAGGGTAGTCGGCCCTAAAGACAATTACAAGTAAATGAAAGTGTCCCAAAAGAAAATTACAACATAAATAGTTCAAGTAAATAACAAATATATATATATATATTAGTCTTCAAGATGCCGGTCTTCAAGGTACCTTTGAAATGAGTCTCGATGAAGATCCCGACTCACTCAAAAGTGTAAGTGATTTGGCACCCTGTAGGACTAACAAATGAACCGGTTAGAATGCATAACAAGTTTATGATAAGAATGAAGAAATTAAGTTAGCTTCCTCAAGATTAGGTTTCTCATGAAGGATTCTCAAAACCAAATTGTGTAGGCCCTTAGCTCGGGCCCTGGTGATAGGTCCTATGGGAATCTGATTCCTATCAAAATCTAGACATGATGATTCTCTAAACAAAATTTTAAACATTTTCCTTGATGATGTACACTAAAACCTAAGCCTCTACCCACTTAGTAAAGTATTCTACAATGACATTGATATACTAGCACAACCTTATATCTATGGAGAGGGACCTAGTATGTCTATCCTCTATTGCGCAAAGGGCCATGGACTTACAATGGACAGGAGGTTGATGCTTGGTAGCTAGTCAATTAGTGCATGCTTCTAACATTGTGGGCATTGCTACACTATTGCCATAGCATCTTCCTTTATGGTTGACCAATGATAACTAAGGTGAGGTGCTTTGACTACTAGTGTGTACCTTTAAATATGGTTGCTATATACTCCCGCATGTAGCTCTTCAAAGACTTATTGGGCTTCACTAGTCGAAGGCACTTTAGATAAGGCAGGTTGAAAGAGCATTGACATAACTCATTGTTGATAAGAGTGTACCAAGCCATCCTGTACATGACCTTCCTTGTCTCCTTATCTTCCGAGGTGACACCATCTTAAAAGTATACAAGGATGGGGTTTATTTAGTAGGGCTCAGTTGGTGGGGGTTAGTTCTCCATTGCCGTTGACTAAACTTATTAATATCTTATTAGGTAATAACTCTATAAATAACTTCCTATCTAAGGTGGAAAGATATGTTAAGGCTAGCTTAGAGAGGTTGTCTAATTGTGTTATCATTCTAGGGAATCTTATGTATTGTTTAAGAAGGGAAGTATATCTTAAGTATTTTTATTGAATCTAAGTACTTAGACATTCCCTTATCTTCTATTGTGCATTATCCTTTGACCTATTTAACCACTAATTGAGAGTTTGAAAAAATTTAGAGATTTTTCGACACAACTTCTTTTACAAGCTTCATGCCTATAATGAGTGCCTCATACTTTGCTTTATTTTTACTAGTTAGGAACCCAAACTTCAATGCATAACTAACAATGGCTCCTTATAGACTTTTAAGAACTAACCTAACTCCACTCTTCCACCCTACCACCTTGAGTGGACGAACCATTTACATAGAGAGCTCACTATAGTCAGTGCCATGGTAGGTCTTTTTGTGATAAGGTGCATTCAATGATGAAATCCCAACACTTTGATGGGAATCTACCCTACGGTTCAGTAGTGGGGGAACCTGATTAAGATGAATGAACCTAGACATCCACATATGGCCACTTTTATCTAATAATGTTTGATTTTGCACTTTAGTAGGTACATTGATCAATTTTATAGGATAGCTAAATAACATACACTAAGGACTAACTTACGAGACATTTTTGGAGTCACATCCAACAATTTACAAATTGTTCAGTTAAAGTGAAGAACTGACCATTTGAAGACCATCTTTTGCACTTGTAATTGTCATTTTTAAACCGGCCATTTTTGTTCATTTTGGAACTTGTAATTTGATTTTAGAACCGGCCACTTAGTGGCATATTTTAATTTTTTGAACATTTTTACCCTAATTGGAGCAAGTATAAATACTTGCTAACTAGGGTTTTTAAAGAGTTTTTGTCATTTTGAAAAACAAACACTCTTTGAGCCATGAGGGAGAGCCTTGCAAATCAAATATCTCTTATCAATTTCTTAGGAAATTGTAGCGAGATTCAATAAGAGGAGATTGTGAGTCATATCAATCTTGCTTTTGTTGTTAATAAATTATATTTAGTGAGTCATATATAGGTGCAATTTTGGTTACTTTTATTCACGTGATTTGGATTTAATTTTCAAATTTGGTTCATTTCAATTTTGAATTACTTCCTAGTGTAATTGCATGATTTCCCATTAAACATTCACATACTTATTGGTTCAAATTTCATTTGGTCATTTGCTTAAGTAGAATTCAATTTCATCACGCCACTTTGTGGATTTCTTCTTGTTAAATTCTCCAATTGGACTATGTTCATGTGCTTAAATTATTTAGGCACATCATAATTTAGTATCAAAGCATAGGAATTGAGGAAAGGACTTGTGTGATCATCATTTGACAATTAGGGTTCTTGGAGTTAATTTCTTGATCCGAAATTGTTGAAGTGGATTGTAGTAGTGCTTGTGGAGTTTATTTCATTCTTGTTGTTTTTTATTGAAGTAAACATGGAAAACTTGTGGTAACTTGCTTTCCTTAAGTTTGCCATAACTAAGAAGTAGTGATCCTTGGTGATCATTTAGAAAAGTGGAAATTTGAAACAAGAAGAGTGAATTGTGTGTTGGTAACTTTCAAAAATTGTATTTGTCATTTGTAATTTCTAGATTTGCATTATGTGGAGATAAGGAAGTTATTTGAAAATTCAAACACATCTTCTTTAAGTTTGAAGAAATTCATTGAGTAGCATTGATTGAGTATTATTTGAATTTGAATTTGCCTCTTACCATTTATGGAGAAGGTTGCATTAAGAGTGTTTTTGAATTTGTTGTCGTGTGGTGGAGTTAAGTGTCGTGTGTATATTGAGTTGAAAGGGTGTTGCAATGTGTGTTGTTATGTGTGTTAAGGTGAATTAGTTGCAACTTGAAGTAGTATTGTGGTGAAGTGAGTTGCACCGTGATTGTGTTGTGTATGTGTAGCGGTGTGAGTGTGTTGTGAAGAGTGTGGTGAATTGTTGTGGAGTTGTGCTGTGTAAAGAAGGTGTTGCACGTAGAAGTAGGAGTGTGTATGTGCCGTGATTAGCAAGGGAAATTTAGTGGTAAATTTTGAATTTCAAAACAATCATTTAAGTGTGGAAGTTATTAAGTATTGATACTTAAACACTTGCTTAGTGGATTCAATAACTTACTACTTAGAAGTGTTTAATTATTGCTTCAACTTATTGTTGCCATAATTGAAGTGTAGAGAAGTGTGTGTCGTATTGGTTGCTTAATTGCACCATAAGTGTACAAGTGTGTGTGTGTTGTCGTGGTGTGTGAAGTTGAATAATGTTTATTTTATAGGTGATTTGATTGTTGTAGCGGGTGAAGTGTTATTGTAGTGAAGAGAGTGTACTGCATTGTTTTAGATTATATTTCTACTTCAACAAATCAAATCCATAACTATGTCGAATGACAGTGTGAATGGGGGCATTGGCAATAAGGCCAATAGCCAAGTTGGTGGAGGACAAGGTTATCGTACCGCAGGTGGGAGAACTTTAAAGAACAACTTTAGGACTTTACCACTATTGTTGCTACACTAGCATCAAGGATTGATACGATGACGATGTTATAACCACCAGTGGCGAATCCTCATGCACCACAACTTAGAGTAGCTCCTCAAAACGTTTAAAGGGAGGGAGCAGTAGGAGGAGAAACTTGGGAAAGAGAGTGGAAGGAGATCATCATGCCTTTAGGGAGGAGAGGGATGATAACTTTGGGGTCAACCCTTACCTGAACAAAGATTTCAGGCAACCTAGGGGTCTAGAATATGTGAAGCTGCAGATGCCTTCATTTGATGGCAAGGGTTTAGCAGATGACTACCTAGATTGGAAGGATAAGGTTGAGGGCCTTTTTGAGTGTTATGAGATAGATGATAACACCAGTGTTCATCTTACTACTGTTGAGTTTATAGGTTATGCTGCCTTGTGGTGGAAGAATTTGGTGATTAGTAAGCAAAGGGATGGAGAGGCTGAAATTCACACTTGGAGAGACATGAAAAGGGATATGAGGAAGAGGTTCATTCTTAAACACTATAGGTAGGAACTGTTTATGCGTCTACAGACATTAAGACAGGAGGCAAAATAGTGGATAACTATGTCTAAGAGTTTGAAACTTTAATGATCAAATGTGGGTTAATAGAGCCTCCTGAGTAAACCCTACGGCGTTTTGTGTCTGGGTTGAAGTATGAGATAGCATGTGCCGTTGAGCTATAAAGGTATAGTGCACTTGATGAGGCTATATAGTTAGCCTTAAAAGTGGAAAGGCAGAGGCGATCCAACCCATTTCGGGTTACTAGTAATAGGCCTAGTACTATTACTAAGCCTATGGGGACTGATGGTCAATTGGGTGGACTAAAGGGAGTAAGCGAGCATGTTAGGACAGTAGACAGAGTTACCCCTAGCACAAACAAAGAGAAAATTATTTCTGGGAAGGGCAAAGAGGTAGTTGGATCTAATCTTAGGCAAACAGTACCGGGGTCGACTAGTAGGAAGATGCGCCAGATTAAATGCTTTAAATACATGAGATTTGGACATATGGCTGCACAGTGTCCCAATAAGAGAGTAATGACAGTTATGGAGGGCACCGAAGAAGAAGATGAAGAAGAAGTTGTCAGGCCTACAGATCTATCCATAGCTTTGCAGGAGTACTATGATGATCAGATCGCTAAGACACATGAGGATAAAAGGGTGAACATTACTTACCTATTAATGTGTTGCACAGGGTTTTGAATTTATCTCCAGATGCTGGGGACATACAGAGGGAGAACCTATTCCACACACCTTATCAAATTCGAGGTAACCTTTATGTGCTATTCATTGATAGTGGTAGTTGCACTAATGTCATATCTGCTGCATTAGTAAATAATTTACAACTAACCACTAGTCCACATCCTAGCCTTTACAAATTGCATTGGTTGGATGACTAAGGTAGTCTGCATGTTACATAGAGGGCAAAGGTGCCAATTAGTGTAAGAAAAAATTACAGTGATGAGATTATCTATGAAGTGCTTCCTATGTACGCCTTTCACTTATTATTGGGTAGACCTTAATTGTTTGATAGAAAGGTGTTATATGACGGGTTCAGAAACACTTACATGTTTCGAAAGGATGGTATATGGATAGTCTTAACGCCTATGTATCCATCCGAGGTGCGCTCTTTCCAAGAGCAAATTAGAAATACTTTTGGTTTTTCCAAAAGCCTGGCAAACAGGCAAACCAAGACATTGGGTTTAAGCCCAAGAGATGACCATTTAGATTTAAGGGAAAATCTTTTAGAGGCTTGAGGAGATGATGAGAATCTACCCTACAGTTCTAGCAGTAGGGGAACCTGACTAGGATGTACGAGCCCAGACATCTACATATGGCCACTTTTATCTAATAATGTTTGATTTTGCACTTAGCAGGTACATTGATCTATTTTACAGGATGGCTAAATAACATGCACTGAGGATCAACTAGTGGGACATTTTTGGAGTCACATCCAATGGCCCACAAATTGTTCAGTTGAAGTGAAGAACCAACCACTTAAAGACCATCTTTTGCACTTGTAATTGTCATTTTTTAACTAGCCATTTTTATTCATTTTGGAACTTGTAATTTGATTTTAGAACCGGCCACTTAGTGGCATATTTGTAATTTTTTAAACATTTTTACCCTAATTGGAGTAAGTATAAATACTAGCTAACTAAGGTTTTTAGGAAATTTTTGTCATTTTGAAAAAAAAAAAAAAACACTCTTTGAGTCGTGAGGGAGAGCCTTGCAAATCAAAGATCTCTTATCAATTTCTTAAGAAATTGTGGTGAGATTCAACAAGAGGAGATTATGAGTCATATCAATCTTGCTTTTGTTGTTAACAAATTATATTTAGTGAGTCATATTTAGGTGTAATTTGTGGTTACTTTTATTCACATGATTTGGATGTAAGTTTCAGATTTAGGTCATTTCAATTTTGAAATTGCTTCTAAGAGTAATTGCGTGATTTCCCATTGAACATTCACATACTTATTAGTTCAAATTTCATTTGATCATTGTTTAAGTGGAATTCAATTTCATCACGCCACTTTGTGGACTTTGTCTTGTTGAATTCTCCAATTAGATTGTGTTCATGTGCTTGAATTATTTAGGCACATCACACTTGGGCTTTGATGGCTTTTGAGGGTAGAAATTTTATACCATAGGTGCTCAACTTGATTGCATACCTAACCATCTAACCTAAGGTATTTAGCTTGTGGAGTATCTAACATAATGGTTAGTTGGTGAGGATGACCATTAGGTGTGCTTTAAAGTAAAGTCGAAGCCTTTAAGTGGAGACCTCTACTACAAGTGCAAACTTCTCAATGATGGAATATCTAACCTTAAGCCCTTATAAAATAAGGCTCACTTAGTAGACAGGCTGATGTTCTCTTCCCTCAACCTAAATGAATATTGAAGAGAGGGCTCAATCATTGACCAAAATATATAAATATAGCAACTCCCTCAGTACAAGCTTCAATAAGATGAGCAAGGAGGCTAGGAATGACTTCAGCTTGTTGAAGGAATCTTAACACTACACAATCTACTGGAAGTTAGAGGAATTCTTCAAAAATTTGAAGAACTTTAGACATTTGTTAGCTACTTTGGAAACAAACTTGTTAAGGGTAGCAACTTTCTCTATAACCCTTTAGACCTCCTTGACAGTTTTTGGGGGTTACATGTCAAGAATGGCCCAAATCTTCTCAAGGTTAGCTTCGATGCCCTACCTAATGGCCATATATCCTAAGAACTTACCTAACCTAACTAAAAACACACAATTTTGTGAGTTAAGCTTCATGTTGTACTTCTGTAATGTGTTAAAGGTTTCTTGTTGGTCCTTAAGATGGTCATTAGGCTCAACACTCTTCACAATCATGCCATCCATGTAAACCTCCACATTTCGTCCAATCTAGTCCTTAAACATTGTCCACTAACCTTTGATATGTTGCCCTGACATTCCTTAGGCTAAAGGGTATAACTTTGTAGCAATAAGTACCAAAGTTAATAACAAATGAGCAATTTTTTTGCTCTAATTATTGTAGTATATTAAGCCTAAGATGAAAATTTATATTCTCTTCATGATAGTTAAATGTTTTAAGGAAGAGAGCTGAAGTTGGCTCTCATTAAATGCACTTCAATAGCTATTTTTCAAGATGGTGATTGGGCGTTACTTCATCTAGCATTTGGATGCCATGAAAAAATATCTTAGCGTCTCCTCTTGGCATCTAAATGTCAGGTGTTAAGGTTTTCAAAACCTAGCTAGCATTTAAATGCTATCCTTTGACATCTAGATGCTAGCACCCCAAAAAGTGGCCAAAGGCCATTCGTTTATGGTGTCTAACTACTATGTAAAAGTGGCGACTAGATGCCACCCCCTCTAACTCACCCTCAATTAAGCATCTAGTTCAAAAAGATATTTTCAAGATTATGTTCATTAAATTTGATACTTAACTAGAGGGAAACTTAAGGATTTTTTAAGGATTTGAGGTGTCTAGGGAGTTTATTCTTCACAACTGAACTTAATTTTGCAAACCAAGCATTATAAGAATCACTTTTTCTCTCCCTTTGCCTTGTCAAAAATAAATTAACAAGGGAAATGCCTAATGAAGGGAAAGAAGAAAATGAGTAAAAAAACCAGCAAAGTCTCAACTTATGTTAAGACATGTGCCCCTTGAAAAACAAAGTAAGAAATATCCAAAAACCAAAGAAACATACCAGCCCATCAATATGTTCATTACAAAATAAGCCAAGCTTAACTTGTATTGCCACATAGACAATTGCACACCGAGTGTAACCAAAACCCCATGCAAGTAGCCCATCAATTACACATCATAAGATTACACTTACACATAAGGATGAATATGCATCACAAGTAGCCATAAGGTAAGCTTAGCAACACTAAAAAGTGGCCAAGTATAACAACAATATTAGAAACACAGCAAAAACCATGTCTAAATACAAAAATTAGAAAACATAAGTCATAAAGGATAAAAAGTGAAGTTCAAAAACCAAAGAATGACAAGTCCTAAGTGATCAATTAGTTGAAGGAGGTAGTGACGGAGGAGGAGGAGAGAGACACCAGAAGTGATCATAAAAAGCTTGATATTGCTTAAGCATAGACTCCTATCGAGCATCTACATCATCCAAGTGAAAAGACACAACATCTTGGAAAGAGGTGAATTGAATGATCATGTGATCACAAAAGGATGTGAAGTGATGCGCAAACCCTAGGTATGTCAAACCTAGAACCTGGCGATCGTAATTGAAATCAAATCCCAAGGAACATTTCGAACAAGTAGAATGGAACTAGGCCCCAATCACACCTGCTGATTGAAACCTAAGTTATCAAGAGATTTTCCCTAAGCAATTCGATTGAAGAAAATTCGTAGAGTTCTTTCTCAAAGAACAAGAGAGGGTTTTTCTTTTCAAAGAAAAGATGTAATTTTCAATAATAGAATAATGATAATGTGTCTTTTGGCCGTCTCCTCTCCTCGGTGATATAAGGATATCATACAACAAAAAATAATAACCTAAGTTTCCTAACATAGCATCCGACCTTATCTTCCTACTGACCAAAACTTCTAACTAATTATACTAAAGTACAAACCAAACAAATACAATAAAACATAACAAATAACAAAACTGAAAATACTTGTTCCCTTTTCAGTTCAATAAAATGTATCTATTCTAAGACTTCCAAATCCTTACATCCCTCCATGGAAACGTGAATCAAATTGATAGGCGTTGGTTCTCCTTTAGTGTAATTTGATCCCTTAGCTTATAAGTCCATGACTAATCCTTGTAAAGCGTCATTCATCCTCCTAGCTCTAGCTCAAGTCATTAGGCCTCCAATACCTTGCAATGGATCTTGGGATTTTGGTTCCGTTCTCATAGATGTTAGTTGATCGTCATCATTCCCTCCTTCCTCAAAAAGATTCGTTCTCGAATCACCTGCATCATAAAGAGTAAGATCAGAAACATTAAAAGTTGCACTTACATTACCATAGTGACTTGGCAAATCAATCTTATAAGCATTGTCATTGATGTGCTCCACGACTTGGAAAGGTCTATCTCCCCTTGGATGCAATTTAGACTTCTGTTGCATTGCAAATCTTTCCTTTCTCAAATGTACCCAAACCCAATCTCCTGGATGAAACATGGTTTTAACACGTCCCTTATTGGCTTGACAAGCATAGTGCTCATTTTTCTTCTCAATGTTAGTCCAAACCTAAGCATGTAATTCCCTAACAAATTCTTCCTTTTTCGTTCCATCAAGATCAACAAACTCTTTAGTGGGTAAAGGCAAAATATCCAATGAGGTCAAGGGATTAAAACCATATAATACCTCAAATGGAGAATATGATGTAGTGGAATGTGTTGTCCTATTATATGCAAATTTTACATGAGGTAAACATATCTCCCATTGTTTCAAGTTTTTATCAAGCACATCACGTAATAATATTGAAAGTGTCCTATTAACTACTTCCATTTAACCATCAGTTTGAGGATGTGCCACAATGAAAAACAATAATTTGGTGCCTAGCCTATTCCAGAGAGTACGCCAAAAATGACTCAAAAATTTTACATCCCTATTACTCACAATGGATTTAGGCAAACCATGTAACCATACAATCTCCCTGAAGAATAAGTAAGCAATATGTCGTGCATCATTAGTTTTAGAACAAGCAATGAAATGAGCCATCTTACTAAACCTATCAACAACAACGAATATGCTATCTTTTCCACTTTGAGATCATGATAAACCTAATATGAAATCCATAGAGATGTTAGTCTAAGGCTGATTAGGCACGGGCAATGGAAGATATTCCCTATGGGGCATCACTTTGGACTTAGCCTTTTACATACAATGCACTTATCACATATAGTTTGTACATTATGTTTCATCTTAAGCCAATAAAAATGTTCATGCAAAATGTCCAAAGTTTTTCTAACACCAAAGTGTCCCATTAAACCGCCCCCATACATCTCCCTCACTAACAATTCACATATGAAACTTTTTGGCACACATAACCTATCTTTCTTAAATAAATACCCATCATGCCTATAAAAGTCCACATATCTAGATTCAGAACAAGCAACCCAAATTTGATCGAAGTCAACATCATGTTCATACAAGTCTTTCATACATTCGAAACCAAGCAGCTTAGTATGCAAAGAAGTCAAAAGAGAGTACCTTCTAGATAGGGCATTGGCCACTACGTTTTCATTACCCTGCTTATATTTAATCACGTATGGAAAGGTCTCTATGAACTCCAACCACTTGGCATGCCTCTTATTCAACTTTCCTTGCATCTTAGATACTTCATACTCTCGTAATAGAATAAATGATGAACTCCTTAGGCCATAAGTAATGCTGCCACGTTTGCAAGGTCCTCACTAAGGCATACAACTCCTTATTATACACAGGGTAATTTAAGGTAGCCTCACTAAAGTAGGCTATTGGTTTGGAATCCTGTATTAACACAACACAAATACCTTTCTCGAAAGCATCACATTCAATCTCGAATACTTTCTCAAAATTAGGCAGGACTAATAAAGGTACGTTAGTCAACTTACCTTTCAGAGTTTGGAACGCCTACTCATGCACTTTAGTCCACTTGAAGTCGGCATTCTTCTTAACAAGATCATTTAGAGGAGCAGCAATGGAATTAAAATCCCTCACAAACCTCTGTAAAAGCTTGCTAAGCCATGGAAACTCCTGACCTCATTTGCATTCTTTGGTGTTGGCCACTCCCGAATCACCTTCACCTCCTCCTCGTCCACAGCAATCCCATCTGCACCTACAATAAAACCAAGAAAAACCACAATTTCCATACAAAAAGTGCACTTCTTTAAATTGGCATATAATTGGTTTTCCCTTAAAATGTTAAACACACATTGCAGATGATAAACATAATTATCTAATGTCTTGCTATAAATTAAAATGTCATCAAAATAGACAACAACAAACTTTCCAATAAAATGATGCAGAATACGATTCATTAATCTCATGAAAGTGCTAAGTGCGTTTGTTAACCCGAAAGGCATTACCATCTATTCATATAATCAATGTTTAGTTTTAAATGTTGTTTTCCATCCATCCCCTTCTTTCATACAAATTTGATAATAGTTATTCTTTAGGTCAATTTTAGAAAATAAACGTGCACCATTCAACTCATCAAGCATGTCATCTAGCCTAGGGATAAGATGCCTGTACTTAACTGTTATCTTGTTGGTTACCTGACAATCAACACACATGCGCTACATTCCATCCTTCTTAGGGACTAGAATGACAAGAACTGAACATGGGTTGAGGCTTTCTCTAACAAATCCCTTTTCCATCAATCCATCAACCTACCTTTGAATTTCCTTGGCCTCCTTAGGATTAATTCGGTATGCTGGCCGATTAGGAATAGATGTGCCTGGTACAAAATCAATTTGATGCTCAACACCTCATAGTGGAGGTAGACCCTTCAGTATTTCTTCAGGAAACAAGTCTTCATATTCCTACAATAAAGACACCACCATACTAGGCAATCAAGGGTTAAGGTCAGTATTAGTAAAAAATAAATCCTTATACATAAGTACAAGTAATTGTTTCATTGCCAACATTGTACTCCTGACCTCAGTTTTTCTCGCAATTTTCTCTCCTCTCTGTGTTTCAGAATCTTTTCCCTCATTGCTCAACAGTGTTTGTTTCTCACTCTTCACTCGCACATTCACGTGTTTCTCTCTGAATTCCTTTGCAATCCTTACTTGATCCTCGCAAGCTTCCCATGGTTTCTATGGAGTTAGAACCACCTTCCTTTTGTTTAGAACAAAAGAATATTGGTTCTTGTACCCATCGTACATCACATTCCTATCAAATTGCCATGGTCACCTTAGTAATAGGTGACTAACCTATATAGGAACCACATCACACATCACTTCATCTTTATAACTCCCTATGGAGAAAGCTATAAGAACCTACTTAGTTACCTTCACTTCCCTACACTCATTCAACCACTATAATTGATATGGCCTTGGATGTTTTATGGCTTTCAACTGCATTTTATCAACCAATAAAGTGCTGGCAATGTTAATGCAGTTGCCATTATCGATGATCAAACTACATATTTTATTTTGTACATGATATCATGTATGAAAGATGTGTTCACGTTGGATCCCTTCACCGCCCTCCTACGATTGAACACGGAGTACTCGCCTAGTGAAATATAACTCTCCACTCACGGGCCCCTCTAAATCAACATCCTCATATTCCTCTGACAGTGATACATCATCCTCCTTAGAGCTGATGCTCTCTACATCTCCATTGTCACGAATGATCATAGCCCTTTGATTTGGACACTGAGATGCAATATTTCCAAATCTCTAACACCTGAAACATTTAATATCTCAAGTTCTGGAAGATGGTTTAGTGTCAGTTTTACCTTTAAACGCAGCTATTGGACTCTTAGCTTTCACGTCCTCTTTAGGCTTCGAATCTATAGAATTCTTCTTTCAATTGGACTTCCAAGAAGAGTTGGAAGTTGCCTCAGATCTTGGATTGCTCATATACTTCAATTGTTGTTTTACCTTGATCACCCTATGCAACAATTCTTCCATATCTAGATAATGATGTAAGTCCACCACATCAGCAATCTCCCGGTTTAACCCATTAATGAATCCAGCAATTGTCGCCTCATCATCCTCCTCCACCCTAGCTCTAATCATGGCTATCTCCATTTCCTTATAATAGTCTTCTACACTCTTGGACCCTTGTGTCAATACCTAAAACTTCCTAAGCAAATCCCTATGATAATGACTAGGGATAAATTACTTCTGCATAATAGTCTTCATCTCATCCCAAGTACTAGTAGGTCGCTCTCCATATCTACGCCTATTATGCACTAGCTGATCTCACCACATACCAACATAGTTTAAGAATTCAATTGCAGCCAATTTGATTTTCTTCTCCTCAATATAGTTGTGGCATTCAAATACATGATCCATCTTTCTCTCCCACTCCAAGTATAACTCTGGATCATTCTTCCCCTGAAACAAGGGTATCTTCATCTTAATACTTCCCAAGTTACTGTCTCGCCTCTAGGTGTTCCCTCTCTCCCTTACATAATTATACTCACCTGAATCAATTTCCTCACCTTCTTCTATCCTAATCCCTCCCCTCATTAGTCTACTCACGCCTCACCTAACAGTGGTACTGCTAGACGGTTCCTTACTCCTTTCCATCTTATCCATCCTCTCATGGATTTGTTCAAGCTCACCACTCAAGAATCTCTTCATCTCCCTATCAACGCATCAAACATCACCCTATTCTCCCCTCCTCCATTCTCACCTCCAGTTGTGTTTTGTCCCAACATATCTCTACAGTCAAGAAAATAATTAGTAACACAATTATAATATGTTTCTCACAACTCACTCATGTATTGCTCTTAAATACTAATGCTCTCATAATCCACTCGTGTTTATCTCTCAACAAGAATGTCCTCACAACCTGATCTTATAATTCTTTGATATGAACTCATATTGGAAACCTCCTCAATGCAACCACTGAGGTAAAATCTATTGATTACTTGTCGGTTCCAAGTCATGGCAAGCAATGGAAAATAACTACAATTCTAATTGATATGAAAAAGTACTCACTACCAATTTAGAAACACAAGTCAAAGCAATCCCTATCATGAAATTGAAGGAATAAAAAATTGCATCAAATATGTCAAGGAGTGTAAATGTAATTTAGATACAAAATTGGAAAGACAAAGATATATTTTACGGTAGGAATTGGAAAGTACATTGTAATAATTGATTTGTGATTTCCAAAACAATAATTTATCTTGTATTTTTAGCAATTGGATCTTTTCACTGCCGAACATGAATTTTTTTTTTTTATACGAATTCTCAAAGAAATAGAACAAGAATCACAACTTGAACTTCAATTAATTAGGATAACAATTATTGTGGTCAGTCACCAATAGATCTCCTACGACCGAATTGAATTTTTTTTTATACGAATTATAGGGTATGAATAAGAAATATGGAATTGAGCAAACAACTAATTTAACAAAGATAGAGGTTACTTGATTCAAGAAGCTGAAGTTTTGATACCAAATGATGCTCAAACCCTAGGTATGTCAAACCTAGATACGACGATCATAATTGAAATCAAATCCCAAGGAACGTCTCGAACAAGTAGAACAGAATTAGACCCCAATCACACATGTTAATTGAAACCTAAGTTATCAAGAGATTTTCCCCAAGCAATTCGGTTGAAGAAAATCGTAGAGTTCATTCTGAAAAAATAAGAGAGGGTTTTTCTTTTCAAAGAAAAGATGTAATTTTCAATAATAAAATAATGATAATGTGTCTTTTTGTCGTCCCTCTCCTCAGTGATATAAGGATATCACACAACCAAAAATAATAACCTAAGTTTCCTAACATAGCATCTGGCCTTATCTTCCTATTGACCGAAACTTCTAACTAATTATACTAAAGTACAAACCAAATAAATACAATAAAACATAACAAATAACAAAACCGAAAATACTTGTTCCCTTTTCAGTTCAATAAAATGTATCTATTCTAAGACTTCCAAATTCTTACATCCTTCCATGGAAACGTAAATCAAATTGATAGGTGTTGGTTCTCCTTTAGTGTAATTTGATTCCTTAGCTTGTAAGTCCATGACTAATCCTTGTAAGCATCATCCATCCTCCTAGCTCTAGCTCAGGTCATTGGGCCTCCAATACCTTGCAATGGATCTTGGGATTTTAGTTCCATCCTCTTAGATGCTAGTTAAACCTCATCATGAAGTCAACACAAAAGGAGGAAAGCTTAGAAGAAAGGGAGGGTAAGATGGGTGGGGCATGCTACTAATCATCATTAGGTTCTTCTTGTTCATCTCCACATAGCTACTCAATTCCCCACCAACCATGTCAAACTCGTAGTCATCACTAGAGTTAATATAGTCAGTAGCTTATGCTTGGGAATTTCCAAGAGGTAAAAGTGGACTTTTCCTATGTTATTATACTTCCAGATACCCTTTATAATAGAAGGGGAAACAAAAAAGGCTCACAAGAAAGTTCTTTATGGAGACTCTCAAAGACAATCCCTTTCCTTTTATAAAGTAAGGTAATCAACCTTCAACTCCAAAGAAGACCATGATTCGACCAATTTGTGACTTTCTTAAAATTATCAAACATTAAATCCCAAAAGTTTATCCTCACATCAAAATAAAGTTTCTCTATAATCCAAAATTCTTCCTAAGTTACATTACTATGCCTAACTTACATGAATAATAGGAATCAAAAGTACAAATTTGATTTCAAAAGGCATTGGAGAAAGTTACATTCAAATAGAGCTAGTCAAAGTTCTAATTGCAAAAAAAAAAAGCAATTAAAATTCAGGTTCCAATCTCATATAAAGTCCATTATACAAATGAATGTTAGAGGGAGTTTCGTTACAAGAGGAAATCTAATGAAGGGCAAGATCAAAATCAGAAAAGAACTTGACTTAAAAGTGCAAGTGGTTCATCAAGAAGGAAGACTTATAGAGTTAGTTCTAAATGTACGCCAACTTTTGGAATGAAGAGAGCTTATAATTCTGAAGACACAATTAATGATGCTTTGATAATAAGCCAAAGACCTTTTAGAAGAATACTTTTGATAGGTGCATTAGAAGAGACATAGGAAGATAACCTTCTAAAGACTTTATTTATGTGAGAAAATCTTAATTGGAATTAAACAACATTTTGAATCTTTTAAATTAGGAAAGAGAATATTATAAAACTCGAAGAATTGAGAAAGCTATCATTTAGGAGTTATTTTATTTCCTTTCTAATTAGTAATCTTTCTTTTCTAGTATTTCCTTTTTCTTAGTAGTTACTTGTAATCATCTATAAATAATCATGTAACCTTACATATGGTTGGTGGTTGTTATCCTTAATTTAATATTATTTTCATTAGTCTCTTGAGTATTTGTGTGAAGCCTTTCATCTATTATTGAAAAAGTGTCCTTTTTGTATCTTACCAATCAAAATATCCTTCTAATTGTAGCAATCCTCTTTTAATTGACCAAGTCATGGGTCATATTGGCTACTTTAATTAAAATCCCATTTGATTTCCATAAAATGTGGGTCACATTGGTTATGGAAGTTCGAACACCCCTTTTCCCAATTTATCTATTAAATACCAATTTGACTAGTTATCCATATCCCTTATGTTTATCGCATTTTATAAACACAAAAAAATCCATCAAAATATTTAATTTGTTTTTTCACTTCATAAACCAAAAACACCAAAGATATTAGAACTTTGCTCATCTGCCACACATTTGATAGTGACCAGATTTCTATCTTAGGAATTTAGGCACATCATCTTAGTATTAGAGCATTGTTCATATGCTTCTTAGTAGGTTTCTAATTTCACTATTTCCATTTCAACATTTTAAAGTAGAAGAATTGGGTTAGAGATTTGACAATGTAGAAGTTGGAGTGATTTGTTTGATTGTAGTGGTATTAGTTGAATTTGGTGTTGAAATTCCAATATGTTGAGTGAAAGTGTTAATGCTAGTAAAAAAAGGTAGTGATGTTGATGTTAGAAGGAGAGAAGGAATGTGCACAATGATCAATAATTAGTAGAACTTGCAAAAATGATGTGCACAATGATCACTGCACAATAAACTTTGATTTAAAGTATGGTAGAACATGTAGGAGGCAAGAATAATAATGAAGGAATACATAGAAATGGAGGAAGGCATGCTAGAATAGATTATGAGATTTCAAAAAGAGAATGAGATAATTTTAAAGTAGAGCATGTAGTTGAAGTGGATCAATTGGTATGAGGGTTAGAGATTATTAAATTGAAAATTTTGAAATTTGATGGTCATGAATCTCCCGATGATTACTTAGATTAGGAGCAATAAGTAAAAACATTTTTTTGAGTGTCATGAGTATGATGAGCCAACTAAAATTAAGATGGCTACTTTGAAGATTATTAGTTATGCATCATTGTGGTGGAAGAATGTAAAGATTCAAAAAAGAGAAGATGGAGAAGTAAAGGTGATAACATGGAATGTGATGAAGAAGGTGATGGGAGAGAGATTTGTACCCTCACACTATAAAGAGGAGTTATATATGAGATTGCAAAATCTAAGGCAAGGGGGAATGTGTGTGGAGGATTATATGAAAGATTTGAGACTCTTCTAATAAGATGTGAATTAAGAGAGCCTAAAGAACAAACTATAGCAAGGCTTATTTTAGGGTTGAAATATGAGATTGTGAATGTGCTAGAAATGCAATCTTATGAAATTTTGATGATGTAATAAAACTAGCACTCAGAGTTCAAAGGCAAAGATTAAGGAATAAGGCTTGATCACTTAATGTTTTTAATAGATCAAAACCTCCACAAGAGAAGAAAAGGCAAAAGGATGCAAATTAAAGAAGGTGCATATAAGTTCCAAGAAAGGAGAGAACAATAAACCAAAATCTTATCAAGTGCAATAGAATGATTAGAAGTATCTAAGAAAGAAGTCGAGTGAGATCAAATGTTTCAAGTGCTTAGGAATTAGGCATCTTGCTTTTAAATATCCAAATAGAAGAGTCATGGTTTTAGAAGGAGAAGTTTCAAAGATGGAAATTGAAAGTGAAAAAGAGGAGGAAGATGCCACTGAAACTAGACTCAAGGAATTTAATGAAGATAAAGATGGCACTAGAGGTTCAAAAGATGATGTTATATCTTTAATGATTAAGTAGGGATTATGAATGCTCCGAAACCTCGAGTCGCGCTACTACTCGCTACGTGTCCTTATCACACAAGAATACGTTAAGCCTCTAAGATTACTCTGATACCATGCAATTCAAAAATTCCTATAAATTACCATTCATTGTCTACAATAACACCAAACCCTGAAACCAATTTAACATGAATCCATATTTAACATCTAATTTAGTAGAAGTCTATAAAACTCTAAACTAATATTCTCCAGATACTACCGACTATTAAATCCCAATAACATAATTCCTTCTAAATTCTAATGATAACCATCTTCTTCCTCTCTTTGTGGTTTACCCAATTCCAGGTTATCATCTCCCTCAATACCTACATCTAAAAAAATATTCCTCAAAGGGTGAGCTAATGCCCAGTATGTATAACACAAGCACACGGGCATGAATAAACATGAATAGGTATCACATACATTTTGTAGTACTTAAATAGCAAGAATCATTTCATGATATTATTTAAGGCCACAGGTAAAAATAGGGTACTCGTAATCCCCTTAACACACTTATCAAATTGAAACATAAATCGGTGATGTGAACTACCACTACAGGCTCCACACCCATGATCCCTTAAATCACTTAAACTTATTGATGGGAACTGTCACTAAGAGCCCTATAACCATGATCACATAAACACTTAACCTTAAACTAACCCAGATCATTTTCAAGCATGACTCCATTAGAGATAATGTCACACAAGGATTATTGAGGTGCTCTCTAGGGATCTACCACTACGAGGCCCCTAAGCCAAACTAAGCATAAATAGCATACACTTAAACACTTAATAGTCTTGTATGTAATCCATTTCAACAATGTATTCTAACTTAAGCAAACACAAGAAACACACATGTTACACATACCTTAAGCTAAGTTGAAATCGATACAGCATCAATAAGTCCTTCTTAGTACCAATCTAAGAATAATATAATATCTTAACTCTCTTAATCTATTAAATTTTATAGGTCTTATTAGTTATCTAGGTTACGTAAAAATTAACCTAATTAAAAGTTAAATAAATATACAATTAGGTTATGTTTCACTCAACATGACCATATTGGAGGTCATGTAACTTAATATGGGGTGATATATGGTCGTATCGAAGGCCGTGTACTTTTTAGTGTAGGATATCATTTCTATGTATGGTGAGACATGGCCGTGTTAGGAGGTCGTGTTCCTTTTTGTAAGGTCTAGGACATGAGTATGATACGACCGTGTTAGGAGGTTGTGTATCTCTTGGTATGTTTAGGTTTAACACAATCGAGACATGATCGTATTGGGAGACTATGTATCTTTCTATAAGCTTTAGGTTTAACACTGGCATGACACAGCCGTGTTGGGAGGTCGTGTGTCTCTCTATGTAATCTAAGTTTAACACTGTTGAAACATAACCATATTTGGGAGGCCATGTATCTCTCGGTTTGTCTCATGAACCCTAATTCCTCTATACCAATTCATCTTAATTTCATTATTTTTTTCCTAGATTTAATTTATTTTTAAGACGTATTTTCTAATTAAATTACACATATTAGAATACTTCATCAAAATTTCTACGAATCGAATCCTTGATTTGTTGATTCTCGTGATCATTACATCCCTTCTTTGATTCAGATCCTAATTGAAATGAGTGATGGAAATTGGTTAAGTTCTCTGTTCCACCAGCACAATAATCATGAAATCGTTAAGTCCCTTTACCTGGTTTTCTTTATAATCATCTACGGTAGATCGTTAAGTCACCTTACTCTCTTATGAGTGTTTTTCCCTTTTGATTTATTGTTCCACTATACAAAATGGCAAAGGAAGCTCTCTAGGTTGACTTAGGTATTTATACCCTTCATATAAAGTGACCCATTTACCCCTTATTTTATATACATTTTCTGTCTTTACACTTATCTTTATGTTATAACATATATCAATATAGAATAAATTTTTTGGTATTTACATTCTCCCCACCCCCAATAAGAACTTTTATCCTTGAAAGTACCTGATTTTAGAATAGCTCTAGATATTTCTTCATCATCTCTTCTTCCAATTCCCATGTCACTTCTCGTTCTGTCTAATTGGTCTATTACATTTTAACATAGGGAATTGTTCTCCATCTTAGTACTTGTTCTTTGGTGTCTACAATTCTAACTGGTCTTTCCACAAATGTCATACTTGGCAGTACATTCAATGGCCTCAAAGCCACTATCTAATCTAGGTTAGGTATATATTTCCTCAACATAGATACATGGAATAAGTCATGTACCCTAGCTAAACTTGGTGGAAGAGCCAATTGTAAGCCACTACACCTATTCTTTCCAAGATCTCAAATGGACCTACATACCTCGAGTTTAGCTTCCCTCTCAAACCGAATCTAATTACCCCTTTAGTTGGAGAAATTCTCAGCAAGACCTTATCCTAATGTGCCTAAAACCAAGATTAAGCACATACAAAACCAATTTGAAAAACAATCAAATAATGTCAATCAAACTAGTAATCAAATGGCGCAAATCCTCACTATTTATGAACCAATTCTTAAACAATGGTGTGATCAATATTAATTCCAAGTATGATGATGCTCTAGTACCAAATTATGATGTGCCTAAAACAGGATTAAGCACATGCAAATTAAACCAAATAAAAATCCCTAAATGACTTGGACAATTCGGTTCAAGGTGAAGTAATTGTAACATGACCTTAATTGCAATATATGGTCTGAATGATGTATTGCATGAAATGGATCAACACAATAGTATATTCTTCAATGATGATCACAAATTATACTTCAAAACCTACGTGATTACTACTCAAAATCCACAAGAAAATAACCATGATTCCCCTTCCACAACAAATACTTTCACGGTTCAACAATGTGTAAAAATGAGGAATATCAATCAAGTATAACAAGAACTCAAATTAGCACAATAATTCGAATAATTATGAATCAAATCTGACCAAGAAGTATTCCAATTCAACCCTAGATATGACTCACTAGAGATGAAAAGAAACACAACAATAAGAAATTGATATAACTCACAATTTCCCCTTGTTGCACTCACCACAATTCCAATTCTTGGGATTGAAATTAATAAGAGGAATTGAACTAAGGAAGAACCCTAATTCTCTTATGTAAAAGTGTATGTCTAATTCTGAAAAATTCTCCCTCAAAACCTTACTTAAGCAAGTATTTATACTTGTTCCCTTTAGGGTTAACAAGTCTACAAAATTACAACTATGCCACTTTTAAGATAGCCGGTCCTAAAAGAAAACTACAAACAAATGAAAAGTGTCCCAAAAGAAAGATTACAACATAAATAGTCCAAAGAAATAATTATAAATAAAAATAGTCTTCATCATGCTAGCTCTTCCATAGATTCGTCAGCCCAACTCATCGTCGGTTTAGGTCGGTCCATGGATAACCCACAAGCTAAGTCTTAGTGACTTTGTCCATCGCCCTATAAAGCAAGATAAGTGTACTGTTGGAATATACAATACATGAATAAGAGAAAAGAGGTTAGTAAACAAATAATTTCAGAGTCAATGTGCTCAAAATGAGCCCTCATTACCAATATTTGAAATCCTTTGGCTCTTTCCCTAATGATAGGTCTTGATGGATTTTAATTCCTATCATATCCCCTACTTGAAATTCCAAAGGGCATCTTCTCTTATCTACATAGCTCTTTTTTCTAAATTGTGTTGTTTGTATTCTTTGCTTGATTAGCTTCACCTTGTCTATTGCCTCTTAGACTAATTATAGTCCCATGATCTACCTTTCTCCCACTTCATCCCATTATAGTGGAGATTTGCACCTTCTTCCATAAAGAGCCTTATAAGGAACCATTTGGATGATTACCTGGTAGCTGTTATTTTAGGCAAACTTAATCAGAGATATATGCTCATTCCAATCACCTCTAAAACCTAATGTTTAGGCTTTAAGTCTTCTAGAATTTATATAATCCTTTTAAACTGCCCATTCATCTAAGAGTGGAATATAGTGTTGAACTGTAGTTTGGTGCCCAAAGCTTTATGTAAGTTGTTCTAGAATCTGCTTACAAATCTTATGTCTCTATTAGAAGTGATGACCACTAGCACTCCACGTAATCTAACTATTTCTTTTATGTATATCTAAGCTAGTTTCTCTAATTTGTATCCCACTCTGATAGGTAGAAAATGAGCAGACTTGGTCAAACTATCCACTATTACCCAAACTACATCTTGTTTCTCCTTGGTATTCGAGAGGGCTATAATAAAGTCCATTGTCACATGCTCCCATTTCCATTATGGTACTAGAAGAGAATGTAATTCTCCAGCTAGTCTCTGATGCTCTATTCTGATTTGCTAGCATGTGAGGTATCTGGCTATATACTCAGCTATCTCTCTCTTTATGTTTCTCCACCAATAATAACTCTTCAAATCCTTATACATTTTGGTGCTTTTAAGGTGTATTATATAGGCTGAGTAATGCACCTCTTTCATCTCTCTCTTTAATTCTATCTCCCTTGGCACACATAGTTTTGTTTTATATCTTAAGGCTCCCTTTATATTTGAGTTGAATTCAAGAGCCTTGCCTTATCCTATTCTGCTTTTGATCTCTTGAATGTCTTTATCTTCTATCTGACTGGTTTTAATTTTATCCATTATGGTTGGTTATATTCGTACGGTGACCATTTCTGCTCTCGCTTCTTGAGTTAAAATTTCCAATTCTAACTTACGCATGTCTTCTAATAGCTCTTTCTATGAAGTAATAAGAGTGGCTATATTACCCTGTTTCTTCTAATAAGGGCATTTGCTACCACATTGGCCTTTCCTAGATGGTATTGTATCTCCAAGTCATAATCTTTGTTTAGCTCCAACCATCTCCCATGTCTCATATTCAATTTTTTCTATGTGAAGATATACTTCAGGCTCTAGTGATCAGTGAAGATTCTACACCTTTCTCTATACAGGTAATGCCTCCATAACTTCAAGGTTAATACTACTGTTGCTAACACTAAGTCATGAGTTGGGTAGTTCTTCTCATAAAGCTTCAGTTAGCGAGGTGCATAAGCTATTACCTAATCACCTTGCATCAACACACACCCCAACCCTTGAACTAAAGCTTCACTAAACACTATAAATTCTTCTCCACTCTTGGGCAATGTCAAAACTGGCATTGACACAAGTTTCTCTTTGAGCATTTGAAAGCTGGCTTCACATCTACTATCTCACTCAAATCATACATTCTTTTGTGTTAGTCTAGTGAGAGGAGTTACTATTTTGAAAAATCCCCCTACAAATCTCCTATAGTAGCCTACTAGACCCAAGAAGCTTCTTACCTCTATAATTGTTTTCGATCTATGCCAATCTACTATTGCTCTCACATTTTTTGGGTCCACATATATCCTACCTTTATTAACCACATGACCTAGGAACACTACTTATTCTAGCTAAAATTCACACTTACTGAACTTAGCATACTACTTTTCTTCTTATAACCTACCCCATATTAGTTTCAAGTGCTCTTCATGCTCCTCAGTGCTTTTAGAGTATATTAAGATATTGTTTATAAAGACGATTACAAATTTATTTAGAAAATCCTTAAATTCTTCGTTCATTAAGTCCATTAATGTAACTAGTGCACCGTTAGTCCAAAGGGCATCACCAAAAACTTATAGTGCCCAGATCTAGTCCTAAATGACGTCTTTTGAATGTCTTCTTCTTTAATCATCAATTGATAGTATCCTGATCTCAAGTCTACTTTGGTGACCTAAGCTCCATGCAATTGGTCAAACAGGTCATCTATCTTGAGAAGAGGGTATTTGTTCTTGATAATGACCTTGTTTAACTCTTTGAAATTTATACAAAGTCTCATGCTTCCATCTATCTTTTTAACAAATAAGACTAGTGTGCCCTAAAGAGAGACACTGGGTCTTATGAAACCCTTATCCTATAGCTCATGTAACTATTTCCTTAGTTCTTCCAATTCTACTAGTGTCATTTTATAAATTAGTTTTGATATTGACACTATGTTCGATCCTAAGTCAATACTAAACTCTATCTCCCTAGCTGGGGTAAACCAGGAAGGTCTCTTAAAAACACTTATGGAAACTACCTCATTATAGGTACCTTCCATCTTAGCTTCTTCACTAACTTCAGTAGTTATAGCTGCCAATATGTTTCTTCCCCAAAACTCATAAATAGGCAATCTAATGGGTCTCTACACTTTTAGTTTATACTCAAAGTACTCTTCCTCCAGTATATTGAACTGCACCACCATGTTGTGATAGTCAATGGTGGCTTGGTACTTTAACAGCCAGTTAACACCTAAAATGATTTCAAACTCTATCATCTCTAAAATTAGGAGATCTGCTAGCATCAAATTTCCCTATATCTCTATTCTCACTCCTCTACATATTCTACTTATCTTCCCTCTAACTCTCAAAAGAGTACTAACAGCTAGACAATCATTCATGTGTTCAGCATTTAATGTACAAGCACATACAAAATTCTCATATATATAGGATACTAATGCACCGGTATCAAACAATACATAATAAGCATTACAAGAGTAGACTAAAAGCATACCTACAATGTTATCCATGTCAAAGATGTCCTTGTGTTACTATTGTTCTATAGTAAACACCCTGATAGGAACTCGCTGCCTAGGAGCACCTGCTTGTGGTCTACCACCTTGTCCCCTCACTAAAGGTCTGGCTACTTTTTGAGTTAGGCTTGCTTGATTTCTTACTTGTCCCTAAGGACAGTTAACTACTTTATGTCCCATTTGCTTACACACATGACAAAAAATTAGGGGGATCGACTTCTCAGTGCAATGCCTTCTAATGTGTCTAGTCTTCCCATAAGAGAAGCATGCCTCATCTAGTCATTTATACTCTCTCAATTCATGAGGCCCATAGCATCAGGTACATTTAACATTTAGGCCTACTATAGGAAGTGCCAAAGACAATTGTCTAATTTGTAAAGGAGGGGCTGCAGCACTCTATATCCTACTCTAATGTATATGATGTCTCTTAACCTTATCTTGTCCCATTCTACTCGAGGTAGGTCTTTTTCCTAGAGCTATTACTACTCTACGGCTCATCTGTTCCTCTATACTTTTTCTACTCTACTGGTACTTAGCCTTATCTACCATTTCAACATAGGTATTTAGTTAAAAGGCCCCAACCACAAGTTGAAGGTCCAAATCTAAGTCTCTTAGAAATCTTCTAACCTGAATCCTATCGTCATTATGGAGATTTACAAGAAGGAATTAGATTATCTGATTCAATTCTTCTTTATATTCTTCCACTGTTTATCCTTTTGTTCACAATTATAGTACTCATTCTCCATCCTATCCCTAAAGTTGCTAGGGAAATATCTTTAATGGAAAAATTCTCTAAATACTACCCAGTTCATGCATTCCCTTACAAGTTTGAGAATTGAGGCCTACCATTTTACTGTAGTTCCCTTCAGCATAAATACAAGATAGTTGACCTTCCTATCTTTTCATATCTGGAGGATAGCAAATGTCTTTTCAATTTCCTCTACCTAGTCCTTAGCCTTAATTGGATCATCCAATCTAGGATTAAACTCTTAGCCACTCTAATAAACCTATCAAAGCTAATAGGTTCATTGACATTCATGTGTTGTTGGATATTAGGGGTTTAGTGTTGTTATGTTAACAATCCCACTAAGTGATTCACGGTAAGTAATAGTTGGACTGTCTCTTCAATCATTTGACCCCTTTCCCCCTTGTTGCTATTGATTTTAGATTTCTTCCTCATTGGGGTTATCACGTCCAACACCCTTTCTAACTTCTAATTCGGTGATTCTTTTTTGAGGCATTTTGTTTAAGAAGAGACAACCGGATCTACTTAAGTTAATATCAGTCAAGGTTAGTGTCATGGTGTATATGTATATACACATGTACTACTACACATAATATATACTTATATATATTACTTAGTAGTTGGAATAAATGAAAATAAAATAGTAGTGCAATAAAATAAATTACTAAATAAATAATTTCCTATATTTTCCCACTCTCTTTATGTTTCACCATTTTACAAATCATATACTTAATTTTTCTAAAGATCATATCTTATGCTATACTTTTTGAAACTTATGTCTAATGAATAATACTTAATTTTTTAGAGATCAACAAGCCCAATTTTTTTTTCAGAATCATCAACCTATGTTCTATAGATCAAAACTTGATTCCCTAAAGATCATTAACATATTCTCTATAGATCCAACTTAAGTCCCTAAAGATCATAAACCTATTCTCTATAGATCCAAACTTAAGTCCCTAAAGATCATAACTAGGCTTTGAATCCATCTAAGCTGTAATACCCAAAAACCATGAGTCGCACTACTACTCGTTACGTGTCCTTATCACATAAAAACACATTAAGACTGTGAGACTACCCTAATACCATGTAATTCAACAATTCTTGTAAATTACCATTTATTGTTTACAATAATACTATCATGATATAGAAACATTTTAATCCATCCTTCAAACCCTAAAACCAATTTAACATGAATCCATATTCAACATCTAATGCAATGGAAGTCTATAAAATCTAAATTAATATTATCCAAATACTACTGACTATTACATCTCAATAACAGAATTCCTTCTAAATTCTAATTGCCATAGTAATAATGATAACCATCTCTTCCTCTCTTTGTGGCTTACCCAATCCCAAGTTATTTTTTAGGTTATCATCTCCCCCAATACTTATATCTACAAAAATATTCCTGAAAGGGTGAGCTAATACCTAATACGTATAGCACAAGCACATAAACGTGAATAAACATGAACAAGTATCACATACATTATGCAGTACTTAAACAGCAACACCATTTCATGATATTATTTAAGCCCACAAGCAATAACAAGGTACTCATGACCTCCTTAGCACACTTATCAAATTGAAACATGAATTGGTAATGGGAACTGCCACTACGGACCCTACACCATGATCCCTTAAACAATTTAAACTTAGTGATGGGAACTTCCACTACAAGCCCCATATCCATGATCACTTAAACCTCTTAAACTTGGTGATGGGAACTACCACTACGAGTTCTACACTCATGATCACTTAAACACCTCAAATCAACCTAAATCATTTCCAAGCATGACTCCACTAGAGAAAACATCACACAAGGACTATTGGGGTGCTCCTTAAGGATTTGCCACTATAGGCCCCAGGCCAAGCCTAGCACAAATAACATACACTTAAACACTTAATCAATCATGTATTAAATCCATCTCAACAATATATTCTAACTTAAGCAAACACAAGAAACACAAAAGTTATACGTACCTTGAATCCTAGCCTTAAGCACCTCTGGTCCTGAACTTAAGCTAAGCTAAAATCTATATAACATCAATAAGTCCTTCTTAGTACTAATCTAAGAATAATATAATCTCTTAACTCTCTTAATCTATTAAATTTTCTAAGGTCTTACTAGTTATTTAGGTTATGTGGAAATTAGCTTAATTATAAGTTAAATATGTATACAATTAGGTTATGTTTCACTCAACATAGCCATGTCGGAGGTCGTGTAACTCCACATGGGGTAGCACATGATCATGTTGAAAGTTGTGTACCTTTCAATGTAAGATATAATTTTTACATGGAGCGAAACACAGTCGTGTTCCTTTCTGTAAGGTCTAGGTTCAACACAAGCATGATATAGCTATGTTTGGAGGCCGTGTATCTCTTTATGTAATTTGGGTTTAACATGGTCAAAACACAACTATGTTTAGGAGGCCATGTATCTCTCGATATGTCTAACGAACCCTAATTCCTCTATACCAATTCATCTTAATTTCGATTCTTTTTGTTAATAGGTTTAATTTATTTCTAAGACGAGTATTTTCTAATTAAATTACATGGATTAGAATACTTATATCAAAATTTCTGCAAATTAAATCCTTGATCCATTAATTCTTGTGCTCGTTATGTCCTATCTTTGATTTAGATCCTAATTAAAATTAGTGATGGAAATCAGTTAAGTTCTCTATTCCACTAACATAGTAATCATGAAATCGTTAAGTCACTTTACTTAGTTTTCCTTGTAATCATCCCAGTAGATCGTTAGGTCGCCTTACTCTCTTAAGAGTGTTTTTCCCATTTTGTTTACTATTTCATAGCATAAAATGGAAAAGGAGGCTCTCTATGTTAACTTAGATATTTATATCCTTAGTATAAAATGACCCATTTGCCCCCCATTTTACATACATTTTCCGTCTTAGCTTTGGCTTTACGTTATAACATATCTTATATAAAATAGAATTTTAGGTATTTACAAATTACATATCAATGCTTCAAAGGAGTATAAGTAGACAGAGAATTTGCTTTATGCTAAGGAAACTATGAAGGATAAAGCTTGAACTTTCATTATTAATGGAGGTAGTTACACTAACCATATTTCTAGTGCATACGTCCCTAGTGCAGGATTCAAGGCCATGCCGTATTAGAAGCCTTATGATTTACATTGAGAGGGTCAAGGTTTCAATAAAGATTGGCATGTATGAAGATGAAGTGGAATGTGATGTTGTTTTAATGGATGCCACTAACATTTTGTTAAGATGACCTTAGTTATTTGATAGGAGAGTGCTATATAATGGTTTCCAAAATACTTGCATTCTTAGCAAGGATGGTCAAAATATAGTGCTATTTCCTATAAGTTCAATCAAGGTGAAGACGGGAACATATTGCTCAAGGGAACTTGAAGGAAGGGATGAACTGCTTGTTTGCAAAAAGGTTTTATTCTAATATCAGGAAGAGCTAAGATTTAGGGCAAATCTTTTTCAAAGTTAGAGGTGATGATAGGAATCAAACATACAAATCTGGTTTCAGAAGGCATTAGAGAAAGTTAGATTCTAATGGAGTAGTCTAAGTTCTATTGCAAAAAATAGATCGATAAAATTCAGGTTCCAAATAGATATAGTAGTCACTATACAAATGAAGGTTGCAGGGAATTTCATTATAGGAGGAAATCTAATGAAGGGTAAGATCGAAATCATAGAAGAATTCAAGTTGAACGTGTGAGTGGCTCATCAAGGGAAGAATTATAGAGTTGGTTCCAAATGCAAGCTAACTTTTGCAATAAAGAGAGGTTATGATTCTAAAGACATAATTAATGATGCTTTTAATAATGAGCCAAAGACCTTTTAGAAGAATACTTTTGAAAGGCACACAAGAAGAGGTGTCCAAAGTTAACCTTTTGAAGATTTTATTTAGGTGGGTAAATCTTAATAGGAATTGGACAATATTTCAAATCTTTTGAATTGAGAAAGAGAATATTACAAAACCTAAATAATTAGGAGAGCAATGTAAATCCACACCCAAACACATATTTCCATTCTTAGCAAGTCTATTAGTTAAGTTACAATAAAACAACTTGATTACATCCTCATTGATAGCTTTAGGTTGGCACTAAAGTTCTAACAATTTATTTGTATTAGCACCCCTCATAACTACTTATTTCAAACTTATCTAAGACTTCACGATGAAAATCTCTACCAACAATTATGGGTAAATGATGATTATCAAACTTCACATTTGGCCTTATCCTTTGTCTTCCTATACTTACAGCTTGAGAATGAGCCCTTAAAGACCTCACCATGTTAAAAGAATAGTAATTTGTCTTAAGAGGGAGTTAGGGTTTGATAGGAAGGTAATTTTGGAGTTTTTGGTGATTTGGTGAAAAATTGATGAAACTAATGAGAGAAAAGGGTTTAAGATGGAAGAAGATATGAGTTGGTAAAAGATTTTGGTGTTTTTTTTTAAGAGAAATTGGTGAGTTTGTATGATGTGTGGAGAGTTCCAAACACTAGAGAGAAAGAGGAATGAGAGGAGAGAGGGGAAAATTGATTAATGAAGTTGAATTTTGCATATGGCAGCCAAACGCTACCTTTTTGTAGTGATTGGATGCCATGTCGAAATGCATTCTATGCAATTTTAGGCTTGTTACCATCTGAAGGTTAAGCATGACATCCAAATAGTAGCAATGAAAATAACTCCAATCCCTTCCTAAACAACTTTAAGACAAAGGACCAAAGTGGATACAACAAACAAGATTCAACACTTATAAATATAAATTAAGATTCATGGAAACTTCAAACAACCAAAATTTCAAGAAATTACTACCCAAGTTCCACATGCAACTCAAATTGCACTATTTTAAGAACCACAAGGATTTAGATGACCAAAACTCGCATAAAGCTAATGTTAAGCAAAACTAGCAATTCTATCAAGTTTTATTAGTACAATTAAGCTTAATGAAATCATTGATTAGTCGTAGGGTTCAATAAAATAAAAAAGCTCTACTCAAATTATTTAGGATACTATAACATAGGCTAAAAGGAGCTAATGTGAACAAATAAAGAAAATTAACAAAAACCAATAATTCAAGCAAGTTCCAATAAGGTATTTAAGCTATATGAAAATAAGATTGAGAAATAAAACCTCATATTTTGCAAAAAAAAAAAAAAAAAAGCGTGTGAGTTCTTAGAAACACTTATATAGGATCATTGGAAATCTTAACAAGTCAAGTGTGCACTAAATCAATATTAAGTTAAACAAACCACTCAAACATCATTTAATGACATATTTGAACATGCGAGAGCATACATTGGGCATGGAAACCAAGAAATCACAAATTTGTGCAAATGGGAACTAAAAGTAGCATAAAAGAAGTATAAGAGAACCAAGTGAATACAAAGCATGTCAAATCATTAATTTCTACTACAAAAGCTATCCAATCAAGTCTCTTAAGCCTAATATCAAGTTTTAAGCTAGTTCATATGTTGAAAAACTTTATTTTTGCAAAAATCAATATCTTGGCTCATTAAATCTTATTATTCATCTTGTATGATCATTCCCAATTCTCTTCTTAAGGTGCAAAAGTGATCCTCACTAAAGAATTTAGTAAAAATATCTACAATTTGATTACTTATGTCAACGAACTCTAAGCATACATCATTGTTTTGGATATGATCACAGATAAAGTGTTGCCTAATCTCAATATGCTTAGCTATTGAGTGTCGAATCAGACTTTTAGTTAAATTGATAGTACTTATGTTATCACATCGAATTGGGAGTTTTTCATAATTTAGACCATAATCATGTAAAGCTTGTTTTATCCATAAGATTTGAGCACAATAACTACTAATGGGCACATATTCAGCCTTAGTGATTGATAGTGCTATAGAATTTTTTTTTTTTTTAATGCCAAGACACTAGTGAATTACCAAAAACATGACATGTGCCGCTTGTGCTTCTCCAATTGACTTTATAACTAGTAAAGTTGGTATCAAAGTATCCTACTAGATTGAAAGAAGTAAACTTAGGATATCATAAGCCAATTTCAATAGTACCCACAAGATACTTAAAAATGCGTTTTACCATACTCAGGTGGGATTCATTAGGGTAAGACTAAAATCGCACACATAGACACATGACAAATATGATATCGAGTCTAGCAATTAGATAAAGCAAACTACCTATCATAACTCTATATATCTTTTCACACACCAATTTGCTATGTTCATCTTTATCTAGTTTAAGTGTGGTGTTCATAGGTATAGGCCTAACTTTGTAATTATCCATTTTAAACCCTTTTTAGAAGCTCTCTAGTATACTTAGCTCGATTGATAAAAGTTCCATACTCAGTTTGTTTGACTTAGAAACCTATGAAGTAATTAAATTATACCATCATACTCATTTCAAATATTTTTTTCGTGCATTCTACAAACTCATCCATTAAGCTCATGCTAGTAGAACCAAATACACCATCATCTACATATGTTTGAATAATCAATGTATTTGATTTGTTATTCTTGATAAATAAATTGTATCTAGTTTTCCTCTAGAAAAGTCATTGGTTATGAAAAAGCTACTTAGCCTTTTATACCAAGCTCTTGGAGCTTATTTGAGTCCATAAAATGCTTTATTAAGTTTAAAAACATGATTAGGGAATTCATTATGTTCAAAGAATGATAGTTGCTCAACATACATTTCTTCTCTAATAAAGCCATTTAAGAATGCACTTTGACATCAATTTTAAAAAGTTTGGAGTCCTTTAAAAGTGGCAAATGCCAAACGTAAACTTATGGCTTATAACCTAGGAACCAAATCAAAGGTCCCATCAAAATCAATTCCTTCTTCTTAATTGTAACCTTTAGCAACTAAGCATACTTATTCCTAGCTACTATTCCGGTTTCATCTAACTTATTTCTATAAATGCATTAATTTTTAATTATTGGTTTATCACTAGGTGATACGACACAAACATTGATATAATCAAATAATTCAATAATCTACAATAATCTAATCCAATAATAGAATTGAATGAAAGATAAACTTTAAACCCTTACCGAATATGATGCATAAGTAAGAGAGTAGTCCTAGTATGGATTTGTTGATATGACGCACAACAATCCAATACCGTCACTTGCCACAATCCAATGGATTGATAAGAGTAAAATGAAGATCAAACTTTAATATGCAATTTCTCCAAGGTTAAAAAGTCCCCAAATCCTTAAATTACAACATATATATAGCAAAAGGAAAAAAAATGCAAAAAGTCACAAAATCAACCGGTTCAATAAAGTAAGCCACGGCTTTGGAGAAAGAAAGGCTGCCGACTTAGGAAGGCAAGGCTATTGGCCTTGGAAGTTTACACCGCTGGCTTAGATGATCAGCTTAGAGGGCAAAGTTGCTGGCCTTTATGGCTAGCCTATCTCCATGCCATTAGCCTTGAATGGCCGATCTAAAGGAGAGTTTCCAGCCTTTATGGTCGGCCTAAAGGTGTCTACCTTCATCTCTTGTGATTTGATTCCCGTGTCGAACAAAGTTGTAAGAGTCATGATTTGATTCCCATCATCTCCTTGGACCTGTGGAAGATTTGTCCTCAAATCTGATGGTACCTCTATTTTAGCTAAGCATTTTTAAGAATCCCTTAGACTGAAAATTTTGGTCTGCAATTGTTTATTATCCTGAAGTCGTGGCTACCCTAAAGACTTCTGAATTACTTGTAGCTTATTCACTCTATTCAGGTCATCCCCCAGTCCCTTCCTCTTTACTAATAAGGACTTCCTGTCAATGGCTTTATTAATCTACTCTTGAGCTTCGTGTACATCAGTTGGTGACATAGGACTTAAAACAACCCATTTACCATCCTTCTAAAACATATAGGTGTTTCTAAACCCATCATGCAACACTCTCCTATTAAATAACCAAGGTCTACCTAATAATATATGTGATGTGCACATAGGGAGAACATCACAATAATATTCCTTTAGCACTATTGATAAATCTGTAGGCTCAAGTACCTTTTCCTTGCCATTCTTACTTTCCACCTCCATGGCAGTCATCACTCTTTTGTTGGGACACTGAGCAGCCATGTATCCAAAGCCCATGCATTTAAAGCATTGGATTTGACAAAGCTTCCCACCTAATGACCCTAACAATATTTGTTTGATATCAGCCCCAACAATCACTTTGCCCTTTCCAAAACTTTCCCTCTCCCTATTAGTAACAATTGCACTTGATTCTACAACCTTATCAATTTCCCCCTTTTCAACCTGTTGACTATCTGATCCATGTAGCTAAATAGTAGATCCATACCTGTTATTCAATGCTCTATACGAATTAAAGCGCCTCTGTCTCTCAACTTTTAAAACCAATTGGATGGCCTCATTAAGTGTGTCATACCATTGTAACTCCACTATACAGGCAATTTCATATTTCAATCCTGACACAAATCGTGCCATAGTCAGCTCAAGATGTTCAATGGGTCCACAACGAATCATGAGCGCCTTAAATTCTTGGACATATTCGTCCACAGTTTTATAGCCCTGTCTCAAAGTTTGGAGACGTATGAATAGTTCATACTTGTAATGCTTTGGAGCAAATCTCTTCCTTAGCACCCTTTTCATCTCCTGCCAAGTATAAATCTCAGCATTACCATCTCTCCTCCTGTTGGCCACAAGGTTCTTCCACCACAAGGTGGCATAACCTGTAAACTCAACCACTACTAGACGAACTCGCGTATGATCATTGATCTCATAACACTTAAAGAGTCCTCCTACTAATGGGAATCAAACCTTTTGACTTAGCATTACGAAGCCTTCTGGAACAAAGGAAACCAAGACATTCACATAATGTCTTTATTTATCTTATGTAATTGTTTTGCATTTTTTTTATCAGGTACACTTTGTCGGTATTATAGGGTAGCGAACCAACATACACTAATGCTTATGTGTGTGAGCTACGCTTGGACCTACAAAAGACAAGAGAAACCGATCATACTTCACTTCATTTCACGTGGATGAATTGGCTGCCAAATGCTCCCATAGGATCGATTCAAGCATCATTTTAAATTGTTGAATTTTCCTTATTTAAAATAGGTATAAATACTTGTTATTTAGGGTTTTAGAAGACACTTTTTTCATATCATAATTCGTTGCATTTCACGTGGAGAAAGCTACCTCTTTTCACAAAAAAAAAAAAAAACATCTCTTATCAATTTCCATTGAGATTGTGGAGAGTGGGACTTCAATTGTTGTGCGCAATATCAACAATTGCAAGTTGTTTTCAATTATTACTAGTGTGTAATATTTGGTATGTAATTGGATTTATCTTTTCCTCTTTTCATTTCACATAATTTAAGGTTCTTATTCTAGCTAGGGTTCATGCCATTGGTTGGAAATTGGAATCAATTGTTCTTCCTTCTTTGATTTGTATTGAATTACCATTAGAGCACATCATAATTTGGTATTAGAGTAAAGGTTTATGGAAAGGAATTTGTGAATCACAAATTGGGGATTTAGGGTTCTTGTTCTTCCATTTCGTAATTGAAGTTATGTGAAGTCTAATTGTGTAAGTGTGTTGTGTTAGTCCTTATTGAATTCGGAATTGGAAGTGTGTAGCTCAAATTTTTTTTTTGTCCTTGTGCTAGTCATCTTGACGTAAGGTCACCACTTGGAAGAATAGGGAATTCTTTGCAAATTGAATTCCATAATTACCTTGTGGAGTAATTGTGCATTAATTTCCTTGAATGCACTTTGACTAGAGCTTGGAATCATTTGTTTTATGCTGTGATTGTGGAATTGAAGCCTTGGAGAGTGTGTGTTGCCGTGGTTATGTGTTGAACCATGGATATGTGTGTGTTGCCATGGAGTGTATGTTGTGGTTTAAGGGTGTGTGTACCATGAAGTGTGAGTGTTGTGCCGTGGGTGTGAGTGTGACCGTGAAGGTTGTGTTGAATTGTTCTTGTATGTTGTCATAAAGAGTATTGGTTGGAGGAATTGGTGTATGAAGTTGTGATTGTATAAAAAAAAAAAAGGAATTATCAAAAGCTTAATTCAACAACCATGTCGAATGATAGTGTGATTGGAGGAATTGGCAATGAGGTCAATAGTCAAGTGAGAGGAGGTCAGGGCCATTGTGCTACAGGTAAGAGAACACTAGAGGAACAATTGCAGGATCTCACCACTATTGTTGCTACATTAGCAACACGGGTAGATCAGATGACAATGCTACAACCACCAGTGGCAAATCCACAAGCATCCCCACCTCAGGTTATCCATCAATATGTTTGCAGGGAAGGAGCTATTTGAGGAAATAAGGATAGGAGGATGGAAGGATATTATCATGCTTTTAAAGAGGAAATGGATGATAATTTTGAGAATGAACCTTACCCAAACCGTAAGTTCAGACCACCTCAAGGCTTAAAATATGTGAAATTGCATATGCCTTCATCTACTGGAAGGGGTTCTGTAGAAGACTACTTGGATTAGTAGGATAAGGTAGAGGGCCTATTTGAATGTTATGAAATTAATGATCACACTCGGGTTCGTCTAGTAGCAGTCAAGTTTTTAGGATATGTCGCCTTATGGTGGAAGAACCTTGTAACTAGTAAAAAGAGAGATAATGATGCAGAAATACATACCTAGTAGGAAATGAGATGGGTGATGAGGACGAGGTTTATACCAGAGCACTATAGGCTGGAGTTGTTTATGCGTCTCCAAACATTGAGGTAAGGAGGTAAAACAGTAGACAAGTATGCACAAGAGTTTAGGACACTAATGATCAAATTTGGGTCAGTCGAACTTCCTGAACAAACCCTAGCATGATTTATGTCATGGTTAAAGTATGAAATTGCCTGCATTGTGGAGCTCCAAAGGTATGACACCCTTGAGGAGGCCATCCAATTAGCTCTGAAAGTGGAAGGACAAAGGCAATCCAACCCATTTAGAGTAATGAGCAATAGGTATGGAACTTCTACAAAACCACATGTGTCAGATAATCAACAGATTGAACAAAAGGGAATAGGGGGAATTGATAAGACTGTGGACATAAATACAACTATTACTGATAGGGAGAGAGAAATTTCAGGAAAAGGAAAAGAGGTTATTGAGGCTGATGTACAACAAACAATGCTAGGATCAACAAGTGGGAAAATGCATCAAATCAAATGCTTCAAATGCATGGGCTTTGGACACATGGCTGCTTAGTGTCCCAACAAAAGGGTGATGACTGCTATGGAGGTGGAGAATATGGAGGGAAAGGAAGAGACACTAGAGCCTAATGATTTGTCAATAGTGCTACAGGAGTATTATGATGATCTTGATGCTGAGGCATGTGAAGACAAGGGAAATGATAAATATCTGTCTATTAACGTGTTGCGTAGGGTAATGACTATATCTCTAGATGTTGGTGATGAGAGCCATGATGGGAGCCAAGCTAGAAGGTGGAATGTGGATCCTCTTGAAGTGCCACCTAGACCGATCACAAGAACTCGAGCGAAACGATTCAAGAAAGCACGTAACGGTTTAATAAATGATGTCCAAGAAGCTAGAAAGGATTGGAGCAACCATGAGAATGAACTTGCATTTGTACAAGTCATTCAAGGAGATCAAAGTTGCCGGTCTTAACAACGCTGGCTTCAACGCTGCCGGCTTTGAACTGGCGTTGCAATTAGAGCGCGACAGAGGGACTACACCGGCCTACTACGCCACCGGCCTATATACCCGGCGTACATCCTACGCTGGCTACTACGCCGCCTACTACGTCGCTGGCGTACATTGCCTGTTTGTTATTTTTCCGTAACTTTATTATGTTATGTCATTTTGGGCTTTTGTTTTACAAGCTATAAACCCTATTAAACACTGCTAGGGTTGGAAAAACACGGATAGAACATACATACAACATTGAATAACACAATTTGAGAGAATTCCTCTCTTGGTTCTTCAAAGAACTTCTCTTAAACTTATCGAATTTCTTCTGTGGCGTTCAAACCCGACTTATCAATTGGTCTTTCATCCCGATTGTGGCGTTAACAGAATATACCAAGGTTCTTGCCTCACCTATAGGCAATGGGTCGTGGTTCCACTTTGATTGTTTTGGCATCTTGGTTGCAATTCCAAACGTATTGGTATAGGGTTTCATCACACGTGAGCGTGGTTCATATCAGTTTGGTATCAGAGCCTAGGTTGTTAAACATCAATTTAGTTTAAGAAAGATAACATCAAAACCCTAACTCCAATCGTTCATATCAAGTTTCGTATTACCATTGCTTCGTACTCAAGTCCATAGTGTTAATTGTTTCTTGAGTAGTGTAGTTTCATTCTAGCAATCTTGTTACAAAAAAAAAAAGGAACGAAAACAAAAGGACGAAAAACAAAGACAAAAGAAAAAGAAAAAGGGAAAAATTCAAGCCAAAAAGTTTGTTCTTGAATCCTACGGAAGAATTTGGTGTAGTTTGGATTAGTTCCAAGAGAATTAAGAAGAAGGATTAGTGAGTTGATATCATATCTATTTGTGAGAATACACGAGTGATTGTGGTATATCCTTCTTAAGTGAAACATGTGAGGGAGTGAATCGTGAGGCTTAATTCTATATATTTGTATTAGTACTAACCTTTATTGCAGGAACTATGTCGAGGCAATATTCTCCTGAAGGTGAGAGGGGGAGGTTTGATGCTAGGTTAGTGATTGAGGCGTTGAGGGGTGAGATGAAGAGAATGTTTCAGGAGGGAATGGAACAAATTTATGAGACGGTGGAGCAGAAACTAGAGCAATCTAAAAACGTCTTTCAAGGGCGTAAGAGGGGGAGTTGTTCTAAGAGAGGACAAAGGGGTGGAGATGAAATTTCTTATGATGAATTTGATGAACCTTCTATCGGGAGTTATAGAGGTTATGGTGGTAGGAATACATGAACTAAGGATTGGGAAGATAGAGGAGATAGGAATAGAGAGGATAATCAATTGAGTAGTATAAAGATGAAGATTCCTCCTTTCTAAGGGAAGAATGATCTCGAGGCATACTTAGAATGGGAGAAGAAGGTAGAGATGGTGTTTGATTGTCACAATTATAGTGGTAGAAAGAAAGTGAAGCTTGCTGCCATTGAATTTTCAGATTATGCCATAGTGTGGTGGGATCAACTGATGTTGAATAGAAGAAGGAATAGCGAACCACCCATTGAGTCTTGGGAAGAGATGAAGAGGGTGATGAAGAAGCGGTTTGTTCCTACTTATTACTATCGTGAATTGCACAACAAATTGCAAACTCTTAAGTAGGGAAGCCGAAGTGTGGGTGAATATTTCAAGGAGATGGAGGTTACTATGATTAGAGCGAATGTTGAGGAGGATAGAGAGGCTACCATGGCTAGGTTTCTGGCTGGGTTAAATAGAGAGATTCAAAATGTAGTAGAATTGCAGCATTATGTGGAATTGGAAGACATGGTTCACATGGCTATAAAGGTTGAGAACCAACACAAGAGGAAAGGTAGTAGTACTACACGGTTTCAACAGGGTGCTGATTCATCTACTTGGAAGACTAACCATTGGAGGAAGGAAGAAAAGTCTTTACCCATTAAGCCAAAAGGAGAGCAGAAGCAAGGAGGTTCTACTCCTAATAATCAAGGTAAACCTAAATCTTCTACTCCTAGAAATCATGAAATTAAATGTTTTAAATGCCAAGGCAGAGGCCATATTACTAGCCAATGTCTGAATAGACGTGTTATGATTTTGCGCGATGATGGTGAGTATGAGATTGAGGGGGATAGTGAAGATGATGATATGCCTTCATTGGAAGATGCTAGTGATGACTAGGAGCCTGCAGCAAGGAAGTTAGTGGCAGTAGTGAAGCGAGCTTTGAATGTGTAGGTAAAGGAAGAAGAGGAGGTGCAACGAGAAAATATTTTTCATACTAGATGTTATCTAGGTGACCATATTTGCAGTTTGATCATTGATGGGGGCAGTTGCACTAATGTAGTGAGTACTTTCATTGTTGAGAGTGTGGGGCTCAAGACCATTAAACACCCTAGCCCATATAAATTGCAGTGGTTAAATGATAGTGGTAAGACGAAGGTGAGTAAGCAAGCCTTAATTGCTTTTCACATCGGTAGGTATGAGGATGAGGTATTATGTGATGTAGTGCTGATGCAGGCTTGTCATGTGTTGTTGGGGAGGCCATGGCAGTTTGACAGGAAGGTTGCTCATGATGGTATTTCTAATAAGTATACACTTGTTCACCATGGAAAAAGCTATAATCTTAAACCTTTAACACCTAAATAGGTGTATGAGGATCAGTTGCAGCTACAACAACCTTTTGCAAAATATAAGGTGAGTGAAAAATAGAGGGAGAGTGAGAGAGCAAAAGACATAGAAAAAGAAAAGGAACACAAAAGTCAATATCAAAAAGAAAAAGAGAGGAAGGTTGGAAAGAGTGTGAGAGGCCAAGTTGAGGGGGGATCAACTTTGGTGGTGAGTGAAAAGGAGAGTGTAGCCTTGCAAAAGGAGAGTTGTGTGGCAAGAGCGAGTGTAGTGAGGAGAGCGTTAGTGATGAAGCAACCTATGTTGTTGCTGGTTTTTAAGGAAATTTGTTTGAATACTAACGAACTTTTTAACTCTTTGCCTAGTGTGGTTGTGTCTATTGTGCAGGACTTTGAAGATGCCTTTCCTGAGGAGATTCCAAAGGGGTTACCACCTATTCGTGGTATTGAGCACCAGATTGACCTTGTACCCAAAGCATCTATTCCAAACAAGTTAGCTTATAGGAGCAATCCAGAGGAGACAAAGGAACTCCAAAGGCAGGTCAATGACTTAATGGAGAAGGGGTACGTGAGAGAAAGCATGAGCCCATATGCAGTGCCTATGATTTTGGTGCCTAAGAAGGATGGGTCATGGAGAATGTGTGTTGATTGCCGCGCCATCAACAACATTACGATAAAGTATCGTCATCCCATTCCTTGCTTAGATGACATGTTAGATGAGTTACATGGGTCTAGTGTCTTTTCCAAAATTGATTTGAAAAGCGGATATCACCAAATTAGAATGAAGGAAGGTGATGAATGGAAAACCGCATTTAAGACAAAATATGGATTATATGAGTGGTTAGTAATGCCTTTCGGTTTAACTAACGCATCTAGTACTTTCATGAGACTAATGAACCATGTTTTGAGGACTTTTATTGGCAAATTTGTGGTCGTCTATTTTGATGATATCCTCATTTACATCAAGTGTTTGGGAGACCATATATCTCACTTGAGGGATGTTTTGGAAGTGCTTCGAAAGGAGCAATTATATGCTAACCTCAAAAAGTGCACTTTTTGCACAGACAAACTTGTGTTTCTTGGTTTTATTGTTAGTGCACAGGGAATACAGGTTGATGAAGAGAAGATTCATGCGATCCAAGAATGGCCTAGTCTAACTAATGTGAGTAATGTTCGGAGTTTCCATGGACTAGCGAGCTTTTATAGGAGGTTTGTGAAGGATTTCAGTACCATTGCAGCACCACTTACTGAAGTAATCAAGAAGATTGTGGGGTTCAGATGGGGAGAGCAACAAGAGAAAGCCTTTCAGACACTTAAAAGTAAGTTGACTCATGCGCCATTACTTGCTTTACCTGATTTCTCTAAAACTTTTGAAATTGAGTGTGATGCTTCAGGAATAGGTATTGGAGCAGTTCTCATGCAGGAGAGGAGACCAATTGCATTCTTTAGTGAGAAGCTAAGTGGGGCAACCTTGAACTACCCTACTTATGACAAGGAGTTATATGCATTGGATCGAGCGCTGGAGACTTGGCAACACTATCTTTGGCCAAAAGAGTTCATGATCCACACTGATCATGAATCCTTGAAGTACTTGAAGGGACAACATAAGCTAAACAAAAGGCATGCTCGTTGGGTGGAGTTCATCGAAACATTTCCCTATGTCATCCACTACAAGCAAGATAAAGAGAATGTTGTTGCTGATGCACTTTCTAGAAAGTATGCTCTTATCTCTACTCTTAGTTCTAGATTGCTTGGTTTTGAGCATATTAAAGAATTGTATGCTGCTGATCGAGATTTTTGTGAAGAGTATATGCGCTGTGAGAAGAGTGGTCATGGTAAATTTTATAAGCATGAGGGATTCTTGTTTAGGGAGAATAAACTTTACATTCCCAATTGTTCTTTAAGAGAGTTATTAGTGACGGAGTCTCATGGAGGAGGATTAATGGGGCATTTTGGAGTAGCTAAAACTTTAGGGGTTTTGCAGGAACACTTCTATTGGCCTCACATGAAACGAGATGTTGAGAGGATTTGTGAGCGATGTGTCACTTGTAAGCAAGCAAAATCTAGAGTCCAACCTCATGGACTTTATACCCCACTTCCAATTCCTCATGAGCCTTGGGTAGATATTTCCATGGATTTTGTATTAGGATTACCCAGGTCTAGGTATGGTAGAGACTCTATTTTTATAGTCGTGGATAGGTTTTCTAAGATGGCACATTTCATTCCTTGCCACAAAACAGATGATGCTTGCCATATTGCTAATTTGTTCTTTAGGGAAGTTGTGAGATTGCATGATATGCCTAGAACAATCGTGTCGGATCGGGATGCTAAGTTCTTGAGCTACTTCTGGAAGACCCTATGGGCTAAGTTAGGAACTAAATTATTGTTCTCTACTACTTGTCATCCACAGACAGATGGCCAAACTGAGGTAGTAAATCGAACTTTATCTACTTTGTTGAGGGCTGTCATTAAAAAAAACATTAAAAGTTGGGAGGATTATTTGCCTCATGTTGAATTTGCTTATAATTGCACAATGCATTCTACTACTAAGTTTACTCCTTTTGAAATTGTGTATAGTTTTAATGCACTAACTCCTTTGGATTTATCACCTCTTCCTATTTCTGAGTATGTTAATCTAAATGGTAAGAAGAAAGCAGAATTTGTTAAACAAATCCATCAGAAGGCAAGGCTAAACATTGAGCGAAGAACAAAGCAGTATGTGAAACAAGCCAACAAAGGTCGTCGACAAGCTGTCTTTGAACCTGGAGACTGGGTTTGGGTTCACATGCGCAAAGAGCGGTTTCTTGTGCAGCATCGATCTAAATTACTTCCTACAGGCAATGGACCATTTCAAATTCTTGAGTGCATCAATGATAATGTCTATAAGTTAGATTTGCCATGTGAGTATCAAGTAAGTGCTACTTTTAACGTTACTGATCTAAGTCCTTTTGATGTAGGCAACGATTTGAGGACAAATCCTTTTCAAGAGGGGAATGATGAGAGCCATGATGGGAGCCAAGCTAGAAGGTGGAATGTAGATCCTCTTGAAGTGCCACCTGGACCAATTACAAGAACTCGAGCAAAATGATTCAAGGAAGCACTTAACAGGTTAATAAAGGATGTCCAAGAAGCCGGAAAGGATTGGAGTAACCATGAGAATGAACTTGCATGTGTACAAGGCATTCAAGGAGATCAAAGCTGCCGGTCTTGACAACGCTGGCTTCAACGCTGCCAGCTTTGAACCGACATTGCAATTAGAGTGCGATAGAGGGACTACACCGGCCTACTACGCCGCCGGCCTATACGCCGGCTACTACGCCGCCGGCGTACATTACCTGTTTGTTATTTTTCCGTAACTTTATTATGTTATGTCATTTTGGGCTTTTGTTTTATGAGCTGTAAACCCTATTAAACGCTGCTAGGGTTGGAAAAACACGGATAGAACATACATACAATATTGAATAACACAATTTGAGAGAATTCCTCTCTTGGTTCTCCAAAGAACTTCTCTTGAACTTATCGGATTTCTTCTGTGGCGTTCAAACCCTACTTATCAATCGGTCTTTCATCCCGATTATGGCGTCAGCAGAATATACCAAGGTTCTTGCCTCACCTATAGGCAACGGGTCGCGGTTCCACTTTGATTGTTTTGGCATCTTGGTTGCAATTACAAACATATTGGTATAGGGTTTCGTCACACGTGGGCGTGGTTCATATCAGTTGGGGACATACAGAGGGAAAACCTATTCCATACTCCCTATCTGGTTCTAGGTAATTTATGTGTTCTTTTTATTAATGGTGGTAGTTGCAATAATGCAATAGCTACTGTAATAGTAAATAGATTGCAACTAGTCACTAGTCCACATCCCCATCCCTATAAATTGCATTATTGAGTGTACAAGACAGTCTGTCTGTCACTTAGAGGGCTAAGATTCCAATCAGCATAAGGGAAAAATACCATGATGAAATTGTTTGCGATGTTCTTCCTATGTGCACATTTCATATACTATTGGGTAGACCTTGGCTGTTTGACAAGAGAGTGGTGCATGATGGGTTTAGAAACACCTATGTGTTTCGTAAGGATGGTGAATGGATTATCTTGACTCCTATGTCATCAATTGAGGTACATGAGTTCCAAGAACTGATCAATGAAACTACTGGGCAATCAAGACTTCAGGGTGACAAACACATGCAAACTAAGGTTTTCTATCCGGGAAAAGACCCATTAAATTTGAGGGCAAATCTTCCATAGGCCTAAGGAGATGATGGGAATCAAACCTCTTGACCTAGCATTACGAAGCCTTCGGAACAAAGGGAACCAAGACATTCACATAATGTCTTTATTTATTTTATGTAACTGTTTTGCATTTTTTTATCAGGTACATTCTGTCGGTATTACAGGGTGATTAACCAACACACATTAATGCTTATGTGTGTGAGCTATGCTTGGACCTACAAAAGACAAGAGAAATCGGCCATACTTCACTTCATTTCACATGGATGAACCGGCTGCCAAATGCTCCCACAGGACTGGTTCAAGCATCATTTTACATTTTAAATTTTCCTTATTTAGAATAGGTATAAATACTTGTTATTTAGGGTTTTGGAAGACACTTTTTTCAGATCATAATTTATTGCATTTCACATGGAGAGAGCTACCTCTTTTCACCAAAAAAAAAAAAAAAGAAACACACTCTTATCAATTTCCATTAAGATTGTGGCAAGTGGGACTTCAATTGTTGTGGGTAATATCAACAATTACAAGTTGTTTCCAATTATTACTAGTGTATAATATCTGGTACGTAATTGGATTTATCTTTTCCTCTTTTCATTTCACGCAATTTAGGGTTCTTATTCTAGTTAGGGTTCACGCTATTGGTTGGAAATTGGAATCAATCGTTCTTCCTTCTTTGATTTGTATTGAATTACCATTATAGCACATCATCTACCTATCCTCCAATTAAGGTAATCCTCTGCAGACCCCCTTCCAGTAAATGAAGGCATCCGCAATTTTACATACTCCAGACCCCTAGGCGGTCTGAACTTATGGTTAGAATAAACCTCATCCTTAAAGTTGTCATCCATTTCCTCTTGTAAGCTTAATACTCTCTTCCAACCGGTCTGCCCCTATTTCCTCCTATAACTCCTTCTCTACCCACAGCATTAAGGGCTACCTTAGGTAGGGGTGCCTGTGGATTTTCCATTGGCTGTTGGGGTAAGGTCATCGAATCAACCCTAGTGGCTAGGTTAGCAACCACATTGGTTAGATCCTACAATTGTTCTTCCAAAGTTCTTCTTCCACTTGCAACACGACGACCCTGAACTCCTCCTCTAACCTAACTGTTGGCCTTATTCCCAATTCCTCTATTAACACTATCGTTCAACATACTCAATAGAATTGTAACTCAACATAGAATTCATAAATCACAATCACTACAATAATCCCTAACTACACAATCCCAATTACAACTTCTGCTCGATCCTTAGCTCAAGAACCCAACACAACGATAATACAACCAGGATACACAATAACAACAACAGCAACTAGCCCTAATTCTATTAATCAATCCAATCAATAAAATCCATAACCCACGACAGTAGTATCGTACAACCCATAACAACAAAAATGAAGAAAACCCTAATTTTCAATTGGATAAGGATTCCAAGAACAAGCCCAATTGAATCGTATAACAATAACACAACCTAATTTGACAATCTACGTACAACCTTAATTCGATAACAAACTACCATAACACAATTTCACAATCTCAAGAACCCTAATTTGTCAAAGGAATTCCAATAGTCACAATCCCTAATCTCAATCTAAGCTCTAATACAAAAGATGATATGACACAAACGCTAATATAATCAGATAATTCAAATCACTAGGCGACAATCCACAATAATCGAATCCAACAATAGAATTAACGAATGATAACGAAAGATAAACCCTAAACCCTTACCGGATATAACGCACCAACAAGAGAGTAGTCTTAGTACGAATTTGTTGACATGACGCATAACAATCCAATATCGTCACTTGCCACAATCTAATGGACTGATAAGAGTAAAATGAAGATCAAACTTCAATATGCAATTTCTCAAAGGTTCAAAAAGTCCCCAAATCCTTACATTACAAGATATATATAGCAAAAGGAAACAAAATGCGAAAAGTCACAAAATCAATTGATTCAACAAAGTAAGCTGCCAGCTTTAGAGAAGGAAAGGCCATCGGCTTAGGAAGGCAAGGCCACCGGCCTTGGAAGTTACACCACCGACCTAGATGGCCAGCTTAGAGGGTATAGCCGCCAGCCTTAAATGGTTGGTCTAAAGGAAAGTCGCTGACCTTTATAGCTGGCCTAAAGGTGTCCACCTCTAGCTCTTGGGATTTAATTCCCGCGTCGAACAAAGTTGCAAAAGTCGTGATTTGATTCCCATCACTAGGCTTAGGCACTAAATCCCATACCTTATTCTTAGTAAATAAATTTAGCTCTTCTTGTATATCTTGTATCCAAAAGTCATCTTTGAGAGCTTCATCTACATTTTTACGTTCAATCTAAGATAGGAACACTAGGTTACTCATTTTTCTAAAAGAAACTCTTATTAACACCTTATTGGATGGATCTCTAATTATTGGATCCTTAAAGTGATTACTAGCAAATTGTCCTTCCCAAGGGAGCTCTAAATTATTATATTTATATACTTCATCATTATTCTTAGAAGCTTTTTTTCAAGAGCATTAGGTTGATCATTATCAAGATTAAACTTATCTAATGATGTGCTTAATTAATCAAATTCAAGCACATGAAACCAATTAAAGAACCACTTCAACAAATCCCAAAAATGGCATGACAAACAATTTCCAAATGAACCCAAATTGTATGAACTCTTGCTTTGATACCAAAAGATGATGTGCTAATTGGCTAAAGCACATTCAAATATCAAATGGAAGTAATTCAATCACCAAAATCCACAAATGGCGTGAAACCCCTAAGTATCAAATGACTTCCATGCATTTGACAATTCAATAGCAAGTTGAATAAGCACAATTAATAACACACTTTAGGATATAATTCCAATAAAATGGCGTGAAACCAATAATAGAATTGGAACCCTAAAAATGGCGTGTAAATAAGAACACAAACAAGAACAAACCAATTCGTACTAGATATGACACACTAGTATGAAATTGGAATCAACTTAAGGGATTTGATATTACTCACAAATTCTTAAGCCTCCACTCGCCACAACCCTTGAAGGTGTTGATAAAAGCCTTATGAAATTAAAGAATGAACCCTAGCTTTCACGTGAAATGGGCAGAAAATACAATGATAAAAAAAAAACTCCCTACAAACTCTACTTTAGCAAGTATTTATACTTGCTCCAACTAGGGTTAAAATGACAAAACAATTACGTCTATGCCACTAGTGTGGCCGGTCCTAAATCCAACAAATAAAACCAAATAAAATGTCCTAAAATGCTTACAAAATAACCGGTTCAAAGATAAATTACAAGTACAAAAATAATGGTCTTCAAGGAGCCGGTTCGTCAAGTCAATTGTGATCACGGCAGGCCATTGGATGTGAGTCCGATGAAGTCCCTAATTTGATCAACAGTGTAGGTCATGTGGCATCTTGTGAAGACTAATCACTATACCTGCTATATTACCATTCAAACTTTATTAGATAAAGTAAAATGTATACATGCGAGTGATTTGGATCATCATCCAAATCAAGTTCCCTGACTATCGAGATCGCAAGGTAGATTCCCATCATCTCCTCGAACCTCTAAAAGATTTGCCCTCAAATCTAGAGGGTTACTTCTTGGACTGAACCCGGATACCTTTGTCCCCTTGTTTACCCGACTATTAGAAGAAATATAAGTAGTCCTAACCTGCTCTTGGAAATCGTACACCTCTTATGGAGTGATCCACGCAAAAAGAGATACAAAATGAGCGTGAATAAATACCGACAAGTGTACCGGATCGAATCAAGTAATATAGTGAGAGAAGAGTGTCGAACCACGAAGATTGATTAAGTAATAAACCTATATCAATTTCTACTATTATTTAGGCAATGATATTTGATGAGATCAAATGTGAATGAATTATACTAAATGCGCAAAAAGAGAATTGTGTTTGAAAAATGATGAATTGATGGTAGGAAATAGAATCCACCCCAATTCTACTAATCATATTGCCTTCATGTTATAATAACTCATAGCTATATGGATTTTCACAAGAAATTGACAAAACCTTAATCCTTTATCAAGTTTTAAAGTAACATTACCCCAATTTAATTTAATAGCTCCCGCTAATTAAAATCAATGGAGGATTCTAATCCACAATCATAAATTTTCCAATTATATGATTGCCTAATATCTTTAAAATAATTTCTCCTAATCCCTTAGTGAAAAATTTAATAAAAATATTGCATGAAACACTTAGGTCAATTTCTAATAAAATTCAATAACGCTGCTTCCGCATGAATTATTAAATCTTACTTAGGAATTCCTGATGAAACCTAAATTTCTCTTTCGAGTCATTTACATTCTGATAAATCTATTTTAACTCTTATAATTGGAGATGATTAAGTCAATTTTTGAGATAATTGGGCGTGAAAATATAAGATTATGATGCTTAATTGATTTATATTTCATGTTCAGGTGTGGAAAAGGATGATTTGATGAAAAGTATTTAAATTCAAGACGAATTGGAGATAAAAGCAAGTAAAAAGGGAATGCTTTGAAGTTAAAGGAAGTCACACGGTTTTACAAACGGCCGTGTGAAGGAATCAAGAGATTACACGGTTCGGATACACCCCCGTGTATCAGCGTGGAAGAAGAGTTTTCAGGACAGACCAGTACACGGTTGGAATACACACCCGTGTAATCCAACCGTGCATAGTAACACATTGAGGAGGACAAACGGTTGAGTTACACACCCATGTAATCAACCGTGTACGAAGAACAAAGAAGACAGAGATATACACGGCTATTGCAAACGGCCGTGTGGGATATACACGCCCAAAGTTCACTGACTCAGAGAGATACACGGTTTATCTACACGCCCGTGTAGTATGACCGTGTGTCTATCGAAGGAAAGATATCTTTAAATCTTTCGTCCATATTTGAAGGATATCTTCTACACGCCAGAGAGGAAGCTACCCTAGGTATAAATAGTCGTCTTTGAAGAGAGAGAAAAGAGGAGAGAAGGCAAAAAACACATCCTGGAATTTTGGGAGAACAACAACAGTCAAAGGAATTTTCGAGCTTTAATTCTAGAAGTGTTTCACACATGGATTTGATTATTTCGTTTTGTTATTCCTTGAGAACCATGTGTAGCTAATTATTTCGTACCCGAATCTTACGAAAGTCTGATTACTATGTAACATTGTGTTTATTGCAAAATTAATGACGATTGAGCATCTCTGATTTCATCCATGTTGTTTATTATATATTGTTGATTTGATGTTTGGCCAGCATTATATTACATTGATTTCTGATAAGTTGATTGGGAAATCTCTTATTTGAATAGATCATACATCGGATGAAAAGGCTTGTATGCAATCTAGGGATAGAAAGCATAAGTTTTCCGTATTAGATTGGATATAATGATTTAATCTAATTGAGGGTTGTGGTATAATCATGCAATTCTTATTATTGTTAATAAAAGAGGGATCTTTGTTAATACGGTTAGAATTAGGAGTTAGTGATTTTGGAAGAAACATTGACTTAGTGTTAGATGCCCCGCGGATCAGAGATAATCAGTACTCATTAATTAGTTTTCTAAGGATTGAATTTGCATAGTAATTAGATGAGTAGTAAGAGTAGGGTATGCGTTGGAACATTGAATTTGATAATTTAACTCATTGTTTGATATCCATTGATTTCATTTCTATTAGATAATTTAGTTTAATTTAGGTAATTTAGTTAAATCAATTCACCTCGAAATTGTGCAGTTAGATAGTCGGTTTGAGGTTAGTATTAGTACTTGTAGATCCCTGAGGGAACGATATCCGTGCTTAAACTCTATACTACTATAATCGATAGGTGCACTTGCCTAATTGATCGCAAGGAAGAGTCGGAGTAAAAAGGATTTTAATTTGTATGATTGCGATTCAATCAACACATTCCTATGCATTAATTTCAATTACAAAATACAATTCATAGCAGGACTTCTTATATGAAAATTCTGTATATCTATATGCCCTATAACATGAATACAATGATCATTTTAGTTTGAATTATGGCTTCATCATGTTTCCCACAAGGATGATTTAGAACATTATGGTATAAATAGGTGCAATGGAATTCATATTGAATAACAAGAATAAACTAATAAATGGCATAAAAGAAAATAAAGTAAATGAAACAATTGATTTGGAACATTATGGTATAAATAGGTGCAATGGAATTCATATTGAATAACAAGAATAAACTAATAAATGGCATAAAAGAAAATAAAGTAAATGAAACAATTGCTATAATCTTCAAGAGTTTGTAGAACTTCAATCTTCCGAAATGATTCCTAGAATTCTTCAATTGAAAGCAAACTTCAGCAAAATAACATTCTTTCTTCAAACTAAAATTTGGAATAACATGAAATGTAAAAGAATTAAAGAGAATATAAAATCCTAAAGTTCCTAAGGGAATTCTAATGATTCAAAAGAAAAACAAATGATGCTCTCAAGGTTCACACAAGGGGTCTATTTATATATCCAAAGAGGAGGAGGATAAGGCTGATCTGATGAGGAATTGAGTCAGCAAATTAATTAAGATACGATTTTGGAGAGATTTTCGCAATGGATATCCGAGGAACAATATAGGCTGGCTCAAGGCTAACGGCCTTGAATGTAGGCCGGCTCAAGACCGGCGACTTTGATGTGTTATGAGGCCAGTTTAATGTAGGCCGGCGGCCTTTGGTAGTAGGCCGGCCTAAGGCGGGCGGCCTTCAATGCAATCCTCCACTCGCTTCTTCAATTTTGTGAAAAACTCCTCCAATTAACTTGTAATTTACTTTTAGGTCCACAAAACCTGAATTTTCACAATAAACACCATTAAATATGATTTCTTTATATTTTCTTATAATATTGAAATAAATTTAATATAAATCCAAAAGAAAATATAAGTATAATGTGATCTTATCAACATCCCCACACTTGAACTTTTGCTTGTCCTCAAGCAAAATAATTGAATTAAACAAAAGAAATCCGTCATTGAGCTCCCGGTGCCCATTGTTCTAACCATACTGAAACTTGTAACTAGTATATCTAGTTAAAATTTAGTAGTTAATCTAAATAAAACAGATTTTTAATCCCAGAGTTTAATAATCAAAAGAAAAATACTTAGTCCATAAGGAAAAACATTCATTTAAACTCCATTTGGTTATTAGCTAGTATAATCTCCCTCAATTTTACTTCTTTAAACAAGATAACAAAAAGTGAAAGCATATGGTATCCATTTTTTTTCCTAGAATTTCTCCCTTTTTAAATTAGTCTTTATTTCACTTATTGTCCTATATTCACATTTTTTTTTTTTATTTGCCTTAATTGACAGCGGAGTGAGACTTCACTCTTCTGAAGGACCAAAGCTCGCCCATGTCAACCTGGCTTTCATTAAGGTACTACATTTTTGCCTTTCCGCCCTTCTTGTTATTGTGAGTTCATTGAGTCGGCACATCCTAGACTCATCGCCTAAGTGACCAGGTTTTAAAGGCACCCCTACGAACTCTTCCTCACACTAACAGTTAATATTGGATACTCTTAACTCACTTTCCTGAGTCATTGGAGTAAAGGCTCTTCTTTTTTTTATTACAATTTTTTTTTTTTGCATAAATGAATATTAGTTAAGACTATTTTTATAAGGGATCACTAAGTAAAATATTTCATTTACCTCTTTCACTAGGTTTTAAGGTATTCTCAAAGAAATTTCAAGAGAAATTTTTCCTAACCAATTTTTCCTTGAAGTAAACTTGCTTTTTTTTTCAACTTAAAGACTCAATCTCAAGTTCAAAGGCTAAACAGAAGGTAAACCCGTTCTCTAGAGATTTTACTATTAAATTTTAACTATGTAAACTAGTCACAATAATTGGCGAGTAGGGCACCAATCTAAGTCAATTTCAAGATTTCATTGATGATAAACACTTAAGGAAATAAATAAAGCATGGGAATTGTAAGCTCATGATGTGTGCAATCAATCATTATACTTCTACATTTATAATCCCTTCCCCACACTTAAATTGGACAATGTCCTCATTGTTCCTATAATAGCACAAAATTAAGGAAAAGAATGTCAATGCAAAAATTGAAACACTAATACTTCCTTGGTGTAAAATTGTTCATCAGCAAGAAAATTCCTCCCAAAATTTCTGTCATCTTCGGAGTGTCTTGAATGCACCGGCGGCTCTTATCCAGCCTTGAATTAGATTTTTTTTTTATATATATATCAACGAAACTAAAACACTAGTGTATATACTTATTGAGCATAGGCTGCCTCCTATGAAGCGCTTAGTTTATAGTCGCTAGCCCGACTTTTCCAGTTCAAGTTCTCGAATCTCCTAAATCCACAGTTGTGGCATTTCTATCAACATTTTCCCCTTCATAGTAATGTTTGAGAAGATAACCGTTTACCTTGAAAGTACGGTTGTCTTCTGCCTTCAATTCAACTGCACCATAAGGAAACACATTAACAATTTCAAATGGTCCAGACCATCGTGATTTCAACTTACCTGGGAACAACTTCAAGCTGGAGTTGTATAGTAAGACCTTTTGACCAGGGAAAAATTCTCGCCTCACAATGTTCTTATCATGCCATCGCTTTGTTCATTCTTTGTAAATTTTGGCATTTTCATATGCTTCTTCTCTCAATTCAGCCATCTGATTTAGTTGAAGCAATCTTTTTTCACCTGCAACTTTCTCATCAAAGTTAAGGTATTTAATAGCCCAGTATGCCTTGTGCTCGAGCTCTACTGGTAAGTGACACGATTTACCAAAAACAATCTTGTATGGGGACATTCCTATAGGGGTTTTAAAAGCTGTTCTATAAGCCCACAATGCATCATCAAGTTTTAAAGACCAACCCATTCGGGATGCATTGATGGTTTTCTCTAAGATACGCTTTATTTCCCTATTGGACACCTCAACCTGTCCACAAGTCTGTGGATGATAAGGGGTGGCAATTTTATGAGTGACTCCATATTTTGACAATAATTTTTCAAATTGCCTGTTGCAAAAGTGCGATCCCCCATCACTTATGATAGCTCTAGGTACCCCAAATCTTGATAATATGTTCTTTTTCAAAAATCTAATAACTACCCTAGCATCATTAGTTTGTAGAGCAACTGCTTCTACCCATTTGGACACATAATCAACAACTAAGAGTATGTATTTATTTGAAAAAGAAGGGGGAAAAGGACCCATGAAGTCTATTCCCCACACATCAAAAAGCTCAACTACAAGAATATTGTTTTGTGGCAATTCATGTCTTCTTGAAATATTGCCAGTCCTTTGGCATTGAGCACAAGTCATAATGAAGTTCCTGCAATCATGAAACAAACTGGGCCAATAAAATCCACAAGATAAAATTTTTGCTGCTGTTCTTTCTACCCCAAAGTGACCTCCTGTTTCTTTGGAGTGACAGTGCTGTATTATGCTAAGCTATTCAATTTTAGGCACACATCGTCTAATTACCTGGTCAGCACAGGATTTAAACAAATACGGCTCATCCCAAAAATAATACTTCACATCATGCAAAAATTTCTTTTTCTGTTGGAATGACAAACCATATGGTATGATTTTGCTAACCAAGTAATTAACTATGTCAGCATACCAAGGTAATTCATGGATATCTATTACATGCAAATGCTCATCAGGGAATTTTTCATTGATGGGTGGTTCTAAACAATCATATTCCAAACGTGATAAATGATCAGCAACCACATTTTCACTTCCCTTTTTATCCTTAATTTCTAAGTCAAATTCTTGTAGCAATAGAATCCAACGAATTAACCCGGGTTTAGCATCAGCTTTAGCAAATAAATACTTAAGAGCAGCATGATCTGTGTATACTATTACTTTAGAACCTATCAAGTAAAACCTAAACTTGTCACAAGCAAATATCACTGCTAATAGCTCTTTTTCTGTTGTGGCATAGTTTTTCTAGGCCTCGTTCAAGGTTCTACTTGCATAGTATATAGCATGAAAGATCTTACCTCTTCTTTGCCCTAGCACTGCCCCCACGGCATAGTCGCTAGCATCACACATCAGCTCAAATGGAAGCTCCCAATTTGGTGCAATAATCACTGGTGCAGAGCTGAGCTTCTCCTTCAATATATTGAATGCCTGCAAACAATTTTCATCAAACACAAAAGCAAAATCTTTTTCAAGTAAATTACATAGAGGTCTAGAGATTTTAGAGAAGTCCTTGATAAATCTCCTGTAGAAGCCAGCATGTCCTAAGAAGCTCCTGACTCCTTTTACTGAAGTGGATGGTGGCAACTTCTCTATTACTTCCACTTTTGCCTTGTCAACTTCAATCCCTTTTTCTGACACCTTGTGACCTAACACTATTCCCTCTCTTACCATAAAATGGCTTTTCTCCCAATTCAGAAGTAGGTTAGTTTCCTTGCATCTTTTGAGCACACTGCCTAAATTTGTCAGACATGATTCAAATGACTTCCCAAAAACAGAGAAGTCATCCATAAATATTTCAATAAAATTCTCTAACATGTCAGAAAATATAGACATCATACACCTCTGAAAAGTAGCAGGTGCATTACAGAGACCAAAGGGCATTCTCCTAAATGCAAAAGTACCATAGGGACAAGTAAATGTGGTTTTCTCCTGATCCTCAGATGCTATATGAATTTGATTATACCCAGAATAACCATCAAGGAAACAGTAATAATCATGCCCTGCGAGTTTTTCTAACATCTGATTAATGAAAGGTAAGGGAAAGTGGTCTTTACGGGTGGCATCATTCAATTTTCTATAATCTATGCAAACTCGCCACCCTGTCACAATGCGGGTTGGGATCAATTCGTTGGCATCGTTCTTTACCACAGTCATGCCACCTTTCTTTGGCACTACTTGAACTGGACTAACCCATTTAATATCAGAGATAGGATAAATAATACCTGCATCTAGCAGCTTAAGCACTTCCTTCTTGACTACCTCCTTGAGAGTAGGGTTGAGTCGTCTTTGTAGTTGAGCTGTGGGTTTGTACTCGGCCTCCATCAATATTTTGTGAGTGCAAATCAAAGGGCTAATTCCCTTGATGTCCGCAATAGTCCACCCGATGGCTTCTTTATGTTCTCTCAGAACGCTTAGGAGCTAGTGCTCCTGATCATCTGTCAAAGAAGAAGAAAAAATTACTGGCAAAGTATCATTCATTCCAAGATAAGCGTACTTTAAATGACCAGGCAAAGGTTTAAGTTCAAGCACTTGGGGTTGTGTCAATGACGGCATCGGTTTCTTCTCAGTGGTCCCCAGCTCCTCATAGTGTCGAGTCTTTAATTCATAAACTTGTTCAGCACGTTCTTCTTGGGGTTCATTCTCATCATCACTCCAATCATCTAAATCCCTAAGAACCAACTCCATTGTGTCCACTCCTACATTGTCTTCCATGAACTCACAGGAAAGCTCATCAACAATATCAATAGTGTAGCAGGATTTACAGTCATCAAATTTCTTTGCAGCCTCATACACATTGAAAGTGACTTCTTCATCCATAACTCTCAAGGTCAGCTTACCTTGTTCCACATCTATCAATGCCTTACCTGTTGCCAGGAATGGTCTTCCTAAGATCATGGGTGCCTCTCTATCTTCTTCCATTTCCAGGACTATAAAGTCAACTGGAAAGATGAATTTGTCCACTTTTACTAGACATTCTCCACTATACCTTTTGGGTACTTGACACTTCTATCCGCAAGTTGTAAGGTGACGTGCATCTCCTTACATTCTCCAAGTCCTAGTTTCTGAAAATGGATAAAGGCATTAAACTTATACTTACACCAGAATCTATAAGTACTTTATCAAAATGAAAATTACCAATAGTGCAAGGAACAGTAAAACTTCCCTGATCTCTTTGTTTTCTTGGCAAATTGGATAAATTCTTCTGTAAGATCATAGAACACTCCCCTGTAAGCATTACAAATTCATTCCCATCTATCTTTCTCTTCTTGGTGAGCAAATCCTTCATGAATCCAGCATATGAAGGCATTTTCTGAAGTGCCTCTGCAAAAGGAATGTTAATTTGCAATTTTTTAAAGACTTCTAAAAATTTAGCAAATTGTGAATCCAATTGTTGTTGCTTCAGCCTTCCTGGGAAAGGAATAGGAGGAACATATGCTTTCACTTTTGGTGAATTTTTCTTTGGTTCCTCTTCCTTTTGTTTCCTTTTATCTTTCTCTAGGTTAACCTCCTCTTCCTCAAGTTTCTTATTAACTAATTCCTTACCACTCCTTAGCATAATAGCATTTATACCCTTAGGATTCTGCTCAGTATTGCTAGGTAAAGACCCAGATGGTCTATTACTCAACTGTTGAGACATTTGACTAAGCTGATTTTCGAGATTCCTAATGGTGGCTTGTTGATTTTGCAACATTGTGTCAGTCTTTTGCATATAACTTATCATGAGTTCTTCCATTTTAGACTGACCTTGCTGAGAAGAGGCATTATGATTAGGATATTTTTTATGGGGAATATTATGATTAGGACCTTGCTTTTGAAGTCCAGGAGGTTTAAGTGCGTTGTTATCATTTCTCCATGAGAAATTTGGATGGTTACGCCACCCTGGATTGTAGGTGTTTGAATAAGGTCCTTGATTTCCTCTTTGGAAATTGTTGACAAAATTTACTTGCTCTCCATGGGATGAGGAGGAAAAGTTTCCATATGGGCACTCAAGAGTTGAGTGTGGTCTTGAGCATAACTCACAACAAGAAATTTGATTAACATTAAAAGAAGGTGCAGAGGTGAGTTTACTTACCTGGGTGGTAAGAGTAGAAATCTGAGCTGTTAAGGTGTCCATGTCATTGACAGATGCCACTCTAGACTTACCTCTTTCATGTTGCCAATTATGTGCACTAGAGGCCATTTCATCTATCAAAGCACTAGCCTCATCATACGTCTTACTCGTTAGTGCACCACCAGAAGCAGCATCTACCAGAGATCTCAATGTCTCATCTAAACTGAGATAGAAAATCTCAATAAGGAGATTATTTGGTAATCCATGATGGGGGCATTTTCTAATTGCCTCCTTGAATCTTTCCCATGCTTCATAAAGTGATTCACCACTAAACTTAGTGAAGTTTGTGATGTCATTTCTTAACCTAGCAGTTATAGCTGATGGACAAAATCTCCTTAAAAAATTAGATGAAAGATCAAACCAAGTGGTTACAGAGTCTTGTGGCAATGAATTGTACCAAGCCCTAGCTTTTTCTCTAAGTGAAAACGGAAAAAGTTGTAGCCTAATTACATCATCAAATACATTATTCATTTTCACTGTATTACAATATTGAATAAATATTACAATATGCTCATCAGGACTCTCATTTGGATATCCTCCAAATTGATTTGATTGAACCATTTGAACAAGTGCTGGTTTTAACGCAAAATTGTTAGCCTGAATTATCGGTCTTCTTATTGCAGGACCTGAAACAACAGGTACCGTGTATTCTCGAAGTGCTCTACCAACACCCTGAATCCGATTATTGTTCTCATCCGCCATGTTCTCTTCTTTCGTTCTTCTCTGCTCTCTTCTAAGCTGTCGCAAGGTGCGTTCTATCTCAAGATTAATTGGTAGAAGTTCAATACTCCTACTCTTACGCATAAAAAGAACCTCAAAGAGAACGGGAAACGATCACACAATGATAAAAAAAATAAATAAATAATTGCGCCTAGATTAACAATAGAAACTGAAGATAGTCTAATATTAATCAATCCCCGCAACGGCGCCAAAAACTTGATCCACGTAAAAAGAGATACAAAATGAGCGTAAATAAATACCGGCAAGTGTACCAGATCGGATCAAGTAATATAGTGAGAGAAGAGTGTCGAACTACGAAGATTGATTAAGTAATAGACCTATATCAATTTCTACTATTATTTGGGCAATATATTTAATGAGATCAAATGTAAATGAATTATACTAAATGCGCAAAAAGAGAATTGTGTTTGAAAAATAATGAATTGATGGTGGGAAATAGAATCCACCCCAATTCTACTAATCATATTGCCTTCATGTTATAATAACTCATAGCTATATGGATTTTCACAAGAAATTGACAAAACCTTAATCCTTTATCAAGTTTTAAAGTAACATTACCCAATTTAATTTAATAGCTCCCGCTAATTAAAATCAATGGAGGATTCTAATTCACAATCATAAATTTCCCAATTATATGATTGCCTAATATCTTTAAAATAATTTCTCCTAATCCCTTAGTGAAAAATTTAATAAAAATATTACATGAAACACTTAGGTCAATTTCTAATAAAATTCAATAATGCTGCTTCCGCATGAATTATTAAATCTTACTTAGGAATTCCTGATAAAACCTAAATTTCTCTTTCAAGTCATTTACATTCCTATGCATTGATTTCAATTACAAAATACAATTCATAGCAGGACTTCTTATATGAAAATTCCATATATCTATATGCCCTATAACATGAATACAATGATCATTTTAGTTTGAATTATGGCTTCATCATGTTTCCCACAAGGATGATTTAGAACATTATAGTATGAATTGCATAAAAACAATTGAAATAAATAGGTGCAATGGAATTCATATTGAATAACAAGAATAAACTAATAAATGGCATAAAAGAAAATAAAGTAAATGAAATAATTGTTATAATCTTCAAGAGTTTGTAGAACTTCAATCTTCCGAAATGATTCCTAGAATTCTTCAATTGAAAGCAAACTTCAGCAAAATAACATTCTTTCTTCAAACTAAAATTTGGAATAACATGAAATGTAAAAGAATTAAAGAGAATATAAAATCCTAAAGTTCCTAAGGGAATTCTAATGATTCAAAAGAAAAACAAAGGATGCTAAAACAAAGGATGCTCTCAAGGTTCACACAAGGGGTCTATTTATAGATCAAAAGAGGAGGAGGATAAGGCTGATCTGATGAGGAATTGAGTTAGCAAATTAATTAAGATACGATTTTGGAGAGATTTTCGCAATGGATATCCGAGAAACAATGTAGGCCGGCTCAAGGCCGGCGGCTTTGATGTGTTATGAGGCCAGTTTAATGTAGGCCGGCGGCCTTTGGTAGTAGGCCGGCCTAAGGCCGGCGGCCTCAATGCAATCCTCCACTCGCTTCTTCAATTTTGTGAAAAACTCCTCCAATTAACTTGTAATTTACTTTTAGGTCCTCAAAATCTGAATTTTCACAATAAACACCATTAAATATCATTTCTTTATATTTTCTTATAATATTGAAATAAATTTAATATAAATCCAAAAGAAAATATAAGTATAATGTGATCTTATCATGGAGACATGGGTGTCAATACTATTCGAGAGCCTCCCTTCCGAAACATGTAGGTGTTTCTGAATCCGTCATGTAACACCATCCTATCAAACATCCAAGGTTTACCCAAAAGTAAATGAAAGGTACACATGGGAATCACATCATACAGGATCTCATCATGATATTTCTTTCCAACACTTATTGGCACCTTTGCCCTTTGTGTAACATGCATACTACACCGATTGTCCAACCAATGTAAATTATAAGGACTAGGATGTGGACTAGTGGATAGTTGTAATTTGTCTACCAATGCATAGATATGACTTTAGTGCAACTACCACTATCAATGATCAGTACACAAATGTTACCTCTGATCCTATAAGAAGTATGGAATATGTTCTCCCTCTATTTGTCCCTAGCATCCGGAGATAAAGTCAGAACCATACGCAACACATTAATTAGTAAATACTATTCACCTGTTTCCTCCTCATGTGTCTTAGCAGTCTGATCATCATAGTATTCCTACAATGCCATAAACAGGTCTGTAGACTCGATTGGTTCTTTCTCATCCTCATCCTCTTCTCCAGCACCCTCCATAATTGTTATGACTCCCTTATTAGGACATTGTGCCACCATATGCCCAAATCCCATGCATTTAAAACAATTAATTTGGCGCAATTTCCCACTGGTTATTCCTAGTACGGCCTACCTAATATCAAGTCCTATTACCTCTTTACCCTTTCTAGAAGTCATTTTCTCCCTGTCTATGCTGAAGGTAGCTCTGTCTACTGCCTTAACTGATTCACCTACTACCTTTGGTCCTCCTGACTGACCATCAGTTCCCATGGGCCTGGTAGTAGCACTAGACCTAGTACTAGTAACCCTGAATGGGTTGGATCGCCTCTACCTCTCTACTTTCAAGGCTAGCCGTATAGCCTCATCAAGTGTACTATATCTCTGTAGCTCAACTACACATGCAATCTCATATTTCAACTCGGATATAAAGCATGTTAGAGTTTGCTCTGGAGGCTCTACTAACCCACATATAATCATCAGGGTTTCAAATTCCTGTATATAATAATCTACTATTTTGCCTCCTTGCCTCAATATTTCAAGATGCATAAACAGTTCTTACCTGTAGTGTTCAGGAATAAACCTCTTCCTCAAAACCCTCTTCATTTCCCTCCATGTATGAATTTCAACCTCTCCATCCTACACCTACTGATCACCAAATTCTTCCACCACAAGGTGGCATACCCTATGAACTCAACAGCAACAAGTCGAACTCCGGTGTTGTCATCGATTTCATAGCACTCAAAAAGGCCTTCAACCTTATCCCCCGAGTCTAGATAATCATCTGCTGAACCCCTGCCATCAAATGAGGGCATCTGCAACTTCACATACTCTAAACTCCTAGGTGGCCTAAAATCCCTATTTGGGTAAGGATTAACCCCAAAGTTATCATCCTTCTCCTCCCTATAAGGATGATGATCTCCTTACATTCTTCTTCCCAAGTTTCCTCCTCCCACTGCTCCTTCCCTCTGGATGTTTCGTGGAGTTACTCTTGGTGATGCTTGAGGATTTACCACTGGTAGTTGTGCCATTGTCATTCTATTAATCCTTGTTGCTAGTGTAGCAACAATGGTAGTAAGGTCCTGAAGTTGATCTTCCAAGGTTTTTCTACCTACAGTTTGATGACCCTATCCTCCACCAACTTGGCTATTGGCCTCATTGCCAATCCCCCCATTTACACTGTCATTCGACATGCTTGTGATTTGTTGAAGTACAATCCCACAATTTGCAGCACTCTCCTTTAACAACACCAAGTCACAATAGCACATTTAGACAACCAATACTCATACGCAATTATATATCTACGGTGCAAGAAGTCAATAACACAATTAAATAGTTCTTGGTACTTCAAGTATAGTTAAATAAATGAAGCACAAATAATCACTTCCAAGTAGTTAAGTTACTAAATTCAACTAACAAGTGTTTAAATAATGAGTTTCAATTACTTTCACACTTTATTGTTTGTTTTTTAATTCAAACTTCACTACTTCAACCTTCCTTTCTTGCTACGGTTTCACACCCACAATTAGCCTCAATGTGCAGCACCTTACACTGCACACAAATTCACAATTCACACCGCCACATACACCTGTCAATCATGGTGCAACAAACTCACCACCACTACATACACCACAGTGCAATCCCTTCACTCAACACACACACACACACACCCTTCCCTTACGGTATAGCACATACACACACTTCTATACGTTGCACTTCTCCACTTCAAAACACAATGCACACCATAACTCACACACAAAAGGCAACAACAATTCAAATTCAAATTACTCCACTAATTGCAACCTTTCCACAATTGATAAGAAGTAATTCCAAATTCAAATAACCATTCAACCAACTAATACACGATAACTTCTTCAACTTAATGGTTGTTTTGAAAATCAAATAATTTCCTAATCCTCCACACAACTTAAATCTAGAAATGATCAATTTTACTCCCTAATTCTAAAACAAACAAGCAAGGATTACACTTCCCTTTCTTCACAAATTGAGGTACTTCCCAATTCTGAATTTTGAATCAAGAAATGTACTTCTTACTCCCTTCCCTTCACGGAAAATTCAACAACAAAGGAGCTACAACAAGACCTCCAATTCCACTTCAACAAACAGTAATTTCAACTTCTCAACAATATAATTAAGCAACTCAATCTTCAAACATACAATTTCGGATCAAAAGTGAAGAACACTAATTGACAAATGAAGATCATGAAATCAACCAACACTAAATCCCTTCTCTTAACTTGAGCTCCGATACCAAATTATAATGTGCTTAATTGATCAAATTCAAGCACATGAAACCAATTGAAGAACCACTTCAAATGAACTCTTGCTTTGATACCAAAAGATGATGTGCTAATTGGCTAAAGCAAATTCAAATATCAAATGGAAGCAATTCAATCACCAAAATCCACAAATGGCGTGAAACCTCTAAGTATCAAATGACTTCCATGCAATTGACAATTCAATAGCAAGTTAAATAAGCATAATTAATAACACACTTTAGGATATAATTCCACTAAAATGACGTGAATCCAATAATAGAATTGGAACCCTAAAAATGGTGTGTAAATAAGAACACAAACAAGAACAAACCAATTCGTACTAGATATGACACACTAGTATGAAATTGGAACCAACTTAAGGGATTTGATATTACTCACAAATCCTTAAGCCTCCACTCGCCACGACCTTTGAAGGAGTTGATAAGAGCCTTATGAAATTAGATAATGAACCCTAGCTTTCACGTGAAATGGGCAGAAAATACAATGATAAAAAAAAAGCTCCCTACAAACCCTACTTTAGCAAGTATTTATACTTGCTCCAATTAGGGTTAAAATGACAAAACAATTACGTCTATGCCACTAGTGTGGCCGATCCTAAATCCAACAAATACAACCAAATAAAATGTCCCAAAATGCTTACAAAATAATTGGTTCAAAGATAAATTACAAGTACAAAAATAATGGTCTTCAAAGAGCCAGTTCATCAAGTCAATTGTTATCACGGCGGGCCATTGGATGTGAGTCCGATGATGTCCCAAATTTAATCAACAGTGTAGGTCATGTGGCATCCTGTGAAGACTGATCACTATACTTGCTATATTACAATTCAAACTTTATTAGATAAAGAAAAATGTATACATGTGAGTGATTTGGATCATCATCCAAATCAAGTTCCCTAACTATCGGGATCGCAGGGTAGATTCTCATCATCTAATTGAACACATTTATCATCAACATCATTATTTGCATCTATACATAGTAAAGTATCATTAAACACAACATGTATAGATTCTTTTGCAACTAAAGTTCTCTTATTATAAACTCTATAAGCTTTATTAGAAAGAGAATAGCCAAGAAAAATACCTTCACTAGTCTATGAATTAAATTCGCCAAGTTGCTCCTTCCCATCATTTAGAATAAAGCATTTGGTTCCAAATAGGTGGAAATAAGAAATGTTAAGGTTTTTTACCTTACCAAAGCTCATAAGGGGGTCTTTGAAATTGTTCTTAAGAAAACATGATTTAAAACATAACATGTAGTATTAATGGTTTCAGCCCAAAAATATTTTGATAAATTATTTTCACAAAGCATAGTCCGAGTCATTTCAACTAAAGTCCTATATTTCCTTTTGATGACTTCATTTTGTTGTGGAGTTCTAGGTGTTAAAAATGTATTTTCTATACCATTTTATTCACAAAACTCTTTTGTTTCACAATTTTCAAACTGTTCCCCATGATCACTTCTAATGAAGGTAATTGTAAGACTTTTTTTCATTTTTGACCTTTCTATAATATCTAAAGAACACATGATTTGTTTCATCCTTGTTTGTAAGAAAGGACGTCCATGTGAATCTATTAAAATCATCAACAATGACTAAGGTATACTTTTTGCCTCCTAAACTCATAGTTTGTGTTGACCCAAATAAGTCCATATGTAATAGTTGTAGTGGCTTAAAAGTAGAGATAACATCATTGGATTGTGATTTTTGTTTGCTTCCCATGTTGACATGCATGGCAAACCTTGTCTTTTTGAAAATTGATTTTCGGTAAACCTTTGATAAGGTCCTTTTTAAACTTACATGCTAGCATGTCCTAACTTTTTATACCACAACCAACTATCATTGTTTTGAGCAAATAAACAAGTTTCACTAGAGTTTGAAAGATTGTCAAAGTTTATTTTGTAAATATTTCCTTGCCCATACCCTTCAAAAACAACTTTGATCATTATTAATTATTTTAATAGAACACTTAGAAGTTAAAATTGTGACCTTGTATCTAATGTAACATAGTTGACTAATGCTAAGTAAATTATGTTTCAAATTGTCTAAAAGTAATACATTCTTAATAGTAAGTTCATTTTTTATGAGAATGTTACCTTCGCTTGAAAGGGTAGCTCTACAGTTATCACCAAAGGCAACTTCCTTCTTCCTTCAAGGTCAATGATGTGAACTTAGATGCATTCCCCACTGTATGTCTTAAGCATTTGCTATCCAAGTACCATTTATTGTCCTACCTTAAAATTTTCTACAAAAGTAGGAAATTATTTTTTTGTTACCCATTGAAGGTTAGGTCCTTTGGGGTTAGTAGCAACATTATATATTTGTCCTTTAAGGACCTAAACCACCTAAGTTTCTTCTTAAGACTCAAATTTAAGTTTCTATGTAATGCACAAGTGTGTGCAATATGGTCAAATCTCCCGCAATAGCAGTAAGTCTTATTTGTAACTTTTACAAAATAACTTTTATAGGATTTGTATGTCCTGCCATAGCTAATTCTACTTTTGTCCAATCCTAGCTTTGCTAGTTTATGAGCATTTCCAAATTCTTTTGACCTTCGATGAATTTGGCTATAATTTCCTTTGAGTCTTCTAAGTTAGATTTCAAGATCATATTCTCCATCTCAAGCTCCTTTAGCTTATCAACAATCACATCTTCATTTTTTAATTAATTGCATTCATTTTTCAAGTTACGACACATTTCTTCCAAATGTTCATTACATCTATTTAATTCCTCATTCTTCTTAGATAACTCTTCATTTTCATTTTTCAATTTGGCATTCTCTAATTTCAAGTATTCATTGTTTTCCATTAAGTTCTCATTTCCATCCATGATTTTATTATACTCATTCTTAAACACATCTAGCTCATTTCTTACTTCTTCACCTTTTTTAAAACATGAATCTTCTTTTGCAATTTAACCATTTCTTGGAACAATTTATTATACATGTTTGTTAATTCATCATAAGAAGCATTGCAAGAGCTTGAGCATACCTCATCGTCAAGAGTCATGAAGCATACTTCCTCATCTAAATCACTTGAGTTGTCATTACTCTAAGTAGCGACCATCGCTACTCTCCTTTGTTGTTTACCTACCTTCTTGGGCTTTGGGCAATATTGTTGGATGTAGCTTAACTTGTGACATTTGTAGTATGTGAGTACTTCCTTCTTCTCCCTTTTTAATTTAGATGTGCTTCTAATGTCCCTTTTTTTTCAACTTCTTGTTGAATTTCATACATTTCTTGAACGTCCTTGATACCATGGCTAACCCTTTATCATCATCGCTTATGCTCATGGTTGAACCTTGGAGGCTATTGCTTTCTTCTTTGATTCCTCTCTAATGTGCTTAATAAGATCAAGCACACAACATAAGAACAAATGGAATAAACCAATCACCAAGACTACTAAAATGGCATGAATCCCTTAAGCAAAAGGCTTCCACGCAAATGACAAATTCCAATAGCAATTGAATAATTACAATAACAACACAATTTAGGACCTAATTCCACAAAATTTGCATGAAATCCACTAATAGAAAAGAACCCTAAAATGGCATGATAACAAGAACAAATAAGAACAATCCAATCACAAGTAGATATGACATACTAGTGTGAATTGGAATCAACTTAGGGAATTGATATTACTCACAATCCTTAAGTTGCCACTCGCCACAATCCTTGAAGAATTGATAAGAGTCTTATGAAATTTAGAGCATGGAACCTTAATTCTCACGTGAAAGAGGCAGCAATTTTTTTATCACTCAACTATCCTACAAACCCTACTTTAGCAAGTATTTATACTTGCTCCAATTAGGGTTAAAATGTCTAAAAATTTACATCTATGCCACTAATGTGGCCGATCCTAATTCAACAATTATAAGCAAATAAAAATGTTCCAAAATGATTATAAAGTAACCGGTTCAATAATAAAATTATAAGTACAAAAAAATAGTCTTCAACGAGCTGGTTCTTTAATTGAATTCGTTGGTCCAGCTCATCTTTGGTTTAGGTCTGTCCATGAATAACCCACAAGCTGAGTCTTAGTGAGTTTGTCCATCGCCTTATAAGACCCGACAAGTATGTCTACTGGAATACACAACACATAAGTAATAGAAAAGAGGTTAATATACAAATAATTCCAAGGTTGATTTGTTCAAAGAAGACCCTCATCGCTAAGATTCGAAATCCTTCGGCTCTTGCCCTAATTATAGGTCTTATAGGATTTTGATTCCTATCACTCTCCTTGTTTCTTAATTGTTTTGTGTGTTTTAAAAGTTCCAAGAGGTTCTTCCTTTAACATCATATCGAGATCACAAACTACTTCAATGGTGATTTTTTCTTAACTCCCAAATCCTTTGGTAATGACTTGAGAATTTTGGAGTTAATCACAAAATTAGAGAAGGTCTTACCAAGAATAGTCAAAAGATTTAGAATAGTAATGAACCTCTTATGCATTTCATTAATTGTTTCATTAGGTTCCATCTTGAAATTTTGAAATTGTCCACAAAGCAAGATCACTTTAGTATCTCTAACACAAAAAGTTCCTTCATATGTACATTATAGCTCATTCTAGATTTCTTTAGCATTCTTTTAAATACATGTTCCAATAAAGTAATTTTTATTAATAGCATAATGTGAATCATTCAATTTAAGTTTTTTTCCAATCATTATCATTATAATCCTTTTCTTACTTATTTTCTATTTTGATTGGTCTATTTTCTATGACATTCCAAATTAATCTATTCTATGCCTTAATGAAAATCTTCATTCTACTTTTTTTTAATAGAGATAGTTGCTATTGATTAAGAAAGGTAGTCTATGTATTGCTTGACCCTATAAAAAGCCTAGAGCATTAGTAGCCATGATCTTTACTTTAAGATGCAATTAAGTGCACAAATGAACTTAGAGACTAACTCTAACACCAAATAAAAAACTACACTAGGAGCCCAATAAGGGGAATGAATTGGGTTTAATTGCAATTTAATGGAAATTATCATCTTTTCTTAGGAAATAACTAACAAGGAAGCAAACTAAGTATCAAGGAATAAATAAATTGCAATAAATAAAAGAGATATGGATAGAAAGAATTAAACCGAGATATAACGTAGAGTTAAGAGCATTCCTACTCTCCACAGATACACAATCGTCTCTAATAAAAAATTTTACATACCACTTTATTCATTTCAATCTCAATTAGCATAATACCTACATAAGTGATCTCAATACAATACAATCTCTAGTATAGTACTCTCTCAATAATATGCAAGATGTAAGCTTACTTGTACTACACTTAGTTTTCACTCAACACATAGAAATTAGTGTACAAAAGACAAATTTTAAAATGAGTAGGTTATAAGAAAATTAAGGCAATTTTTTGCTCTAGTTTTTATAGTATATCTACCCTAGGATGATTATTTATATTCTCTTCAAGATAGTTAAATGTTTGAGGGGAGAGGGAAAAAGTCGACTTGCATTAAATGCACTTCAATGACTATTTTTCAAGATGGCAGTTGGACACCACTTCATCTAGTGTCTAAATGCCATGTAAAAATCTCCTAGCATCTCTTCTTCATTTCTAGATGTTGTAGGTTAGGATTTTGAAAAAGCCAGCTAGTGTGTGAATGCTATCCCCTAGCATTTGGATGCTAGCACCCTAAAAAGTGGCTAGAAGCCATTTGCTTGTAGCATTTAGGTGCTATGTGAAAGTAGAGAATGAATGTCATCCTTATATAGACCTACACTTAGAAGCATAATAACAAAAAATTCCACACAAAAACTCAGTTTTTTGCAAGATTAACCATACACTTAAGACAACATATTTATATGAATAGAGTAAAAGACAATATAAAATTGAGCTTGGTATTATGAAAAGATTCACAAATTAATTTATGTTTTGTCTCATCAAAATCATATATGAACATTTTGATTCAACATCTCTTCGGTATTAACTCCCTTTTTTTTAATATAATACCTTTTCATTTTTTTTTTATCAAAAGCAAATAGTGTAATTATATAATATTATGCAACCTTCTGTCTTCATCATATTTTGATGTTTCAATTAGTCAAAAAGAATGAAAAAATGTGACACATCTTAATATTTTTTATTTATAAAATGCAAGTTTATTTTTAATTTTTTTTAATTAAATGTAATGTTTGTGTCTAAAAGGTTTTTAAAAAAAATAAAGAAAAGAAAAAAAACAAATGAAAATGAAACAACCAATACAATTTTTTAAACATGTAATATTCTTAAATTGAGAAGGTATTGTGTGAAAATTGTAACTATTTGAGAAATATATTAAAGGACATGTCTCTGCTTCTAAAATTATATATTTTAATAAATTAGTTAAAGCCTCGCGCTATGCATAAATTTTAAACTGAATAAATTTATGCAAGAGATTACTATGATCAATGTACTAATAACATACGTCTATAAATTATTTTAAAATTGGTGTGAATGCTATAATTTAATTATATAAATATATGTTACTATTGGGTTAATGTTACAATTGGTAACTAAATTTTATTCATTATTGTAATTAATTACTTGAAGTTTAAAAGTATCAATTTACTACCTACACACTTTTCAAGGTTATAAGTAGTTGATTGTAAAAAGGGACAAAGTTTAGGTTGTTGATTATAAAATAGGTAAAGTTTATGTAGAAAAATAACACTTTAAAACTTTATGTAGCTAATTATAAAAATGAATAAAGTTAATGTATTAAATATGATATTTACCCAGTACTATTTATAGTTTTATATAACTATTTGATTGTGGTTCCACATTTAGATGAAATGATACATTGTTGCAAAAGAGTTATTATTCTTCAAATTGTAACAATGCACCATTATACACCAAAATCAGAATAGCAAGAAAAAAATATTATTTTATTAAAGAAAAACCCTAAAATATACTAGAGTTGAAAATATTCCAAAAAATATACTACTTAAAACTGAATTTCCAATCGATTTTAAGATTGGAAAATATTCCAACCTAATGATCTTAGTTAACTTTAAAACCCACAATTAAATTGTTGATTTCATTATTTAATGAAATTGTCACTTCAATTGCTAATTTTATCATGGTAATATCAAAACCACAACCCTCTTCTTCTTCCTCCTTCTTTAGTTCACACTTTACTATCTAGCATTGCACTATAATTTTGCTCTCTTTTACACCAAATTGGACCCAAAATTGTGTTCTAAACATGGTAGAGGCTCGATCTTTAACTTTATTTCAATGGAGAAGTGGTGATTCGTAGAGATTTGTAGACTCTCTCTCTCTCTCTCTAGAAATTTAATCCACATAAAAGGTAATTTTTTATTTTAATATGATTTTTTTCCATTCCAAATGTGAGTAGCTATTGTAAGTCGTTTTTATGGTGGTGCATTGTCAATAATTTGTAGTTTTGATTTTTTTTTTTTTTGAAATTTCCATAGCATGTTTGTTTTGGTTTCCCCACCCTTAAAATTTGCTTGATAGCTTTAGAATGATGGTGCATTGTAGTTTTATTATCTTTTTTTTTTTTTTTGGTGCCCAAGGGGTGGGTAGGGAAGGGGCTAGTGAATTTTTCCTAGCATCTATGGAAGTTTTGTTACTTTGAAATTGTAGAAATGTAGATGTTTTGGCGTGTTCCCATTATATGGAATTTGGTGTTGCATAACCAAAAGAAAAAATGTTCAAATTATGGTTGTGACATAAGTGTTCATTGATGTTATTGACAATAAGATGTTTTCATGATCTTTTAGAATGGGATGTTAGCATTAAAAGTAGTTTCTCATATAACTTATGTCCATATTGAGGGGGGGTGCACAGTGAATTTTGCCTAGCATCTATAGAAGTTTTGTTACTTCGAAATTGTAGAAATATAGATGTTTTGGCATGTTCCCATTATGTGGAATTGGGTGTTGCATAAACAAAAGAAAAAATGTTTGAATTATGGTTGTGACATAAGTGCTCAATGATATTATCGATAATAAGATGTTTTCATGATCTTTAGAATGAGATGTTGGCATTAGAAGTAGTTTCTCATACAACCTATGTCCATATTTGAAGCTGAAGGCTCTTTGACATGTGAGAAAACGTTTTTTGTTTTAATATAGACAAGTGAGAAAATGTTTGAGGTTAAAGTAATCTACTATGCCCATGGGAATATTGTGGATGCAGATGATGAGGTGTGCTATAATAGATACCCGACAATAGTGGTTGGAGTTCCTAAATTATGACCAGTTGTTAAGTATTTGCAATCGACTTCAAATCGATCATGTCAACAATCAGATTAAGTTAATCCATAAGTGCCACATTATTGGTAGTAGCAAGGATCATTTTTTTCCACTACCTATCAATGATGATTGTGATGTGCACCAGATGTTGACAAGTTCACAGGTGCATAGTAGGGTTAGTTGTATTGTTGAGTTATATGTGCAAATATGTGAAATCAAATGGTTTACTCCAATAGAGAACGATTTAAAGGGGATATTAATGTTGATGATAAAGTTGAAACCTAGGTACTTGAATCTCAGTTTATTGAAATGACTCAAGAAGCTTGAAATTAATAATATCGAGACAAATGAAGTAAATAGGGAGATAGATGTTGATATTGATGAAGCTTTTCATACTCCTTCTAATGATGTTGATTAAAATTCATCCAATGATGATGATAGTGTTGGTGACAATGAGGAAGTTAAAGGTTAGGTTAATACTTTAAGTGAGCACATGGGTCAAACAAGAGAAATGACTTGGGTTTCTTAGCGACATCAATGATGTTGGGAATTCAGACCTTATGCCATTCTTTTCAACGAGTGTAGGTAGTGGATATGTATTTAAAGGGAACATGGGTGAAGGAAACTTGAGCTTTAGTAATGAGTTTAAGGTAGGCATGTGCTTTAAGAGGAAAGAGCAATTGACTCAGGTAGTGAGAATACATCATATAGTAAGTCATCATAACTATATTGTGGAGAAATCAGCTCCCAAGTTCTAGTTAGAAAGATGTACTAATATCACTAATGGTTGCAAGTGGAGACTTCATACATACTTGAAAAAGCATGTTAGGTGTTTTGAAACCAAAAGGTTTGAGGGGTCCTCATACATGCCTAAACCATGCTTTTAATAAAGATCACCCTTAGTTGGACTCCACCACTATAGCCAAATTTCTTATACTTGAGGTATAAGATAACCCAATTGTTAAGATTAAACAACTCTAAAGATTCATTTACAAGGAGTTTTGATACACTATACATGTGACGAGAGTCTAAGAGGCCAAGTGAAAGGCCATTGAACAAGTAAATGGCAAGTGGGAGAATTCATATGTTGTACTCATACACCTACTAAATGCCATACAAGAGGTAAATCTAAGCACGATGGTAGAGTAAAATGTCTAGAAATTGACTATCGAGGCTACGTGATATTTGCTAAAGTGTTATGAGCATTGAATAATGTATTGATGCTTTTCTTCACTATAGGTATGCTAGAAAAACAATCTTTTATAGATATTATAAACCTATCAATATGTGTATGATTGAATAGTTGCATAAACTCTTTCTTTACTCCAATCTGCTAATTATCATTGATGAAACTTTCATGTATGGCAAATATGAACACAAGTTACTTGTAGCAACAAGTTTAGATGGCAGGAACCACATAATGCTTTTAGCATTTGCACTGGTAGATGAAGAGTATGAAGATAATTGGAGTCGGTTCTTCAAATGTGTTCTTATTTATGCTATTAAGGATCAGACTAAGATTTAGTTAATCTCTAATTATCATAGAGGCATAAAGGCCACAATGGAGGGCTAGAATGTAGTGTGGCCAAAGGGTTAGCCATGGAGATGGTGTATCCACCATCTTACAAGTAACTTCAACATAAATACTAAGAGCACCCAATACAAAGAATTACTAAAGAAAGCTACATACTAAGTGCAACTTAAAAAGTTCTATAAGTATTATGAAGTGGTTCATCATATGAGTCTATATATAAGCAAATACTTTAAAGACCTACATCTAAGTATGTGGACTCCAACTTATGATGGGAGAGTTCAGTTTGGTAATAAGATGACAAATATTTCAAAAAGCTATAACGTTGCCTTAAAAGAGGCCAAGAACTTACTTGTTGCTACTCGGTAAAGAAGACATTTTATAATTGCAATAATTTCTTTAATAAGAGAATGGTAGATTCATCTAAAGCACTGGCTAGTGGTCAGATATTAACAAAGTTTGCTGCAAGGAAGTTTGATAGGTGGAAGAAAGCATCCCACGGGCACCATGTTGTAACTTTCAATTACAATGAGCAGATATTTGAAGTTATAACAACATTATGCCCTACCATACTATATATGGCTTGAAAGGGGGTAACAACCAAACTATACAAATTAGGTCACATATATGTACTTACCAAAAGTGGTGGACTTATAAAACTCCATGTCTCCATGCTATGGTAGTAACGGATAAAATGCATATGGATTACTTTACCTTTATTGGTCATTGGTATAATTAGGAACATCAATAGTGAGTACACGAACTTTCCTTTACCTTATGCTAACAAGAAGAATTAGCCCCCATTTCAATTCCCCTTATGACACCTATGAAGCATGACTTGCTAGAGGAGAAAATATGGAAGGCCTTGAGAAAAATAGTTTCAAAACAAGATGGATATAAGGGAGTTGCCTCTAGGTATAACATTTGGTAGATGCAAAGGGGAAGGTCACAAGAGAAAAAGGTACCCAAAACATAACAAGCAACTACACTAGGTCGCCTTTTAAATGATTAATCGCATGTACTTATGTTTTTTGCGTGTCTCATGTCTTATGTTTATGATTACATGTGCATCAATACTTATGATTTTTTACTTACCTTTATATTTCTAGTTTTGAGATTTATAGATGAATCCTAGACCACATGATAGATCATTACTATGTGGTCAACTAGTTTATAGGTCAAAGGTAGTTTAGAGTGGGCAGGTAAGAACTTCCTCATATGCTACTTTTATCAATGTTTGGGTTTAATAACATGAATTCTTTCAAATGTGCAAGAAAATAATTGGTTCAAATGTTTCCAACATGAGGCAATGTTGAGACGATATGATAGATGACTAGTAGACATAAATCTACGGTTATGCTTCATACGAGTGTCGCACCATGCCATTCATTCAGCTTGATTGGTACTTGATCACTGAGTTAGTCAAGCGATGGCAACCAAAGACATATACATTCCACTTCCTATCAAGCGAGCTTATAGTGATGCTATAGGACATTTTAAACCAATAGGCTTACTAGTAGATAGGCAAGTTGTCATTGGCAGCATGCAACTTAGCTAGTTAGATTTGTGCCATTAATTATTAGGTGCTTAACCCCCAATAGGAGCTATTAAGGGAAATTGGTTGAAATTGTCATGGTTAAAGGGTAATTTCTACGATTTACCACATCATGCAGGTGAGATCATCATCCAACATTACATAAGAGCACACATTTTACAGTTGATAGGTGGTATGATGTTTGCCAATTAGTTATAAAACCTTATGTACTCAATGTTTCTCCCCCTCCAATCAAACCATTAGGCAACCAAGCAATATGCATAGGGGATGGCATGCTTAGCTAGGTTGTATTGTCACCTCTACATTGCATTGCATGTTGATGTAGTTGAGATAAGAGGCCCATTGGTGATATTGCAGGTATGGACATAGGAACACTTCCCCTATATTGCCCCTTTGTGTTGTAGAGTGATGGTAGTGGTTGAAGGTCAGCCACTGATGTGCAGATGGGGAGTTATTTTTTATGTTACCCAATTACTGAAACATTTGGTCACATAGTATTGAGATGCCTTTAACCGCAAGGTTGTAATTCCCTCTAAAAATTGATGATTAGGCCACATTTTAACATGTTATCTTTTAAGTGATTTGGATCCCATACATAGAGGAGGATGTTGCAATCGTATCCCTTTATTGTTAGGAGGGTAATCATATTTGGCTTACACGGGTGCCACTTATTTACTTCTACATCATGGAGCTTTATTTTCCAAATCATATTATTCGACAGTTTGAAGGTCTCTAGACGATATCACAGCATATAAATACATTAAGATACCTCCATGAGGTAGACTTATGTAGTAGAACTGAGACTAATTAGGTGACTACCTACTCAGCTTAGTTAGAGTAGTGGATTGATTATCGATAAAGAATCATCCATTTAGAGCGAAGCCATAATGCCTCGAATGATATAACCCTAAGCTATGCCGCCTAGTTTTTGTAGATCACTTGATAATATACAGGTTAGTACATATCTAGTCTTCTCATTCTTAGGTGTTTATATGATTTGTACTTTGCACTTATAGAGGGCTAAAATTATTATATTAATTGTTGGTCCCAATTAGATTAATCAAGAGGGGGGTGAATTGATTAATTACTTAAAATTTCACTTTTTCACAAATCAACTAAAACTCTTGACTAATAAAATCACATGAATAACAATAATGAAAGACAATAATGTGCAGTAAATAAAAGTAGAGAAGAATAGAATGCTCAGATATTTATAGAGGTTTCGCCTCGAGCGTCAGTCCTCTCTTCCAGCTCCACGCCGAGGTCCCGGCTGTCTATACCGGTTGTGTTTCACTATATCAACAAATTGAAGATATACAACATAAGCCTCTTCAAGGTAAAGTCTCACTGTTGAGTCTTTCTAGCTTCTTCACTAAGCTAATCACTTAACTACAGTGATGAAACAACAAACAATTCCTTATTTACGAAAGGAATCTTAACAACATCAATGAGGAATAACAGATTTCCTCTAAATCACATATATATGTAAAGATTTTTGCTTGAAGATGTATGAGTCTTTTCTTCTCATGTGTATTTTTCTTTCAACAACGTTCTTTCTTCTGTTGTTTACCAATGTTCTCCACTCCTTTTTTTATTTGAATTAAACACTTTATATATGGAGAAAACATAACGGCTACTTTCTACGTGATAATCTTGAATTTATTTTTGAATTTTCAATTCAAAAATAAGTTGGATCTGTTGGAGAAGATCTGCATTTCCGTGATATTCTTGATAAGAATAAGCTTGGATAATTAGTTTGACCGAGATCCTCTTTGGATATATCTCTTGGATTAAGTTTGTTGAAGATATCCCTCACATTGTGGAACCATATCTTGATATAACAACCATATCTCTTATCCTTATCTTTGTAACTGCTGGATCTCCCAAAATATAGTACAAATATCCAACTTTAAATCTGGATAAAACTTGTAAATCTTAGATGATCTCACTTTATCATAAAATGAAATCTTTGAATAAAATCTTGTAAAACTTTATGTAAATTAAAAAACCCTTGATATAAAATCCAACTTTAGTAAAACACATCAAGTATATTACCCAAAAATACTTGACACGTGGAGCTAGGCCTTGAAATTTATTAAAACTATCGATATAAAATTTAGAACGTAATCTAGAAAAATTCGTAACAGACATGAAAGGTTCTGGAAGTGCTTCTGAAGCAAACCTGTTAACTGTCCCCCTGTTATGAAGGTTCTAAAAGTGCTTCTAAAACAAACCTGTCAACTGTCCTCCTGTTATGAAGGTTCTGAAAGTGCTTCTGAAAGGTTAACACGATAACTACGGATACACTACACAACTTCTGAAACACCTTCTGTCAGAACAAAAATAGTTTATATAACACTTTTGAAGGTTCTGAACAAGCTTCTGTCTCCTTGTTCAACTTTAGAAAAATTACGTTGCTATCTTCTGAAACAGCTTCTGACAAGCTTAAACATTCGTTACACATTATTCCTCTTTTGTTAACATCAAAACAAATTAGAGAACTTAACATTCTCCCCTAACATTAACATTAATATATTGGATAAAGCCCATCAATTATTTGGTATGACTCATTAGGCTAAGTAATAATGCCCAATGGGTTTAGTCCATCTATTAAGGTAACTCAAGAAGAATTGGCTTGTTAGGCTTGAAACAGGGATCATTAGGTTAGTCTATCTACTTCCAACCTTTTTTAGTAGGATTATGTACTCATGAGGAAAGCTATTAGCCCTAGGACCATAACAATTGCTACCTCCCTTAAGAGGACATGCTTGAGTCCAACGCCAAGGTATAAGACAAGGTTAGAGACATATGCAACTAAATATTAAAGACGTTCATGATGACTCATCTCTTACATCCCTTACTTAGACCACGGTGCATCATGATAAGCCATAAGCATCTGCACCATCGTGTTTACCCTTTTTTTATACCTTTAGGAGAAAGTTCTAGCACTTATGTCCTTGCTCCTCTAATCCCATATAAGAGGTAACCTAAACACGATGACAATGATATATGTGAAGGGCTCATGCAAGTTAATTCCACTTCGATTCCTTTTCACATGACTCCTCTACACTACTCATTAGGCACAACGTTAGATGGCACCCAAATTCCATAGTTAGATATGGATAAAATGGTGTAGCATCAACTTGACCTTATGCCAAATACTTAACATGTGTGTACATTTAAGCAATGGAGAAGAAGATAACTTTAGATACCCATTAGCTTATATATTGTAAATACTTTATTATGTGTCTATATACTCACCATTTTAGATGTAATTAAGAGTTTCTATTTCTTCTTCTTCTTCTTCTCTCTTCTTCTTCTTTCATTTGGTCATGTCCCTTAATGTGGTAAAATATCTCATATCTTATATAATTTGTTTAATATGAAGTCCTCTTTTAGGCAACTATAGCTAGGGAAGTTTGAAAGTTGTTGAGAACTTTGGAAATAGTACATTGAAATGATGTTTTCTTCTTGTTGTGATTGAGCGGTTTTACCCATGTATAAGGATGTATACATAGTTGAATTGTTAGTTGAGTTTATGCATAGGAGTTTCGTTGCATTTTCAAGTGTATTTTGCAAGTGTTGTAAATTTTAGGTATAGAGTGATTTATAGTTGTCCTACTATTTTTAGCAAGTTAAAATCGGGTGTTCGACTATTGATTTCATAGATAACAATAAAATTGGCAATTGAACTTATGATTTTGTAGCAATCATTTAACATTAGCTATTGAACACATGATTTTAAGCTAACAATTGATTTTAAGATGGTATATTTTTTGGAATACTTTCATCTCTAGTATAGTTTTTTTTTTAATATATATATATATATATATATATTCATTTCCCATACCAAAATTACATAATTTTATATCAAGTAGTGCAAAGTTGCAACTCAAAAAATGACCAAAAGTCAATATTGAAAAGTCTTATTAAAAAAAATTGGAGGGAAAAAAAAAGAAAAGGTAATAGCGAAGGGGAAAAGGAAATCAATATTTTTTGTTAAAAAAAAAAAAACTTGAAAATAAGGCCTTTATAAAAATAATCCCATAAATACAACACTTAAAATCGTGTCTTGAAAACACGGTTTCAAAATGTATTGAACTAGTGGTTTTAAGACAACTTATAAAAATCATGAGTTCAAGTCACAATTTCTAAAATTCATTTACCATCATAAGAACAAAGTCATATTTTACTTTGTATATATATGTATCAGCTCTTTAACTAAATACATAGACAGAGAAGAGAAAAGACATGGGATTAAGTGAGGGGAAAGAGATAAGAGAGAGAGAAAGAGTGTAAGAGAAAAGATATAGGAAGTCATATGACAAATAGAGGAGAGATAGAAAGAGGAAGTAAAAGCATGTTCAACACTCGATACTTGGTTAGATTTCCAAGGTTTAGGAGCACATGTTGTCGTTCTTTCAACATTGTTGCTCGATGCTTTACAAAACTAGGGTCCTTCACATAAGACCTTGAAAAGTAATTTATTTGTTTAGTTTTTTTTTTTTACAATCTCCTAATTAAGTAACTTATTGTTTTTGTTTAAAATTTTTATTGTAAGTTCCATGAATAAAATAAATAAATCTTAAGGACTTTTATTTAAAAACCTTTTATAATAAAGTGGTAAGGTCTTTAAGGAAAAAAATTCCTTAAAACATTGATGTGGCATCTAAGGACCTAAAATGGGGTCCTTAGTATTGTATATGGTTTAATTGAAAAGAGATAAATGAGAGAGAAAAAGGAAAGGGAGGGGATTTGATGTGCTCAATTGATAAAGTGATGTATAGCATTAATTGATTTCAAAATTGCACATTGAAGACATGATTTTAGGTGTGATATTTTTAAGATTATTTTTTTAAGTGCCTTATTTTTAGGATTTTTTTCTAAAACAACAATATTAATTTCCTCTTTCCAATAGTGAACGAATATGATAAAAAAATAAAAAGAAAAGGCAACTAGAAAAAAAAAAAAGAAAGAAGAGAAATGGTAATCATAAAGGGTCACAATAAAAAAATTATAAAATTATATATTACAATAAATATAATAGATAACGGAAAATTTAATTATAAATGATAATTTATTGAATTAAATAATTATTTAAGTTTTTTTTTGTTATCATGCTATAAAACTCCACTTTCCCTATGTTTGGTTATTTCTCTATGTAAAACCTATATCAATTCACATGCACACACACTTAGGGTTGACAATTCATGTTATTATATCAAGTCTTATATGTGTGTTTAAACAAATTCTTGTTTAAAAAATTTCAACCTGTGATATGATTCATTTATTAATTATACATAAAAAACTTAAACCCATGACTTTACCGATTTAATAAATGTGTTTTGTATCTAGGTTAGATCTATTTATTGATTAAAAAAGTTATAAATAAGTTTGTAAAATACTTATATATATAAACCAAAAAAACCGATAATAAAATTAAGAGAAAAATATTTTTAATTCTCAATATTTACTTACTTTTTTATTTTAGGCCTTAAACTTTTTGTTCTTTTATTTGAGTCATTAACTTTTTCAAAAACATATAAAATATATTCTGTCAAATTTATTAAGTTTTTCATTCATCTATAATACATATTAACTTTAAATCAGTTAAAAATAATTCAAATAAAAAATAATAAAATTAAATGGATTTATTTATAAAATATAACAAACAATAATATTAAATATATATAATGATATAATATAATAAAAAATACAAAAATATTAATTAAAATTAAGAAAATGAACTAGAAAAAATTGTGTATACCATGATCACCTTAATTAACTAACTTAAGGCTAATCGAAAGTTAATGCATACTTAAGATGAATATAAAATTTAATATATTTAATGAAATTTTTATTTTTGTAAGATTTTCAAAATAGTGAGGATTAAAATAGAAGGAATTTTTTTTTTTGAGAGCTTAATCGAAAAGTAAATAAACGTTGAGAGCTAAAAGAGATTTTACAATTTCTAGTTTCAATAAGCTGCAATATTGATCAAAGATTCAAATTTAGTACTCAATAAATATTTCAAAACAATAAAAATATTGATACTACATTAAAACCCTAATAAATCTAAAAACCAAAACTATTTTCCCATGAATTAAATAGATTACTAGTTGTTTAAGAGAGGAAAAAGGAGAGACTGACTTACTTTTATTATTGTTTCTAATATTGTTAAGCATGACTATCGGGTACGATGATGGGCAAACCCTAGATATGTCAAACCTAGAACCCGACAACCAAAATTGAAATCGGAATTCCCACGAATCATCTTGAACAAGTTGTACTTCGTAACTAGACCTTAACCACACCTGTTGATTGAAACCTAAGTTATCAATGATTTCCCCAAGCATTTATGTTGAAGAAACCGTGAAGTTCTTTCTCAAAGAACAAAAGAGAGATTTTCCATGAAAAGTTGTATTTCAATAATATGATAAATGTGTCCCGTGTTTTCCCCTATGTGGTGCTATATTGTTATCACATAACAAAAGAATAACCTAAGTTTCCAAACATAGCAAAACCGGCCACTTAACTTCTAGAAGGCCGAAATCTTACAAAAACAAATAATAAAATTACAAAGCCGAGTGGTCTTTTAATGACACATAGATCGTTGATCTTCCTTAGGTTCTCATGTCCTATACTCCTTTAAAGACACTTGAATCAAATTAACAAAGGTCAATTCTCCTTTAGCGTAACTTGGTTCCTTCTCTTGTAATTCCATAACTAGCCTTTGTAAGGCTTCATTCATTAGCTTAGCTCTAGCTCGAGTCATTGGGCCTCCAATACCATGTAGCGGGTCTTGGGACTTTGGTTCATTCCTTTTTTATGCTAGTTGATCATCATCATTCCCTCCTTCCTCAAAAAGATTCATCCTTGAACCACCTACATCATAAAGAGTAAGATTAGAAACATTAAAAGTAGCGCTTACATTACTGTAGTAACTTGGCAAGTCAATCTTATAAGCATTATCATTGATGCGCTCCACTACTTGGAAAGGTCTATCTCCCCTAGGATGCAATTTAGACTTCTGCTGATCTACAAATCTCTCCTTTCTCAAATGCACCCATAACTAGTCTCCTGGTTGAAGCACGATCTTAACTCGTTCCTTATTGGCTTGACAAGCATAATGTTAGCTTTTTTTCTCAATATTGGTCCGAACTTGAGCATGCAATTCCCTAACAAACTCTACCTTTATTTTACCATCAAGATCAATAACTTCATTAATAGGTAAAGGCAAAATATCCAATGGAGTCAAAGGATTAAAACCATATACAACCTCAAATGGAGAATATGATATAGTGGAATGCACAATTCAGTTGTATGAAAATTCAATATGAGGCAAACATGTCTCCCATTGTTTTAAATTCTTGTGAATCACAGCACACAACAATGTTGAGAGTGCCCTATTGACTACTTCCGTTTGACCATCAATTTGAGGGTGTGCAACAATAGAAAATAATAATTTAGTGCCTAACTTATTCCATAGAGTACGCCAAAAATGGCTAAAAAAATTTACATCCCTATTACTCACAATAGATTTAGGAAAACCATGCAACCGTACAATCTCCCTAAAGAACAAGTTAGCAATATGTCGTGCATCATTAGTTTTATAATAAGCAATGAAATGAGTCATCTTACTAAACCTATTAAAAACAACAAATATGCTATCTTTGCCACTTTAAGATCATGGTAGCCCTAATATAAAGTTCATAGAGATGTCAGTCCAGGGTTGATTAGGCATAAGCAATGGAAGGTATTCTCTATGGGGCATCACTCTGGACTTAGGCTTTCTATATGCAATGCACTTATCACACACATTTTGTACATCATGTTTCATCTTAGGCCAATAAAAATGTTCATGCAAAATGTCCAAAGTTTTTCTAACACCAAAGTGTCCCATTAAATCGCCACCATGTGTCTCCCTCACCAACATTTTACGTATAGAGCTTTTTGGCACACATAACCTATCTTTCTTAAATAAATACCCCTCATGCCTATAAAAGTCAACATATCCAGATTCAGAACAAGAGGCCCAAATTTAACCAAAATCAATGTCATGCTCATACAATTCCTTAATGCATTCAAACCCAAGTAATTTAGTAGGCAAAGAAGTTAAAAGAGAATACCTTCAAGATACTGCATCCACTACCACATTTTCCTTCCCTTGTTTGTATTTAATCACGTATGGAAAGGTCTCAATAAATTCTAACCACTTGGCATGCCTCTTGTTCAACTTACCCTAAGTTTTCAAGTACTTTAAACTCTCATGATAGGAATGAATGATGAACTCCTTAAGCCATAAATAGTGTTGCCACGTTTGCGGGATCCTCACTAAAGCATACAACTCTTTATCATATATTGGATAATTTAAGGCAGCACCATTGAGTTTTTCACTAAAGTAGGCGATTGGCTTGGAATCCTACATCATTGCACCACCAATACCTTTCTCAGAAGCATCGCATTCAATCTCAAATACTTTCTCAAAATTAGGCAATATTAATAAAGGCGCGTTAGTTAACTTGCCTTTCAGAGTTTAAAAAGCTTGCTCATGCACTTTAGTCCACTTAAAGTCGACATTCTTCTTAACAAGGTCATTTAGAGGAGTAGTTATGGAATTGAAGTCCCTCACAAATCCCCTATAAAAACTGGCTAAGCCATGGAAACTCCTGACCTCATTTGCATTCTTTGGTGTTGGCCACTCCTGGATCGCCTTCACCTTCTCCTCATCTACGACTATCCCATCTGCACTTACAACAAAGCCAAGAAAAACCACATTTTCCATACAAAAAATGCACTTCTTTAAATTAGCATATAACTAGTTTTCCCTTAAAATATTAAACACACACTGCAGATGCTGAACATGATCATCTAATGTCCTGCTATAAATTAGAATGTCATCAAAGTATACAACAACAAATTTTCCAATAAAATGACGCAGAACATGATTCATTAGCTTCATAAAAGTTCTAGGTGCGTTTGTTAATCCAAAAGGCATTACCATCCATTTATATAACCCATATTTAGTCTTAAAAGCCATTTTCCATTCATTCCCCTCTTTCATACGAATTTGATAATAGCCATTCTTTAAATCAATTTTAGAAAATAAACAAGCACCATGCAGTTCATCAAGCATGTCATCTAACCTAAGAATAGGATGTCTATACTTAATTGTTATCTTGTTGATTGCTTGGCAATCGACACACATTCGCCATGTCCCATCCTTCTTAGGAACCAAGATGACAGGAATTGAACATGAACTGAGGCTTTCCCTTACAAATCCTTTCTCCATTAATTCTTCAACTTGAATCTGAATTTCCTTTGCCTCCTCAAGATTAGTTCGGTAAGCTGGCCGATTAGGAATAGATGCACCTGGCAAGAAATCAATTTGATGTTCGATACCTCATAGTGGCGGTAGGCCCTACGGTACTTCTCCAGAAAACAAGTCTTCATATTCTTGTAAAAGAGACACCACCATACTAGGCAACGAAGAGTTAATGTCAGTATTAGTAAAATAAGCATCCTTGTACATAAGTACAAGTAGTTGTTTCCTCGCCAACATTGCACTCTTTATCTCACTTTTTCTTGCAATTTTCTCTCCTCTTAATGTTTTAGACTCTTTTCCCTCATGGCTCATCGGTGTTTGTCTCTTACTCTTTTCTTTCTTCTCACCCTTTTCTCGCACACTCATGTGTTTCTCTCTAAATTCTTTTACTATCCTAACCCAATCCTCGCTAGCTTCTTATGGTTTCTGTGGAGTTAGAACCACCTTCCTTTTGTTTAGAACAAAAGAATATTGGTTCTTGTACCCATTGTACATCACCTTCCTATCAAACTGTCATAGTCGACCTAGTAATAGGTAACTAGCTTGCATGGGAATGACATCACACATCACCTCATCACGATAACTCTCTATGGAAAAAGAAATAAGAACCTGCCTGGTTACCTTCACTTCTCCACACTCATTCAACCATTGCAACCGATGTGGATTAGGGTGTTTCACAGCCTTCAATCGCATCTTATCAACTAACAAGGTGCTAGCAACGTTAGTGCAACTGCCATTATTGATGATCAAGCTACATACTTTGTTTTGCACATGACACTAGGTATAAAAGATGTGTTCACGTTGAACCCCTTCACCGTCATCCTGAGGTTGAACATTGAGGACTCGTCTAGTAACATATAACTCTCTACTCACATGTCCCTCCAAGTTAACGTCATCATATTCCTCTGAGGGTGATGTATCGTCCTTCTTAGAACTAATACTCTCCACATCTCCATTATCGTGAATGATCATAACCCTTTGATTTAGACACTAAGATGCAATATGTCCAAACCCCTAACACTTGAATAATTTAATATCACGAGTTCCCGAAGATGGCTTAGTGTCAGTTTTACCTTTAAAAGCAGTGATTGGACTCTTAGCCTTCACATCATCTTTAGATTTTAAATCTGTAAGATTCTTCTTCCAATCGGACTTCCATGAAGAGTTGGAAGTTGCCCCAGATTTTAGATTGCTCTTATACTTCAATTGTCTCTCTACCTTAATTACTTTATGCAACAACTCCTCTATATCCAAATAGCGATGCAAATCCACCACGTCAGCAATTTCCCTATTCAATCCATTAATGAACCTAACCATTGTAGCCTCATCATCCTCCTCCACTCTAGCACTAATAATGGCTATTTCCATTTCTTTATAATAGTCCTCCACACTCTTGGACCCAATTGAAATTGAAATTGGAATTCCCATGAGTCGTCTTGAATAAGTTGTAATTCGTAACTAGACCCCAATCACACCTGTTGATTAAAAACCTAAGCTATCAATGATTTCCCCAAGCATTTATGTTGAAGAAACTGTGGAGTTCTTTCTCAAAGAACAAGAGAGAGCTTTTCCATGAAAAGTTGTATTTCAACAATATGATAGATGTGTCCGTGTTTTCCCCTATGCGATGCTATATTGCTATCACATAACAAAAGAATAACTTAAGTTTCCAAACATAGCAAACCAGCCACTTGACTTCTAGAAGGCCGAAATCTTACAAAAACAAATAATAAAATTACAAAGTCGAGTGGTCTTTTAATGACACATAAACCGCCAGTCTTCTTTAGGTTCTCATGTCCTATACTCCTCTGAGAATGCTTGAATCAAATTAATAAAGGTCAATTCTCCTTTAGTGTAACTTGGTTCTTTTTTGTAATTTCGTGACTAGTCTTTGCAAGGCTTCATTCATTTGCTTAGCTTTAGCTCGGGTCATTAGGCCTTTAATATCATGTAACGAATCTTGGGATTTTGGTTCATTCATTTTTTATGCTAGTTGATCCTTATCATACGATAATATAGTACTTTCTAAATAATTAAAAGATGAGAAAGAGAGGTTTATTAAAAAAAAATCAAGTTTATTCAAAAGAAATAGAAAATAAAAAACAAAAAAGATAAAATAATTAAAAAGAAAAAGATAATGATAAGATAAAGATATGATGTATTGTTGATAGACATAAAGCTCATAAAACATGAAAAAATTAATATTTGTTAGGAATAAAAATAATTAAAATATATAAATATATTATTAATATTAAATAAATTTGTATGAAATCATTTTTTTCTGTGAGCCTTGTTTAATAAATAGAATTATGAATCGGCTTTGCTTCGTTAGCTGCATGCACAATTTCATTTATTTCGTATGGTCGTCTTGAGTTTAGTGGATCAGGTCTCGAATTGCCTCGGCCCGCACTTACTTTTCTGCGAATTATATTGTTTTATTAAAATAGATATCTGCCAAAAGTTTGCGAAGAGCGCAGCAAACCTCCGAGAACCAGAATTCCTAGACATCGGTGAGTTTTGTGATTGACGCCATTGATTGATTTAGGGCATAAAACGTGAAGAGAAGTCGTGATTCACGGCACGGCGAGTAGATTGAAATTCCATATCTGAAAGTGAAAAATCCACTGGTAACGGGCAAGTATTCTCCTGAACTAAAAAGGTAGGAATTTTAAGTCTGACGACATTTTCCTTGTCTATATCAAATTGATCTAGTGGATGAATTTGAAACTTTAAGTCCCTGAAAATGATTCTGAAATGATGTCATTTACTTAGATTATCATGTTTATTTATACAAATTAGCAATCTTGCGTCTTGAATAACTGTATTGATTCATTGAATAAGTTATTGAGACATTTTGGCTATTCTGCATCGTGGCTATGGATGATTATTTTTCTCTCCTTTTGTCTACCCAGCTGACATAATCTTATCTTATCTTTTCTCGAAAGAGAATTTTGAAGGATCCTGTAATGGGAATGAGCAAAACAGAAGTGAATTTCCGGAGGCTGCTCGCGGCTGCTCCTCAACAGCAAAATCAAGCCAAACTTGCTCATGTATGTTTTCTTCTCCCATATGTAATCATGGCATGCCTGTCCATATCATTCTCAATTGGTTTGGTGGAATTAGTTTTACTATTCATGTTATCTTCTGGCGTTTTTGGACAAAGTTTCTAAATCCTGTTATGTTGGTTGATACTTCTGAATATTTACCTACTCAAAAGATAATTCTTTCCTTCTACTTCAGTCTACATTCATTTTTTGGTAGTGATGTGCCTATTTCTATAATAGAATCAAGCAATTCCAATTCCGAGGTGACAATCAATGACAATTGATTTCCAATAAGCAAAACAACGACAAGAACACAAGATAAACCTAAACCCTTACCAAATATGATGCACCAGCAAGAGAGTAGTCCTATACGGATTATTTGATATGACGCATAGCATCCAATATCGTTACTTGTCACGATCCATAGGATTGATAAGAGTATATGAATAACAAACTTCACTGTATTTCTCAAAATTTCAAAAAGTCCCTCATTTTTACAATACCAAGCTATTTATAGGAAAAGGAAAACAAAACTCGAAACATTCACAAACTAAACCAACTTAAGCAAGTAAGCCTCTGGCTTTAGGAAGGAAGGCCACTGGCTTTAGGGAGGGAAAGTTGCCGACTTTGGGGAGGGAAGGCCGCTTGCCTTGGAGGTTTACGCCACTGGCCTTGAGGGCTGGCCTAAGAGGCCAAGCTGTCAGCCTTGGTGGTCTGGCCTATCTCCTACACTGCCAGCCCTAATGGGTAAGCTACCGGCCTTTATGGTCGGCCTAAATGTGTCCTTTAGCTCTTGTGATTTGATTCCTTCATCAAAGAAATTTGTAATAGACATGATTTGATTCCCATAATCTCCTTGGACTCGTGGAAGATTTGCCCTCAAATCTGACTGGTTTTCCTGTTTTAGATGCAAATTTTTGTAAATCACCTGGATTGAAAATTTTGGTTTGCAAATGTCTGTTGCCTTGAAGTCGTGGATGCCCTTGGGTCTTCTTGAGATGTTTGGAAGTCTTTTAATAAAGCTTCTAAATTTCCTGTGACTGTTTCACTCTATTAAGTTGTTTTCTAGTTCCTTCTACCTCACTACTAAGGACTTCCTTTCAGTGGTTTTATTGATCTGTTTTTTGAGCTTCGTGCACTTCAGTTGGTGACATAGGATTCAAAATAATAACACAGTGTCATCATCTACCCATAGTATGTGTGATGCGCACATAGGAAGAACATCATAATCAACTTCATCCTGATACTTTTTTCCTATGCTGATTGGAACCTTATCCCTCTGAGTGGCTTGCAGACTATCTTGTTCACTAACCAATGCAATTCATAGGGCTTAGGATGTACGGTAGTAACTAGTTGCAATTTATTTACTAGTGCAGTAGCTACTACATTGGCGTAACTACCATCATCAATAAGAAGAGTACAGAAATTACCTTGAATCCTGCAGGGAATATGAAATAGGTTTTCCCTCTGTACATCCTTAATATCTGGAAATGTAGTCATTACCCTGTGCAACACGTTAATAGCCAGATATTGATTATTTCCCTTGTCTCCATGTACCTTAGCATCTGGGTCCTCATAATACTCTGTAGCACTGTTGACAAATCTGTTGGTTCAAATATCTCTTCCTTGCCATTCTTAATTTTCACCTCCATAGTAGTCATCACCCTTTTGTTAGAATATTGAGTAGTAATGTGTTCAAAGCCCATACATTTGAAGCATTAGATTTGACGAGTTTTCCCACTTGATGACCCTGGCACTATTTGTCTCATGTTTGCCCCAGCAACTACTTTCCCTTTTCTAGAAGGTTCCTTCTCCCTTCCAACATCAGTAACAACTGCATTTGTTTCCACAATCTTATCAATCCCCCCTTTATCAACTTGTTGACTATCTGAGCCATATAGCTTGGTAGTGGATCCATACCTGTTACTCGCTGCTCTGTACTGATTAAAATGCCTCTATCTTTCAACTTTTAAAGCCAACTGGATGGCCTTATCAAGGTTGTTATACCGTTGTAGTTCCACTATATAGGCAATCTCATATTTCATATTGGACACAAATCGTGCCATAATTTGTTCAGGATGTTCAATGGTTTCACAATGAATCATGAGCACTTCAAATTTTTGGACATATTCGTTCACAGTCTTACATCCCTGTCTAAGGTCTAGAGGCACATAAATAGTTCATGCTTATAATGCTTGGAACAAATCTCTTCCTCAAAACTATTTTCATCTCCTGCCAAGTACGAATCTCAGCATCACAATCTCTTCTCCTATTGGCCACAAGGTTTTTCCACCACAAGGCTGCATACCCTGTAAACTCGACTGTTGCTAGACGAACTTGAGTATGGTCATTGATCTCATAGCACTCGAAGAATCTTTCTACCTTATCTTTCCAGTCAAGATAATTCTTTGCAAATCCCTTTCCAATAAATGAAGACATCTGCAATTTTACATATTCCAGACCCTTAAGCGGCTTGAACTCACAATTAGGATAAACCTCATCTTTAAAGTTATCATCTCTTTTCTCCCTGTAAGCATGATACTCTCTTCTAACTTGTTTGCCCTTGTTTCCTTCTAAAGCTCCTTCTTTACCCACAGCATTAAGGGCTACTTGAGGTGGGAGTGCCTGTAGATTTGCTACTGGTTGTTGGGGTAACATCATCTGATCAACTCGAGTGGCTAGGTTAGCAACCATAGTGGTTAGGTCCTGTAGTTGTTCTTCCAAAGTTCTCCTACAACCCATAACACGTTGTCCCTGACCTCCTCCTCCTCCAACTTGACTGTTGGCCTCATTTCCAATTCCTCCATTAACACTGTCGTTCGACATGCTTCACAGAAATTGCAATCACAATATAGGAATTCACAATTTACAATAACTGCAATAATCCCCAAAGACACGATCCCAACTTCAACCTCTGCTCAATTTCCAATTCAATCCCTATCAAACCCAGCACAACGAACAATACAAACCCTAAGTATCAATCTTGCCCAATCTCAATTTAGAATCACACAACTCACAACAACAGAATCACACAACCCACAACAACCACCATGGAATAAAACCCTAATTTTCAATCCATTATCAATATCAAGGAACAAATCCCTAATTCAATCACACATAGCAGCAACACAATCCAATTGACAACCAGTATTCAATCCCAATTTGACCTTAACCAATCACAACACAATGCACAATATCAAAACCCTAATTTCTTTTAATGGAAGTTCAATAGTCACAATCCCTTTTCTCAATCGGAGCTTTGATACCAAAAAGATGATGTGCCTATTTCTATAATAGAATCAAGCAATTCCAATTCCGAGGCAACAATCAATGACAATCGATTTCCAATAAGCAAAATAACAACAAGAACACAATATAAACCTAAACCTTTACCGGATATGAGGCATTGGCAAGAAAGTTGTCTTAGTACGGATTGGTTGATATGACGCACAACAATCTGATACCGTCACTCGTCATAATCCACAAGATTGATAAGAGTATATGAAGAACAAACTTCATTGTATATAATTCTCAAAATGTCAAAAAGTCTCTCATTCTTACAATACCAAGCTATTTATAGGAAAAGGAAAACAAAACTCGAAACATTCACAAACTAAACCGACTTAAGCAAGTAAGCCGTTGGCTTTGGGGAGGGAAGGTTGCCGGCCTTGGAGGTTTACGCTGCCAGCCTTGAGGGCTGGCCTAAGAGGCAAAGCCGCTGGCCTATCTCCTACACCGCTGGCCTTGAGGGCCGCCCTAATGGGTAAGCCGCTGGCCTTTATGGCCGGCCTAAATGTGTCATCCTCCGGCTCTTGTGATTTGATTCCTTCATCAAAGAAATTTATAATGGATGTGATTTGATTCCCATTAGGTAGCTTAAGAGGGTATAATTGAGGATTTTTTTTTTTTATTTGTTTATTATTTTTTTCCCATTTTTAGTATGTAGCTACTTTAAGGGAACAATTGGAGCAATTGGCTGAGGAAAGGACTGCAGATGGCCTACCCAGGTTCTATTCTGTTTACATTTCCCTTGCCATGCATATTTTTTTTTGCACTAATCTTTAAAAATAGCTGTTACTTCTGTATTCTTGTATCCAATGAGTGCCTTGCAACAGTTAGTATGGTACTATTATTTTTCTGTGACACTGATTTACTTTTTTTTTAATGACATATGTTTTATGGATGACTTTTTGCTACTTACAGAGCTTGAGATGTGAAAAATGTATTTAGAATGACTTGAGTTCTGGTTAATAATCATTAGTGGCATCTTTTGAAGATTGCCATGGATGATGTTAATTCAATCTCAATTTTTTATCATTCAAATGGAAGGATTTTTAATTACCCAAAAAAGGGAAAGATTTTTGCATGGACTATTACTTTCAATTCATAGTATTTTGTGCATAGGGTTTTTCTTTTGGGTGAAAGAAAAACTCCAAAAGAGAAGAAAAGAATAAGTTGAGAGTTGTATTTATCTAATTATGAGATACTGAAGTAAATTTTCATTGCTGACCTTCAAAACACATCTTGATGAGAGATCTGGTGGAGATTTGGAGGTTACTAATTTGTGTTTCAAAAATGTATCTCCCATGTTGCTAAATTACTGAATGGCCACTGGCATTGGTGCCTGACAAATATTAATTTGAGATGGTGCCATTTTTAGTAATTTTGTCTATAAAATTATGCTAGGGACACGGTTCCTTTTCATGTTTATTAATTTTCATTCTTTATTCTGTTCTGTATCAAATGTAAAAATACAATAGTAGAAACAGTAAAGTTTCTTCATGTAACCTATTAGGATCTGGAATTCATATTTTCTTGTTGTAATATGAATGATAAATTGGGTTTCATTTTTTGTTTCCATTCTGTTTTGATTTACTGAATTTCCTTTTCAGAATTCCAAAGGTTTTTATTAATGAATACTCAGAAAAGATTGAAGCTATTGCTGCTAAACTCGTAACACCTTTGGTAAGTATAATAATGTTCATTCTTTTGCTAGATTGTTGATAATTGAGATATGGACCGCATGGTAATTGCTAAATGCATTGGAGAGGCCTATTCTTAGGTTTATGCGCAATCTTACATTATCAAAACGTGCTGTTGAACAATGGAACCTTTTTTTGATTGTTAATTTTTGTGAAAGTCTGATTTTGTGTTGCAGCAGCTAGCTTGCATACTGATTCACAAAATTTTGGGTTTTTCTTTTATTTATTTTCATATTTGAGTCCACAAATTAACAACTGGAATTGGTGCCTGATGCTGAGCCAAAATTAATGGTTGTTTTACTTTCTTCTCCATCATAAACCCTATATCAATCTAAAAAAATTTCATAGCAGCAGTTAGTTTATGTGCTTCTTGAAGATTGTTAAGTCACTCTACTAGTCTTGCTATGCACTTAGTTAACTTTTAAGTAGGTATAGTTTGCAATTTGAGTAGTTTATGCTTCTGCATTATTGTCTTTTGTCGCTTCATAAACTTGATTCCACATATTAGCAAAGAGGAATTGTGCTTTCTGGCATAAGAAAAGAGGGATTGTATTGAGTGCTGAAATTTAATGGATGGTGTACTTTCTTATCAAACAAAGATCTGCACATAGTGGCAGCTAGTTTATGTGCGTCATGAGGCTTGTAGTCACTCTCCCAACTTATCTATGGACCTGTCTAACCTTTAAGTAAGATCACATAGCAATTCTGAGTAGCCTGCAATGTTTAATTCTTCAGCATGATGTGGAAGCAGCTCAGGAGACCCTTCCCACTGACTCTTCCCAAGGTAGCCCTCCTAATCCAGAGAAATATCATGCTCTGCAATCAGCTGGATTGAGGAGGAGAGTCATGTGAGTAGTAGATATATGTTCTAATTGCAGTTGCAGCTGGTTTATGAATGGTGCCTTTCTTTCTTATAAATTATATTGGATGTAATATTTTCTTCTTCTTTCTCTTTGTGTGATGCTTGATTGACCACCCTCCCCATGCTCTTTGTTAGTCCTGCCTCAGTGATTGAAGATAGAACTCGAAGTACCACTGACAGCAGTGTATCGGGATCAGTGAAACTTGATGCCGCAGCACAGGCTCATATTGAGAAGCACAGGTCTCATTGATCTCTTTGCTGTTAATCACTATTTAAAGCCTTTCTCGATTATCTATTTTCTTTATGGCCACATAATGTATCTGTATATTTCATTACATACTGGATTTGCCATTACCTATTTGTTTTTTAAAATTCTGATAACCTGTGGAACATTCGAATGGCAATGCCTTTGGGATCCACTCTTCCTTGCATAATGTTATTGTCAGATTGGTGGAGGATATTATAGGAATAAGTGATATGTTTAGTGTCACAAAGTGTATTTTTATAAATATAGAGTCGATGAGTTTATATAGAAAAGTTTCTTTTTATTCAGTAAAATGTTTGATAGAGCATGAGCTTAATTTACATTTAACAATGTAAAATAGGTATATATACATGTAATTAGGGATTGTAACCTTGACTAGTGAAAAAGACTATTCTACCCTTATAAGAGTAATATACATAAAATGAATATAGTAATACTGATAGGTGCCAACCCGGCGTCACACCCTTTGCAAACGTGTACAAGAGGTGCACACGTTCAGCAGATAAGGAGGAAGTGCAGTAGTGGGTCGATGTAGTTAGGCAGGGTAGACATGTAAGAGGAAATGTAGGGAGATGCGTAGGATGTGTAGGTTATCCAGAAGTAGTGGGTGTAGAATTTTGAGGACATGGACGACATGATAGCAATGTAATTAATTTGATCTATTGTACTACTTAAAGGGAAAGTGGAATGAAAAAAGGATATAAGATTTTATCAAAAAAAAAAAAAAAGACTTATCACCAGAGATCCTTGGGTTCTCTCTAATGAGCCTAGATTAAAGAAAAATAATCATAGGGAAACTAGGTCGCAACTAAAGATCCTCCCAGCAATTCAACTCGCCTGAGGACCCGATCCCAAGCGCTTGCTGCTAACATTCTGTTATCAGAGTAGGACGAAATGGATGACTGGAAGAAGGTTCACCAGCAGTTAAAGGCATTGTTGGCCATGCATTAGGATGACCGAGCCTGCTTGGAACGGATGGAAGCACGCTAGGATAGATTGGCGACCTAACTAGAAAGTTCGAGGCGTGAGGGAACACAACCGAAATCCTTAGGCCTGGTTAGAGAAGAGGTGGGTGAAAACCAGGCCGAGAGTGGACAATCGGACCGTGGCGTGTTTGTTCCTAGGCTTACCAAATGGGATTTCCCAAAATACGATGGCAATGGGGACCTATTAGGCTGGTTCAACCGGTGTGGATAGTTCTTCGAGCACCAACCTATAGCCGAATAAGAGAAGGTGAAGATAGCTGCATTTCACCTAGAGGGAAATGGTCAACTGTGGTTCCTTAAGCTGAAGTGAGAGCAACCCCAATTGACCTAGCTAGAATTCAAGACTCTTTGTGATCTTATATTTGGTCCCCCAATCTAGAGCAACAAGTCGGCAAGTTATCTAAATTGCGCCAATTGAACAGAGTTGAGAACCATCGGTGGAGATTTGAACAGTTGGTCGCCCAGGCGATGGACCTGGCACCAAAGGCACGAGATAGCAATCTTTATCAACGGCTTGAACGAAGCAATAGCAATCGAGGTGGAACTCCACCACCCCACCAGTTTGACACAAGCCATGAGGCTCGCTAGGCTGTACGAGGAAAGTCATGTGCCCCCAGGGAGGAAGGAGAGAATAGGAGGCACCCGGTATCATCGATAGACCCCCCTGACCGACTAGCTTATGCCAAGAAATTGAGTTAAGCGGAGATGGAGGAGCGATGGAGTAAGGGGCTGTGCTTTAATTGCTATGAGCCATTCACCGTTGGGCACAGGTGCAAGAAATTGTTCTGGCTCGAATGGGAAGAGATAGAAGGATAGGAGGATAATGAGGGAGGTGAAGGGAAGGAAGGGCTAATGGAGATCTCTTTGCACGCCATGGTGAGATTACCTCAATCTTAGACCATGAAGGTGCACGGATACGTTAGAGGATGCCCAATCATCGTACTTGTCGACTTAGGTAGCACACATAGCTTCATGTATGTAGATTTGGTCTCTAAATTGGGTTTGCCACTGCTATCGAGGGAGAAGTTGAGAGTGGTTGTAGCCAATGGCAAGAGGGTTGGAAGTGAAGGGGTGTGTAAAGGGGTCCCTCTGGAATTAATGAGAGAGAAATTTGTCATAGATTTGTATTCACTGCCATTGTGCACGGTAGATGTGGTGTTGGGTGTCAATTGGCTTAGGTCACTGGGTCCCATTTACTGGGACTTTATTGCCATGAGGATGTGTTTCTTGTGCGGAAGGGAAAGAGTGGAATTGCAAGGCGACATTAGGACTGCGGTTCTACCGAAGATTGCTATGGTGGTATAGGAAGTGGAGAAGTGCAGCGACTTGCAATGCTTACTCACTGAGTTCTAGGACGTCTTCCAACCATTGCAGGGTCTACCTCCCACTCGCACTTGCGACCATGCCATTTGGTTGTAATAGGGAACTTCTCCGGTGGTAGTCAGACCTTATCGGTATCCTTACGGTCAGAAAGATGAAATAGAATGCCAACGTGAGGAGATGCTCTAGAAGGGGCTGATACAACCCAAGCAATCACCCTTCTCATCACTTGTGCTCTTGGTGAAGAAAAGCGACAACTCTTGATGTTTTTGCATAGACTACCAAGGGAGCTCCTCGAGGAACTATTCGGAGCTTGTTATTTTTCCAAGTTAGATTTATGCTCTGGGTATCACCAGGTCAGAATGAGAGCTGGGGATGTGGAGAAGATGACCTTCCAAACTCGTCACAGGCACTTTGAGTTCCTCATCATGCCCTTTAGGCTCACCAACGCCCCCTCGACATTCCAGGCTCTTATGAGCGAAGTATTTAAAGGACACCTGTGGAACATAGTTGTCAAAATCGCGAGTTAACTCGCACATTTCTATGATTTTACGAGTTGGTGAGCACATTTCGAGTCAACTCGCATATAAAAACGTTTTTGAGGTAAAATCGTAGTAAAATCGTAATTCAAAATCGCGATTTTACTATGGTTCCACCGATTCCACAATATTGCAAAACTAAGTAAAATTTCAACATCCGAATCCGAATAAACAAATATGTAATAATAGCTATTTATAGCTCAAGTCCAAACTTTTAATAAACAACTATGGGCTTAATTGTTAAAAGCCCTCTGGCGTCCAGGGGGCATTGCCCCCTTGAAACCCCCACCGGGTGGCTTCCTCAGACCCCCACGCTAAGCGTGGAGCGGGACTCACGTGCTTTCCTGTCGTAGGGGAGTATGAGTCATACCCCAACATGTTCATCGGTCATCACTCCTCTCTTGTCAGTGTGTTATGTTGCATTGAAGTCTTTGTATTTGTGTTCGTCGATTGTTAGTCTTCTTGTTCCTATTTGTGATCATGTTCGTATTAAAGCACTCGTGTTTGATTGCTGCAACTTTCCTTATTTTAACTAATATTTTTGTAATAGTAAATAAAATAAAGGGTAGATAACTTTAACTTTATAAGAATTTTTTAGATTTTTAATTTTATAGGAAATGTATAAATGTATTTATATTTCTATCTTTTCAATATATCATTCACATAGTTAAGTAAATGTGAGATATTGTTAAGTAAATATATTTTGAATTAATAAATCACGAATAGTGTAAAAATTTACCAAGTAATATATAATTTTGAAGGTTTTTCTTGTTATAATATCTTCTTTATTATGTACTTTTGGTTAGTAGTTATTTGTCATTTTTTAATATTACTCCTTTCTAATGGTATATCTTCGTTATCAATTTTTATTTATTAGTAATTTCTTAAAGTCACAATTGATTTTTAAATTTTATCTATTATCTTTTAGTTTTTGTATATATAAATAAGTGAAACTTGTTTTATATATGATTTATCATTTTAGAAATAAAATATTATATTATACAACTATGCTCGATTATCTATATTATGACTTTTATTGCAAATTTGCAATTTATGGCTAAAATAAATACTCAATTTCCTTATTTCTATTATTCATTATATTTTTTAATGACTATTGTAAGTAAATTTATAATATTTGGAAGTTATTTTACATAGGTTGTAGAAACTTACGTTTCTATGTTCCAATTCTACGGACCCTAAGCCATTCTATGTAAAATCGCGATTTTGACAACCTTGCTGTGGAAGTTTGTCCTTGTCTTCTTCGATGACATCCTAGTTTACAGTAGAACTTAGGTGGAACACTTGCAGCATCTTAGCAAGGCATTTTCTTTGTTGCATCAACACCACCTTGTTTGAAGGCATCTAAATGTAACTTTGCACAAAGGCAAGTGAAGTATTTGGGACACCTCATTTCGGAAAGGGGAGTTGAAGTAGATTTGCACAAAATAGAGGCTATGTTGAATTGGCCGATGCCCATGACCACCAGAGCACTATAAGGATTTCTTGGTCTCATTTGATACTATCGGAAGTTTGTTTAGAATTATGGCATCATTGCGGACCCATTGACTTGGATGTTGAGGAAACACAATTTCGTTTGGACTCTGGAATTAGAACGAGCCTTCGAATCCCTCCGAATTGCCATAACTCAAGCCCCGGTCTTAGCTCTACTTGACTTTAATCATCCCTTTATGATGGAATGCGAAGCCTCAGACATCAGCTTAGGAGCAGTCCTCTAGCAAAGTAAGAGGCCCATATCCTTCTTTAGTAGGCCTTTCGCACAAAGGCATCTCAAGTTGGTAGCCTATGAGAGAACTCATTAGGTTAGCCAAGGAAATCCATCACTGGTGAGCATACTTGTGGGGAAGGAGGTTCAAGGTCAAGACGGATCACTACAGCCTTAAATTCTTGTTGGTGCAGAGAGTGTCAACATCACCTTAGCAACACCGGATCAGTAAACTATTTGGCTTCAATTTTGAAATTGAATATCGGGTAGGAAGGGAAAACAAGATGGCTGACGCACTATCTAGGCGCAATGAAGATTTTGTTGAAACCCTCGTGCTTTCCTTACCATAGCCACAACTGTTTGAATTAGCGAGGAGAGAGGTTCAATCATCCTTCGAAATGCAGCAACTGGTGGCTTGCATCCAGGCGAATGAAGTGGGGCCAGATTGGACATTTTGGCAAGGACTTGTCTTCTTTAAAAATCAGGCCTTCCTGGCAACCGATTCCGAGCTGTGTGCCGCCATTGTCTATGCTGTTCATGACCAATGTCACGAAGGTTACCAACAGACTCTCCACTGTGTCACAAGAGACTTCTATTGGAAAGGGATGCGTGGACAGGTTCGAGAGATTGTGTAAGCATGTTGCACTTGTCAATGGTATGAATCCGAACATCGCTAACTAGCGGGACTTCTTTAGCCGCTCTTCGTTCTTAGCCAAGTATGGTCCGATATCTTCATGGATTTCATAGATGGACTTTTGAGCTCCAATGGAAAAATTAATCCTCCTTGTAGTTGTTGATAGACTTTGCCGCCATGAGCCATCTTTACTTAGCAGTAACAGTGGTCCCGGCTTTTCTTTGATACCATTGTACAGTTACGTGAGCTGATGGAGTTAATTATGAGCGATCAAGATTTCACTTTCACCAGCGCATTCTGGACAGAGTTGTTTCGATTACAGGGCATGACATTGTCTTTGTCCTCCGCCTATCACTCCCAGAGCGACAGACATATAGAGTTGGTCAACAGAATGCTAGAAATGTATTTACGATGCTTTATTGGAGATCACCCAAGAAAGTGGACCGAGTGAGTGGCATGGGTGGAGTATTGCTACAACATTGGTTACCACTTGTCGTTCAAAACCACTCCCTTCAATGTATTATATGGACGAGATCCCCCACAATTACTATTGTACGTTCTCGAAAGGGCCAAGTTGGACATAGTGGAAAAAGCCTTATGAGATAGGGATGCAATGGTGTCGGAATTAAAGCTGCAACTGGAGAGAGCACATGAGGTCATGAAGAGTCAGTATGATGCTAAACATAGGGATCTCAATTTTGCCGTGGTCGACCTGGTCTTCCTCAAGCTCCGACCCTATAGATAGATGACACTTGGCAAGCGACAATCCCCCAAACTGGCACCTAAATTCTATGGGCCCTTCCGAGTAGTAGAACGCATTGGACAAGTGGCATATAAGCTAGAACTCCCTTTGGAAGTAAAGATTCACCAAGTTTTCCACATCTACAATCTAAAAAAATTCATTGTAGAATCTCCATCACAACTTGATCTACCAGTAATCAGCCAACATCAGCCCATTCTAACTCCACTAGCAATCCTTGAAGCACAACGGATAGATTTGCTAGTCGAGGTTCTAATCCACTGGAAAGGTTACTCATCAGTTGAAGCTATGTGGGAAGATGTCACAATGATGTGCCAATGCTACCGCTCAATTGCACATGAGGTCATGTGCAAGGTTGAAGGGGAGAGTGATGATAGGTGCCAGCCCGATGTCACACCCTTTGCAAACGTGTACAAGAAGCGCACATGTTCAACAGATAAGGAGGAAGTGCAATAGTGGGTTGATGTAGTTAGGCAGGGTAGACATGTAATAGGAAATGTAGGGAATGGGTAAGACGTGTAGGTTATCTAGATGTAGTGGGTGTAGAATTTGAGGTCATGGAAGACATGATAATAATGTAATTAATATGATCTATTGTACTACTTAAATGGAAACATGGAATGAAAAAAGGATATCAGATTTTATCAAAAAAAAAAAACCTTATCACTAGAGATCCTTGGGTTCTCTCTAATAAGCCCAAATTAAAGAAAAATAATCATAGGGAAACTAGGTCGCAAATCGCACCACCCGACTGCTAACAAATACTTTTCAGAAAATGTCTTCTTTTCTGCTACTTATGTTTTACTTAAGTTAAGTGTCAATAAGCTTGAATAAATACTAATCTCATTAGGAAATAATAAAAGCAATTGCTCAGCGGTTTTGTTGTAATTTCTCAGTCCTTCCAGGGACAAGCAAGTCATATTAAGCAAAAGTTACAAAAGTGGAAGCTGTTATTTGCTAGCCTATGATTATATACAATTTATAAGGTGTCCTTGAAAAAATTACCTCTGTTTAGCCTTTTCAAAAGTAGCACTTGTTGACTTTGCACATTTTCATTCCTTGCACACCTACTATGATAGTTTTAGCACTAGCAAGGACAGGAAAATTTTAGATATCAATCTGCAAATCTACAACTTAAAGCTACTTTATGAGGTGAATATTGTGCTATATCCAAAAAAAAAAAAAAATGGATGTCAGTGTCTCTGAGTTTTATAGGCATAGTACTGAGAATGACATCCTAGGGACAGTTAGATAAAGTGAATTTTATGGTACAGGGAATTCAGAGAAGCATTTGACAACTCTAACTGCTACAGCTGCAGTTTCTAATCTTTATATTTACTTTTTTTCTTGTTTGAAGTAGCATTTGTATTTTGTAAAATCATTAGACTAGATTTAAGACTGTCGTCGGTCAGTTAAGATGGTTTGATTGCTTCTCTCTTGTAAGTTGGTGGGTAATTATGATATTTTAATTTGGTTTTCTGCATAATCTTCATACACTTCTCCATCTGCATGCCAGAAAGCTTCAAGAAGATTTGACAGATGAAATGGTGGGGTTGGCAAGACAACTTAAAGAGTCAAGCCTCATGATGAGTCAATCCGTTCAGAACACTGAGAAGGTAAGGTATTTGATTTTGTCTTCCTCTTCCCATTAAGGTGGTACAGCAAGCTCTATTACCTGGACTCAGGTATGAGGATCTGACATGGTTAAGGATCTAACAGTTTGAACCCATCATTTTCTAAAATTATGGATATGGGTACTCAGGAAAAGGATCCTGAAATTGGACATGGATATGGTGATTTGGCTAGGTTATGGAAATTTATGATTTATATTTTATTTTTTATTTTTTACTTTATGGTTTAAAAATTTTGTTAGTAAGTCATATTTAACAGGATTTTCATTCATCAAGCTTAAATTCTTAATTCTAAGTTTTTTTTGATAAGTAATTCTAAATTCTAACATATAAGGCTTAAAGATTCAATGGACTTAGCCAATATTTTCTATAATTAGAAATTTAGAAATTCAACAAACATACATTATGAAAACATTAAATCAAATGAAATATTGTAAAATAAAGTGAAAGATGGGATAGATGGTTATACTTAGATACCTTTTTCTTATTATCTACAAAATAGGCACTATTTTCATACCATTTGCTGATGCTTTTTCTTCAATGTCATATTTTGCATTGATTTTATGAAAATTAAATGATTATTTTCAATTAAGTTTTACTGTAGGCCCTTGTAAAATTGATGAGACCTGGATCGCTTTTAGTTTGCTTAATAACTGAGTGCACAGTAGCTGTCCATCTCTGTTCAATCGTTGTTCAGAGTACCAAGCTGTCAGTTCTAATATTAACTCCTCTACATTGAAGAACATCTAAAATAATAAAAAATAAGTTAAGAACTGAAAAGAAACTCTTCTTTTCTTCTTCTTCCCAGCCATACTGTTCTTCAACGATTGTTTGATGGAAAATCTGAAATTCAATAACTCAATGAGTCTGGCTTGATACGTTTCCTGGATTTCTCAAGTTTACAAATGGTGGCAAAGGACTAGCAGTAATTGATTAGTGTATTTTTTGGTTTTATAGTTTGTATTGTTTGCTTGGTAGTTAGTTGCATTGGTCTATTATAGTCAATTGGTAGTGAGTTTTTAGATATTTTGGTCAGAACTTTCTAGAAGTCTATTGAAAGCTGGCTAGAGGTTATCAATTCTTTGCATATTAATAAAATTGACCTCTTATTTATGTAATTAAGGCCATGGCCCTATCAAAATTGGTTCTGTCTTGCGGAAAATTACACTACAATTGGTGAGTCTAATTTGCATAATGAGGATGAAAGCTCGAATGGAGATTCTGGAGGAATCTGTATGAGAAATTGTTGAAGAAATGCAATGCAACAATGAGAGGATGGATGGAAGAGTGTCAAAAATTGGAAGTAATGTTCTGGCTATGCAAGAAATGATGCAAACATTGTTGTGGGAGAAGCAAGTCGTTGAAGCTTTGAGTGACAGAGTCATCTATTAGTCAATTGAATCAAACTAATAAGCGACCTGATCATGAATCATAGAAAGAACACTCTATGGCATTAGAGAATGAAGATCTGGAGTTGGATGATGAATGTCAGAGTAAATTAGGTAAGATGATACTTCCTCATTTCAATGGAAGTGATCCTATGAATTGGATTGCTTGAACTGAGCAATTCTTTAAAGTTGATGGCACATGACCAAAGAAGAAAGTGCCGATTGTATTTATATATATATTCAAACTCAGCAGTTCTTTGAAATCATTGGCACACGACTGAAGAAGAAAGTGCCAATTGTATTAATATATATGCAAGTTAGTAACTTGCAAGGTAGAACAATTTCATGGCTAAGGGCACTTCAAAGTTGATTTCCTAATTTTAATTGGGAAATGTTAGTGTGGGAGATTATGTCACATTATGGTAGTCAAGATGCCTTTAATCTGTTCGTTAATTTGTCAACATTAAGACAAGAAGCTTCTATTGAATCTTATGTGGATGAATTTGATGCTTTAATAGTGTAAGTAGTGGCTATATCTAAGGAGCAAATGTTAGGCTATTTTTTGGGAGTATTAAGAGAGGATTTGTGATTATGAGTGCGGACACTTGCTCCAACTGTTGTGAAGACAACAGCATTAGCATTCGACATTAACCATGAGCATCTAAGTGGAATATACTTTTCTTCAATTAGTAGATGCATAGATTTAGGGTGGACTGGTCAAGTGGAGATGTTTACTGCTTGGACCTCACCAATGCATATTCTCAGCCTAAATTTGGTGATCATCACAAGTTATGTGATCAGCTTATGTTTAATTCTTATAATCAGTCAAATTTGAATTTGAATCTACAAATGTAGGAATTAAGTCTTCTATTTTCTTTGATTAGTAGACGCATAGAGTTAGTGCAGACTGGTCAAGTGGAGATGTTTACTGCTTGGACCAGTGCCATATTCTCAGCCTAAATTTGGGGATCATCACAAGTTATGTGATTAACTTATGTTTAATTCTTATAATCGATCAAATTTGAATTTGAATCTACAGATGTCAGAGTTCAAGTCTCCTAGTGGAGTTATTGAGCAAACTGGAAGCAATCCAGGACATTGTCAATTTTTAAATGTGTAATTCATGGAGAAGAAGAAAAGAGGGTTGTGCTTTAAATGTGATTAACTTTCTTCTCCAAATCATAGGTGTGCCAACAAAGCTTTACATGTGACTACTATGGGAGAACTAGACTTGATTGATTTGAACAATAATTCTGAAATGGTGGGTGTTGCTTCTACACCATGTGTGGAAGAACCGGATTCTTGTGCAATGAATCTAATGTCTCTTTCTTAGGTAGGTCTTGTTAGGTTTAATGGTCTTAAAATTTTAAAGCTTGGAGCTGGTGTGTTACAGGATTGATTTAAAATAAAATTTTGGGCTTTTTATAGTGAGAATGCGATGATCTCTTTTTGGGCTTGATTAAAAAGAAAACTCAACGATCTCTTGGCTAAGGCTTGTTTTTTCAGAGAAAGCCTTATGCTCTTGGCTAAGGCTTGTTTTTTAGAGAAAACCTTATGATCTTCTTAGAATCTAGTAAATCTAGTTTTCTAGAAAATATGGGACATACTGCCTTTACTTTTCATATCCTTATCTTATACATAGGTGCAATTAGTAATTACGTAAGCAGTTCTTAATTTTACTCCCATTATGACACAATACATAACTCCCTATTTTTCTAATAACCACTTGTCACCATTGCCACTTATGTAAAACAGCCTATAAACACTAAAATAATTACTTACTCACACACAAAACAACGGCTAAATATAGGACACATACAACACAGCATAGTCACGACCAAAACACAAATACACAGACACCTGCCATTGTTACAGGATCGATTTGAAATAAATTTTCAGCATTAGTTGTAGAGAGAATCTGGTAATCTCCTTTAGGGATCAATTAAAGAGAGAACCCAATGATGTCTTGGTTAGGGCTTGTTTTAAAGAGAACCCTACGATCTCTTTAAAATTTAGTAATTCTAATTTTATGGAAAATATAGGACTTATTGCCTTTCTTTTTCATTTCCTCCTCTTATATACATAGGTACAACCAGCAGTTATGTAATTGCAATTCCTAATTTTACTCCCAATATGACATAATGCATAACTCCTTATTTTTCTAATAACCGACTCCTAATTAACCAATGTGTGTCCCTATCGTCACTTTGTTATGACCAAAATGTCAGATGATACCCAAGGAATTATTCATTTGAATGTGCTTACATGCATTTGAAGCATAGCTTAAGCGTAGTGGGATATTGTTGTGTTTGTATTGTTATTTGTTATTGCAATAAGGGATGGTGCAGTCCAATTGCTGTAGGGATGTGTCCATGTGTGTGTCGTTTTTGTGTTTACTGTTATTTGCTGGTTACATGTAGATATGTTTAATGCTGATGTGTATGCACTGTCATGTGTTGCAGTTATGTGTTTTTAATTTAAATTTGTAACAGTTATTTGTGTGCCAAGTTGAGATGTAATAAAAGAGGAAATAGGGGCAGTTATTGTAGAAAATAACTGCCACTTCTTTTATTGTTATTAGAAGGAAAATATTCAATGAGAAAAGATAAGTCTTATTTTCAGAAAAATTTCAGAATTGCTTTTGAAGAGATTGAAGGGTTTTTTTCCTTAAATTGAGCCCTTAATTAGAGATTGTAGGGTTTTCTCTATAATGAGTTCTAAAAAGATATCGTTGGTTTCTCTCTTAATGAACCTAAAAATTTATTTTAAAACTAATCCTGTAACACATTTACATAAAACAACCCATAAACACTGAAATATTTACACACACGCACCCCAAACATACAACTAGATATAGGTCACAAAGCACAAACATACGACACATACAACATGGCAGTCATGACTAAAACACAAATGCAGAGACACCTGCTACACATTGAACGCATAAGTAGCTATGATTGTAGCAAGGTGTTAGTAGGGACCCTAAGGAAGTTGCTGCGAATTTCTCATGGTTAGGGTCCACAAATGTGAAAGTAGTATGAGGATTTTTGGGTTTGTCAGGTTGCTATTGAAAGATTACCAAGGATTATGGGAAATTGGTGAGGCCATTAATAAATTTATCAACTTTTTTTTTTTTTCATCCAAAAAAAATTTGTTAACTTTTTTTATTCAACCTTGGGGACAAGGTCTTTTTAAACAAGGGCAGCATTGATACATTTCCTTGAGTACATGAGCAGCTTTCTTAAGTTAGTTTACAAGTAGCTCAAAGGACTAGCACCAATTGACTAATGTGTTTCTTAGTTTGATAGTTTGTATTGTTTGTTTGCATGGTAGTTAATTGTATTTCTCTATTATAGTCAGTTAGTAGTTAGTTTTTAGATATTTTGGTCAGAATTTTCTAGAGGTCTCTGGAAAGCTGGCTATTAGTAGTATTGTCACAGTATAAATAGCCTTAGCTGCTGTAGTAAGGGAGTTAGTGAGTAATATTGTAAAAAGATCAAACCTTAGCAGAGCTAGAGGGTCCCAATTGTTTGTGTAATTGAGGCCTTGGCCCCTATCACAGTTTCAATTTAAAGGATCTGCCAAAGACCACATACCCATATAGAGGATGCATTGTGTCAGCCCTTGTATAGTGTCAGAAATAGCTGAGTCCAATTAGCAGAGATGACAAGAATGGTCAAACCTACAATTACCTAGGAGTCTTATTTACTCATTTCTGTTCTGACCAAAGCATATCTACCTTGCCTATTGATGGTGCATGGAATTTTAGTAGTTGGTGAAGTTGTCAAAGTGATGAAAACTAAGATGAAAGTAACATGCCCAGCATTCTGATACTGCAACATTCACACCTTTATGGTTTGGTTTGTTTTCAGTTGGGAAGACCATACTACTAAGGAAGAACATTGTACAATATGCAAAGGATATATTAAAAAGTGGTCATTTGAAGATAGCACCAGAGGAATTGAAGATTTAATGAGATGCAAAAAGGCTGTAATCAGAGGATTCATGTGGTTTGGGGTATAATTGCACTAGAAGAACCTACATTTTTGGTATCTTTCCTTTCTGGGGTCTATATTTTGCCCTTTTCATTTAAGGACCTAGGCCTTCAAAAATGAGTCAAAAGAAGCAAGAAATGTTCATCTTTGTTAGAAGTTTCATTGGAGACATTGGCCTGGTGCCCAAACAATGCCACATTAGCATTTACATGGCATGCATGCTGCAATCCACTAAAGCTATTTTTAAATAAAACTCATTGAAATAGTTGATGTGGCATACGGTGTTGCTGATATGTGTGATTTTGGACTATCAGCAGCTTTAATGGAGATAGATGGCCCTTGTTTGACTTGTCTTCATTAACGTAGGTTCTAAGATAGAAAATTGCAAAATATAAACCCAAGGCAAAAGTGGCGAAAATGTAGGTTCTTGTAGTATATATTTATCCCAAAACATTGGACACTAAGTGCAGGCAGTTGAAGCTTGAGTCATGGATTGTGTAGTGCTATGTGTTTCTCTTCAAAAAAATCCTTTTCTTGTTTTAGGGGTTCATGATTTGTTTCGTGATGAGGAAGAGAGAGCGATGAAGTTACCAATGGCAACAGTTGCCAAAAGACATTATAAAACGTCATCCTCTATATTGGCTTTGTTGGCCATGTACTCAGCTGCTCTAAGCTGCAAGTCTCAAATACTTAAGGGGGTGCATGGAAGGCATTTTTCTAGAGCCATCTGATCTTTTATAAGCATGTTTAAACGTTTACTGTGAATTTCTTAATTGCTTGATGAACCTTAAGGTATTGCTTCACCCACTGGAAAAGAAGATAGTGCCTTATCTTGTGCATTGTGAACTGCTTTCATTAGCAGACTAGGAAATTATTTTGATTCAACCATCTCTTTTTCTACTTGCGTTGTTAAATTTTCTATTTTTGGTAATAACTAACCAGAACTATTCAAAAAATATATCCATTAATTTTTATCTCTTCTATGAGATTCAAGAGCAAGAACCAATTCCATAAATTTATGGAAAAAAAAAAATGGATTCATGTTATGGGCAAACAATTTTTAATTGGTACAAAAAATAATAGGCTGCAATAAAGGATTGGTGTCATTATGTTAATAAAAAGTGGCTTGGTGGTATGTTAACGAATTGGTCCACTGCAGAAACAAGACTTCATAAGTTCAGGACTTGAGAACGGAACAAAAGACGTGGAGACTCAATCATCTTCTGAAAGGAGACGCAAGGGCATTGCTTTTGGATACTGGATGTACTCTATGTCTCTTGCTGTACATTATGGGCCTAGCTGACTACAATTTTTTAGAATTACTTTGAACAAGTAGCTTCATTGAATAAATTGCTGGTTGAAAAAAAAAAAAAAAACTTTTAGTGAGAGAAAATGCTCTCTCTTCTCTCTAGGAAACCTTCTAAACCATCCTAAGAAACCACTTTTCTTAGGTAACTACATATTATCCAACCTTTTTGTTTTCTAAACCTGATCTTCAATCTCTTTCTATTTTTCTATCTTTCACTTTTGTTTCTGTCCACCATTGCAGAGCACTGGCCTAGTAGAGTCGATAAGAGGTAGCCTGAGTAGTCGTGTTACATTGGGGGAGCATTTCCCTCCGGTTTTCTTTAAGTCACTAGGTGTTAGTGAGGATGACATGGTTCCAAAGGTGGTCTCCAAGAAGTAGCTAAAAGGTGAAAAGGCAAAAGATACTTTTGCCAACCAGGATAGCTGCTAGAAGACTTTTCCTAAAAGCAGCAATTTGGAGCCTCGTGCTTTTGATGATAGGACGTCTCTAAAAAGCAAACATGAGGGAGAAATAGGACAGAACCACACAAAAGCCAACCCACCAGCGCACTCTTCCCTAAGTGTTTCCTCTATAGGAAATACCACCCTCGAGGAGGTAGATGGGCTACTGGAGAAAATTCAAAACCAAAACCACCTAGCTAAACCACCTTCGCCAACAAAAACTATTGATGGGAACGTGCATGTAGCCAAATCATATGCAAATGCATGTGCTCCCAAGGAATTAGTCCATTAATTGGACCGGCTAGAAAGGGCACCATCCCTCGTGTGAAGATCCCATAGAACGTGGAAGAAGTTGGAGCTGAACACCGGCAATCCACTTTGGTGGGTTTTTTTCTTGGGCATAGGTTGCCATTCACCTTGGTCCAATCCACCGCTTTCCGTTTATGGAAAGAATTGGGTCTACTAGAAGTGTTGGGAAGCAAAGAAGGTTTGCACAAAGGTTCTTAATACTTCAAGAATGGAGGAAGGGCATGCCCCAACCGACCAATGTCCCCATGTGGGCTCTCTTCTCTTGTATTCCATGTGAATACCTAAATGAGGTAGGTATCAACTACATTGTTAGTGGCGTGGGGATCCCTCTCAAAGCTGATACCTTAATGGCCTTCAAGCAACGTGCCAATCACACAAGGGTCTTGGTCGAGATTGATGCAAGGGAGGAGTTAATCATCTAAGCCAAAGTAGAGGGAACAGATGTATTGATTGCAAAGATACTTGTTGATTACCAATGGCTCCCTCCTAGGTGTGAAAGCTGTAGGGTATTCGGCCATACGTGTGGGGTAGACCTTAAGGTGAATGCTCCAACTGAGATAGGTAACTCCAAGGTGAAGGTCAATGAGGAGCAATGGGTTCCTGTCAAATGTGTAGATAAAGAAAAAAAAATTGCATGAGGAAGGCAAGGGAGTGAGTATGGACCACGTATCCTCAAGCCATCAGCCTAGAGTGGAGGAGAGTGAGGAAGTCCAATCCCCCCTTAAGAAGAATTGTGCAGTAGTTCAAGTTGCTAAGGAAATGAGGCCTCTACCCAAGCTGAACAGTGAGCAAATATAGAAAATGTGATGGAGGCTGAGGAGGAGGTTGTGGTCAAGAATGGTGTTGAATTTGTTCCTAGTCAAAAAGGATATTGATGCAGTAATGAATGTGGGGAAGAAAGAGGAGAATGATGAGCCTAATGTGCATGTAAACCCATGCCTGGAGTCTGATCAGGATACCAATATGCCCACATGTGTGCCTGATTCCATGGCTCAATAGGAGGACTCAACTATTAAAGTACAGGGTGCCACTCAATCCAACCAATCGGAGAGTGACAATGATGTGGAGACCAAGGAGTTAGAATACTCCACTTAATAAACTATTGATCCAGATGAATCAAGGCTCTAGAAATAATTCTAAGAGTGTGAAAGGGTCTAGTTCTTCCAACCGTAGGAGGAAGAAACAGCAGAAGAGAAGGAGGACTTTTACCTAACCATGAGGCCTCCTCGTCATTATTATCATGCATTTAGCAGCTTGAAACATTAGGGGGTTTAATGACCCTATCAAAGTTTTGGATGTTAAGAAAGATGTCAAGACCATAACATAAACTTAATAGGTCTCATTGAAACTAATGTGAATCCTTCTAATGAAAAGACAATCTGTAATGTTTTGGGCCCATGGTGGCAGGTAACAAGGAAGTGATTGTGGCAAGTGTGGAATCCTAGTGAATGGGTTGTGACTGTAGAGATCGAGCATGCATAGTTTTTACACTGTGCAGTAACAAGTTTGAGATCCAATCTAACAATCTTTGCCATTTTTGTATATGACTCTAATAATGATAGAGAAAGGGAAACCTTGTGGCCTTAGCTCCGTCACTAAACCAATGTCCTTAGGTGGTTCTTGGAGACTTCAATACCACAAAATCTCCATCTGAAAAAATTGGTGGAAGACTACGACTAACGGATGCTATGGTGGATTTTCAAAATTGTATTTTTTTGGGTAATTAATAATTTATTAAACTGAAATATTGAGGAATACAATACAGAAATGAAAATGAGTTACAAGAAGCACATAATCGATAAATGTGCTAGCATACTAATCCTAGGCACTAATGTAATGTAAAATGATATGATTACAATGGCTTAATATAAGCTCGTATGTGGTTTGCTAGCATGCTAATCCCTGGAAGGTCATTCCTTAAAAGCACTTGGTTTCGAGTGTGCCATATACAGTAGACTGTTGTCGCTAGTGTTGCATGCCATCTCTGATGTGTCGGTGAGTCTCCCAAAGTCATAAAAAATCTGGTTACATTATCCCAGTCGTTGGATTGGGCTGGATAATGTGTGGTCACAGACTATACTCTAGACTTGCGATGTGTAATTGCACTGGAAGAATAGGTGGGCGTGGTCCTCTTGATGCCGGTTACATAGGAGGTAAGTAGTAGACTGCACTAGTCCCCAGCGGCGTACCCTATCAAGGGTGGATAGTTTCCTTAACCAAGCCAACCATAGTATGAAGGCATGTCTAGGTAGGGAGGTTTTATTCCATACTACTCTCTGCCAAGGTACTTGGGTCCTAGGGGGTTAAGGAAACCATAAACACTCTGTATGGTGTACTCTCCAGATCCTGAGTGTTTCCATCAAAGTCGGTCCGACTCTGTACCATTCGGTTTGATGGAGGGGGGAATGCTAATGCTATTCCACGGTGGGCCCTCTGGGATACACCATTGATTTCCATTTATTATGGAGCATAGTCTCGTGCTGTCTGGAAAGCCCGTGCTGTGCATGACCCGAGCACTAAACAAAGTATCCAGAGGTCCTGTCGGGAGCCAAAAGTCTGCCCATAGCGAAATTTCAAGGCCATTATTTGGTTTCCAATAGAAAGAAGATCTGACCAAGCCTATCAGCTTGAGTAATTTCTTCCATGTCCACGAACAAACAGCTGGTGCCTTGGAAGACCAAAAATTCTTTTCCTTAAGTAGAGTGAAATGAACCCATTCCGGCTATAAGCTCTTTGTTCCCTCCTTGCAGAGTCTCCATATGTGCTTGATTTGGATGGCTTTGTTCCACAGATGAATATCCAGTAATCTTAGGCCACCACTTCCTTTTGGTTGACACACTTCAGCCCATTTGACCTTGGCTCTAGTGAATATGTGTGGGTTGCCACTCCAGAGGAAGTTCCTAAGTAGTTGTTCTATTTTTGAGACAACTGACTTAGGAAGGATGAAGATGGAGCACCAATAGACCTGCATGGAGAAGAGGATAGATCTGATTAATTGAAGACCTGAGAAATGTGGAGGATTTTTTCACTTGGTCAAATAAACAAGATCATAATCCCATTTTGAGGAAGTTGGATAGGATTATCGTTAGCCATCAATGGCTGAATGTGCTCCCTAGAATGCAAGTAAAATTCATGTCACCCATCCTCTGGGACCATTCTTTAGCAATTGCTTGCATGGATTGCAGCTCAGGGTTTAGGAAAACTCCATTCAAGTTCTTCAAGTTTTGGACTGAACATAAGAACTTCAGAGACTTAGTGACAAATACATGAAAGGAAGAAGTTAGGGGATCTGGAATGTTCTAAGTTGTTAGGAAGCTAAAGTTGCTCAAACAAGAGTTTAGATGCTTCAACCAGAATGAATAGTCTCATCTCCCTAGACAGGTGCGAATAGCTAAGAACAGACTACTTCAACTGCAAGCCTCAATTTATGCGGTAGGAGACGCATCTCATATGGAGGAGGAGAAAGAGGCATATAAGGAATACTATTTACTCAGGGGGGTGGAGGAGAGCTTCTACAAACAAAAATCAAGGGTTAAGTGGCTAAAGTTAGGAGATAAGAACACCTCTTCCGCAAAGCCATGAAGAACCTACACAATTGAAGCTCCTTATACTGCTTGTCAAGAGAGGATGAAAGCGAGGCAATCGGTGAAGAGGCGGTCAAAGTATTAGCAGTAGCTCATTTCTAGCAACTATATGAGAGCCCTAATGCTCACCTGAGTCTGGATGAAGTCCATAGCTTGGTGACTTGGAGATGGAGCAATAACAACTTGAACTAGATGCCCTTTTTACTGTTGAAGAGATCAAATGGGGGTTCTTCTTGCAAGCAAATGAGAAAGCCTTGGGTCTTGATGGGTTCTTGGCCAACTTCTTAAAGAGGTTTGGGAAGTTATTAGTGATGACCTGGTTGAAGCAACCAAATAATTCTTGATATCAGGGCACTTACTAAAGGAGATCAATGCCACCATCATCTCCTTAGTCCTTAAAGTTGCTAATCCATCTAAGCTTAGAGATTTCCGCCCAATTGCTTGCTGTAATGTCTTATATAAAGTTATTTCCAAAATCTTGGCAGCACGCATTAAGAAGGTGCTTCCCTCCTTGATAGGACGTGAACAGTAGCTTTTATCCCCAGGAGGAGAATAGCTGATAATATACTCATTGCCTAGGAGTTGATGGTAGGTTACCATTCACAAACGGGAGCACCGCGTTGTACATTAAAAGTAGACTTGCAAAAGGCGTATGACATGATTTAGTGGGACTTTCTATTAGAGGTACTCAAAGCAATGCAATTTCCCCAACACATCCGATCCTTGATTGAATAATGTTTGTCCACTCCGAAGTTCTCCATCAACATTAATGGAGAACTAACTGGATATTTTGCAAGCTATAGGGGGTTAAGATAAGGGGATTTAATATTGCCTTATCTATTTGCAATGGGAATGGAAGTACTCTCCACTTTGCTTAGGAGACTACCGAGAACCCCCAATTCTCTTTTCATTGGAGGTGTAAACCGAGAAACTAACCCATCTTTGTTTTGCAGATGATCTTACTGTATTTATCCTTGATCAAGGAAACCTTACAACATTTCCACTCAATCTTGGGACTGGTAGCAAATAATCACAAGAACAACATATTCTTTTCCAATGTCCTCATGAGAGTGAAGGAGGATATCCTTAGTACCACCTAGTTTCAAGAATGCAAATTGCTAGTGCGCTATCTAAGAGTACCATTAATCTCCACAAAAGCTTAAAAAGGAGGATTGTGATGCTTTTCTGGAGAGGATGTTGGCTCGCATCAACTCATGGACCTTTAAATACCTCTCATATGCGGGTAGATTGCAGCTAGTTAAATCAGTTCTCTTCTCCATGCAGGTCTACTGGAGTTCTATTTTATTATTGCCTAAATCTATCATAATGAAGATGGACTAGCTACTCAGGAATTTCCTATGGAGGGGGAGACCGATCATATATTCCAAGGCTAAAGTATAGTAGGATGATGTTTGCAAGCCTTTGAAATGTGGCGCTTAGGTATACTCAACTTATGGCATTGGAACAAGGCCATCTAACTTAAAACATATTTGGCACCTGTGCAAGGAAGACCCCAGGAGTTTATAGTCAGAATGGGTTCATTCCACACTATTCAAAGGAAGAAATTTCTAGTCTTCTAGAACCTTTACCACATGCTCTTAGTCCTGGAAGAAGCTACTAAAGCTTAAAGGCTTAGTCCGTACTAGTTTCCAATGGGAACCTAATAATGGATTAACCATATCACTCTTGTCTAATTTTTGGCTCCCATCTGGCCCTCTGGATTCAATATTCAGTGCTTGTGAGATGGGTAACATTGGACTCCCACCTATAACAAAGCTATGCTCCTTGATGGAAGACAATGAATTGAGCTTACGAGTGGCCTATTTTGGACTAACATTCACATCCATCCTCCAAATGGCCTAGCCTTTCTTTTTCTGATCAACTTCGATGGATACACACTAGCACAGGAGAGAGTGCTATAAAAAGTGGATATGCTTTTTTAAGTCTACCTAGTTCCACAATCCCATGGAAAAATGTGATATGGAACAAATCATCATTGCCAAGACACTCCTTTATCTTATGGCTAGCTTGGTTAGGTAAATTATCTACTCTTAATAGGCTGACATTATGGGGTGTTACCACATCTGCAACTTGTTTCCTTTGCCATCAAGCATTAGAAGACCACTCTCACTTATTTTTCAAGTGTAGCTATACATCCCAAATTTGGAGCTTGGTTTGTGACCACCTTTAGTGCTCATCGTCCTTTAGAAACTGGCTGGGTGCCACTACTTCATTAGTAGCTGCAGCTAGCTCATCATCTCCTAGCTTAGAGAGTGGGATTAGTAGTGGCAGTTTACTGCTTTTGGAGAGTGCGCAACAAAGCGTGTTTAGGGGATACCTTCTGAATCTGTGTTCCATAGTGAACCAAATTAGAGCATACACATCCGTAATGTAACTTCGGAAATTATTTTCCATGTATTTGTACTTTGCTTATGATATTATATTGTAAATTTATCCGCATCTTTACGGTTGTATAACATTTTGGAGTAATAAAATTATTTATCCAAAAAAAAAATTTTGCTGATTGAATACTGATTATTTCCTTGGCAAAAGTGAAGAAAAAAAATGGATAATGGTTATTTCATCTATTTTATGGAGTTAGGCGATATACAATTTATTCTTTGGTTGACTTATTTGAATAATTTTATGATAATTCATATCACCATGGTATAAGCTGAACTATGACAAATGAAATTAGGGTCATGGATGCTGGAGAATTAACCTAAAAATGAGGGTCATGGACATGTGATAATTAGGATCTACACAACATGCATATTGGTGTGCATCACTGCCTGGGTGGACATTTAAAATAATTGGAAGTAACTAGATGGTTTCTGATACAGGATCTGGTTTGTGCTCTTGTTCTAGGTCTCTTTAAGGTTGATGCCTATGGAGATTTTTGATTTCTGATATTTTCTTCCTAATGTTTCTGTGGTGCTTGGTTAGTTAGGCTCATTTTCGAGACTCCTAGATGTCAATAAACTCTCAATATTAGGGAAATGCAAACTACTGATTTCATTCCAGAACCAAATGAATGTATAGGTGCTTGGCATAGCTGCCTGGACTCAACAAATTAAAGTGCAATTATTGAAGACCCACTAACTACATGTTCCACTTACACATAACCTACGGATATCTACACAACCCAAATTTAAGGACAAGATGCATTGCACACGACTTGCTCAATTATGTACATACAAATAGCTACATGCATAAGTACATGCATGCAGCCTCCAAACTGTACTCAGCTAACTCATTTCTCCCCTTATTGGTGAGACCTGTTGTATACACTGTTAGGTGTAATTTCTGGCTCTGAAGTTTGGCTTGTAGCAGTACTCTCCTCCTCCAAAGCGAGGTGACCCCTGACACGAAGGTAGTATATCTTTAATCAAAGTGGTTCAGTTGGTCCCCAGGATGCATCTACTGGGAAAATATCTTTGCAAAATTAGAACTTTGATCCTATTTGATTTCTGGTGAACTTCTAAAACAGTTATCCTTTCTTGATTGGAGGAAGATTCAAAGAGCTGACAGGCTGTCCAAGATAAGTCTTAAGCAGAAAACATGGAACATGGTGTGGATTTTGCTTCTGCAAGCAACTGAAGCTAATAAGTGAATAAACAGACCCTGTTTTCTCCTCCACAGCAAAGGGACCATGAAATCTAGGCGATAGCTTTTTGTTAGCTCTACAAGTGTGTGATTGCTGGCGATATGGTTGGAGTTCTAGCAATACCAAATCTCCTATTTTAAAATAGATTTGCCAGTGGTGTGAATCATATATGCTTTTTGAATGATCTTGCACTACCAAGAGGTGCTCTCTAAGTTGTGCTAGCACCTGGTCATGCTTGCATAAAGCAACATCTGCTGCTTCTGACTTCAAAGAGCTGGTAAATATGAAATGAGTTATGGTGGAGGTCACCCACACCACCCTCCATAGTCCACTTTAGAAGGAGTGACTTTCAGGGATGTACAGTAGCTTGTGTTGTAGAAAAAATATAGCCTATGAAATCCATTTTACCCATTGTTGAGGTCTGTTTCCTATGAAGCGAAGCAGGTACATCTCAATGGTGCAGTTCACTATCTTTGTTTTGTCCATACTTTGGGGATGATAGGCCAAACCAAAAGACAACTTTGTTCCACTTAGTTTAAATAGTTTCTTCTAAATTATGCAGTTAAAACTTTAAAATTCACATCACGGTCATTGTGACTCCAGCTTTCCATGCAATATTTAGTTGTCAAAAAGATTCAAGCTAAACCTGCATATGGATGGTTTGTTGGAATGAAGTGAGCATATTTGGAGAAACAATCAGTTAAATGCTGTGGTTTGTCTTCCCTTTTCTTAGCAATTTTAGTATTTATGAAGTCCTTAAAATACAATTTTGTATACAGATAGGACACTGTTCTGATTCCATTTCAGTCTATTAAGGAACTATTCCTTCACCTAGACTCACCAGATTCCATCAGTAGGCTTTGTGACAAGTATGATGATTGATAGTAGGTATGCCATTGGTAGTTGCATATTATATATATGTATATCCTACTTTCGAGGATTTCTTCCTTACCTTGTTTTGTCAACTGTGTATTTCCATTTCATTGTAGATACTCGATTCTACAGAGAGAGCAGTGGAGCATAGCTTGGCAAGCACCAATCGTGCTAATGTTCGAGCCTCTGAGATATTCTCAAAAACCTCAAAGACAACATGTTTTACCTGGATTTTAATCTTTCTAATGTCATGTATCTTCATCATGGTTGTTCTTTTGATCCGTGTTACTTAAGGTACCTCCTTGACCTACAGTTTTGGTATTGTAAGTAGATAGAAATGCAGTAGAGTTGGCATCTGTTTCTATTTAAGAGTGTTTAGATCTTCCATATATTTTTTTGGGTAGGTAGATCTTTCATATATTGTGTGTATCAAAAATTGTAACTCGGCTAAAGTATTGCTTCCATTTGTTTCCCATGCTGTGGGCAGTTTTCTCATCCTTTTGAACCTCCTCCTTTCTCCACCCCCTTCCCTCTTTTTGGTTAAAGTCCATTCGATCAAGTGGATGGTTCATGGTTTGTCTTTTGGACGTCACGTTAGATGAGGGAACAAAAGCAGCGAGTTATTTGAACTGTCTTTGGAGCTGAAAAGTATTGTTTTGGGGTTCTCCCACTGATGTAGTGTCTTTTTTTCTTTTTTATTTATGAATTCATAGGAACATGTGGTTAGAAAAATAATTAGGAAAATAGGATGTTAAAGTCAAACATACATTATGCGTTTTTAAGATGAGCGGATTCAGCACTAAAGGTACATATTCTTTTAGTACCTTCATGTGCGAAAGGAAGCCGTAATTAGTATATGCGAGATCTCGAGAAGTAATGATGCGACATAGAAGTCACATATACATGTGATGTCTACGTTAAATATTTGTTGTCCCTCTCTACAATTTGGCTCGCAATTTGCAAAGGGAGGCCCGTTTGAGTGAAGAAAATTTGCACCAGAAACAATGGCGACAGTATACATGTTAAAGACTTTTTTGCAACATAATAAAAGCCTTCATATGTCAACTAGAAACCCCAGAATTAGAGTGAGTAGGTAACTCTCCTTTATAAGTTTTCCATTCATATCTTAATTAAATGGTGGGTACTGAGAATTATAGACTAGGTTTTTTTTTTTTTTTTTTTCTAGTAATTTTCACAAAACTTGCTTTCACGAGGTACGGTATGTACCTAATGTCTTTATACATCGTATCCAAATAATAAATATACGATAGATATTGATGAATAAAAAATAACTTTATATTTTTTAGGTCAATAAAAGAACAAAAATAAAATTATATGTATGTTAAAAAGAAATAGTATAAGCATAATACAAATGCTAAACTTAAAGCTTGTTGCCTTTTTCTAAATGATTATTTTTGTCCCGATTTTCTATGGATTCCACATTTTTTTTTACTATTACGTAAACTTAAAATAATAAATTTGAAGAAACATATATTTTTTTCAATATCACAGATTTTGCTATAAGTTTCTTTAGTTTTACATATAAAAGAGGGAAAATTTATAGGTTTTATAAGGTATAGATTCAATAATAATTTCAAAGCATTATTGAATAGGTTTTAATTTCAAAATTTGAGAATTGGTGATAGAATGTGGATAAGACTTCATATCTTATCCATTTTATATTTGCTTACCCTTAGCTAAATTATAGTAATATGAATGTCAAGCATGAAAAATCACATGATATTGCAATACATAGAGCAAACAGTTGCATTGAATTCAATGGATAGGTGTTGGGATGCAATATGGCTTCAACATAGACAAACCAAAGTCATATGCGCCTTCTTTATAAACTTCTATTCACTATGAAGATGCATATAGTGTATGTATCTTTACTATCCTATCTCCTAAATGCTTATATAATCACTTACTTTTATAATTTTTTTTTAAAATCTTGTATTCATGCAAAAACCATTGTTTTTGAGGGTGCTCTTAATATTTTACAAGTGGAGCTTGTTGAAGAAAGAGATGCATGTTGACACGGGGGACATTCGTTTCATGAGAATTAAATTGGGTGGCCATTTTAGTTTTAATTCACTAAGTGCTAATATTACTTAGGATACATGTATCAGCTTATGATTGGTATAGAATTGATTTTAATAAAATAATATCATTAATTATTAAACATTTTGAATTAAACAATGTGATACTAATTATTAAGAAAAAGAAATACACAATATCAAAAGAAAAGAAATGAATTCAAGGTCAAACCTTTACACATGACCGACCACCTCCGGTCTTGAATAGTCAGCTACAGAGAGGCGGGTGCATTGCACAACCTCCTTGAGGTGACCAGAGAAAGGCCAAAAATAAAGGTGTCCCACAACCGGTAAGTTGTGTAACTTCACCATGGTGTTCATTGATTTGGAGGTTTGGCTGACTAATATTATTTTTTTAATCTTTTCCCTCTATTTCTGGACAGTTGGACTTGTTTCCCAGTTGTGAACTGTCGAAACGGAGAAAGAGATATTCAATCTACTTTCATCGTGTCTAAATGGTGTAGTGGAGTTTTAATTTCGATATGATTTGTCTAGTCAAAATGAGAGAGAACATGGTTAGGAAGCATGAAACTGAACAGATTATACAACCATATGACATTGGAAGAAGAAGAAGAAGAAGAAAGGTGTTGTTTGGTGGAATACGGGGGGAGTTAAATAGAGTTTTCCATGCCCACTCAATCTAATGCCAAGCTAAAAATCCAACGGAATAATATCAAAATTCTACATCTCCTTGGGAAAATCAAATTCTGAAATGGTTTGGCACATCTAAATGTGTGTTCAGAATGAGCCTGTTAGATATGCCCAATTTAGGAGGATTTCTTTAATAAGAAACATAAACGAACACTTGCGACCACTGAAACTGAAACTATACAATACCAGCCATACGATTTCTCGTATATTTTAATATACCAAACAAAGTAAAACACTATGATTAAGATGTAATATAAATCATCAAAGCTTCCCACAGGAGACGCGGAGATGATGTTTAGGTTCCACGAATGGGGTCTTACATAACTACTACAATCCCTCAACTATCTTTCCTATATATGATGTAATCCATTCTCATCTCTTCTTCAAACGGTGTAGTGTTGCTGAATGGTGTCAATATCTAGTCCCTTCAGCTTCACCACCGATTCCACATGCCCCTTGAGAGTATTTAGCTCCCGAAGCCTGAAAAGAGAAATCAAAATGTTTTACGTCACCACGAGCCTCATGTCATGGGCGTACGATGTATTTATTACAAGTGTAAAATGTCTTAAGGTTTAGACAGGCATGTCCAACAGGAAGAGAGATTGCGTGAAGGTTTTGTGAACAAATGAATGTTTTCCCTTCTTTTAATCAGATGTGATCCAGTTACTTACCTTGCAACCTCAGCTCGCCGCTTGGCTTGCTCTGCAATCTCTGAGAGCTCCCTGTAACTATTCTTGTCGTTAAAGAGGTTAGTGGTCTCCGGAGGCTGTAGACCATGTAGCGTCCTTTGTGCCGTAGCCCACTGAGCCTCTCTCTCTTCTTTGCCATAGTCTTTCTTTGTAGTGAAGGCAGTCTGTGAGATAAGCCTTAGTAAGCTTAGAACAATTGGGACTTGGAGAAGAGCCATGCAATTCACTCACATTAATATCCATGTAACGTCATAAAAACAAACCATTACCTTGTTCTCCAAGAGATTATCCCAAGCCTTCCCACTCAATATGTATCGGATTGCAAATTTCAGTAAATCAAGAGGAATATAGGTTACTACACTGTACATCCATATCACACCAGCCCATCCCCAGCCAGTGCCCTTTACTTTTGCAAACCCCCAATTTGCGTAAACTGCTATCAGTGTTGCAACCTGGAATTCACACGGTATTGCTAGTGACATCAGGGCATCTACCAAAGAAGTAAGAACTCAAGCTACATATGAAAACACTGAACTATCTCAACGTTCCCGCTTAATTATCTCACTACAAAATGACGAACATCATGATATAATTAGGAAGATCAAAAGTGCATGCCCAAAAATGAGAAGCAGAAATGTGTTAGGGTGAGCAGATATCAGCATCCTCATCATATCATGACGATGCTTAGCACTTCCTAGCAAAAAATAAACTGGTTCATCCCTATAATTCATCTTAAAAGAAAAAATAAAAGCCAAAATGAAACTCAGTGTTATTACCAGCTGGGCAATCACAAATGCACTGACTAAGAGGAGTCCTGGCCGTTCAACGTAGGACCAACTGCGTGATCTGGTCACAAAGATGAGAGCCTGGCTAACTATACTCACTTGCAAGTAAAGGGCTGCCATCATTTCATCGGGGCTTTCTCTGATGGATCTTACACCTAATTTGTTCTATGATAAAAAAACATTATTGTTAGCAGACATATACAGGTCTGAAAGTTATACGGTTGAGGAATAAGATTCTTACAGAAAAGAAGTCAGTCTCTCTCATGGTCCAAAAGAATACCACAGTCATTAATGCCAGGTATCCTCCAAGCACAATTCCGGTGGCAAAAATTTCTTTTAGCTTCCAACTATCTGGAAGTGGAGAAGGTTTCACACGGTCTTTTGATATCGTCATTATGGTTCCTGAAAGGTATTGGAAAGAAAGAAGGAATTGTTTTTAGTACAAGTAGAAAGGAAAACTCTAGAACCACAAGAGCAAGAGCAAGAGGTTCACCATCATTTAAGATCGCAATGATCAAAACCATGAAGGGAGAAAAGTCAAATTTCCAAATGAGAGCAATAAACATAAAGCCAAACTGCCAAGAGTAAAGACAAAATGAATGATTAAGTATGTGAGCTAGTGGCAGATTTGCTCTATCTTCAAACCTGTATGAGGTACTTACCACAATACGTATTGTAATTGAAACTGCATAAATCTGCATGAGAATGAAATGTAAGCTAACACCTTCAGTATAAAGCTTTTGCATAATTGTAACAATGCGAAGATCGCTTACAGTGTAGTTCTTCATTCTTTGGAATATAGCCCTGCTGGTTAGCACTGCACTGACAATGACACTTAACCCAGGTTCAGTAAGGACAATGTCTGAAGCGCCCCTGGCAGCATCAGTAGCATCTGCAACAGCAATCCCTATGTCTGCCTTCTTCAAAGCAGGAGCATCATTCACACCATCTCCTGTCATTCCACAGATGTGCTTCCTTTCCTGTAGTCTCTTCACGATTTCATACTTGTGCTCTGTAGAGGCATAGGCATCAGCAACAAGGTTGTATGATTTATCATTCAAATCAATTGAAGGACAGTGGTAAAGCAAAATAACAGCACTGCTGTCTCTTATTTTGATGAATTAGAAGTATCTCAACAAGAATGAAACCGACCTGGAAATACCCCAGCAAATCCATCAGCTTTTTCAATCAACTCGTCCACAGGCAAGGCCGCTATAGTAGCATCTTTGTCTTGACCAAGCAGAGAAGAAGAGGGATACATATTTGTTCCCATTCCGAGCCTCCTTCCAGTTTCCTTTGCAATGGCAAGTTGATCACCTGTGCTTTGACATTAAAAGGTTTTTAACACATCCTCGAAAAAGCTGAAAGTACATATGACTATACTGGATGCATGGCTAGGCTTACCGGTGATCATTTTTACATTGACACCAAGATTAAGAGCTCTTCGAATGGTTTCTGCACTATCATGCCTAGGAGGATCAAAAAGAGGCAGCAAGCCGATAAGCTGCCATGGGCTGCCTGGACTATCTTTGGATTTCTCTGGAACTTCCTGCAAACAAATTGCAAGCACAACTTAAAAGGGACTACGGAGACCATATAGCCAATCAAAATCATCAGGTTCACAAATGGATGCTCAACAGCACCTGTCTCGCAACAGCTAAAGATCGAAGTCCACGTTCTGCAAATTTATCAATGACAGCATGAACCTTTTTCCTGACATCCTCCTTGCAGTTGCAAAGGTTCAATATCTGTTTTGAGGTGGAGAAGAAAAAAAAAAAAAGGTTAGTTTTTCATTTATGAAACTTGCATATAACCAAAATTGTATATGGCAAAAGACATTTACCTGTTCAGGAGCACCTTTACTAGCACGATGCCAATTTCCATTGGAGTCAATGTATGTTAGAGCTGTCCTCTTGTCTACTGGGTTGAATGGAAGGAAATGAAGCTCTCTAATAGAAGCTCGAGCCTGTCAAGAATGCATGTAATAATAAATAAGCATGATCCTTTCGAGAATTGTAAAGCTCCCTAAGACCGAGTGAAATTGAGAAAGCGAGCTTTTTACCTCCTTTGGGTCTGCAAGCATTCCCACTATTGCAGCATCAATAGCATCCTGGTTTTCAGTCCTTGATGCCCTTGCAGCGGTAAGAATGACATATTCCTTTTCCACTCCCTTTGCGAACACTTCTATCAGGCTTCTGTCAACAGTAAGCTTATTTAGGGTAAGAGTACCGGTTTTATCACTGCAGAGTACATCCATTCCTGCCATTTCTTCAATTGCAGTCATCCTCTTTGTAATGGCTCCTTGCTGTGAAAGCCTGTGGGATCCAATAGCCATGGTAACAGACAAAACAGTGGGCATTGCTATAGGAATTCCTCCAATCAATAGCACCAGCAAATTATCAATTCCATCCCTGTACTTGCGGTGCTGAATCGGGTACATGACTATGATTTCGATTATTATTCCAACAGCGATGGAGCAAATGCAGAAATTACCAATCGCAGTGAGAACCATCTGGAAGTGGCCAACCTGGTTTGTACTGTCCACAAGATGGGCAGCCTTACCGAAGAATGTGTGCACACCTGTAGCAATTACAACAGCCTCGATTTCACCCTGTTTACAGGTTGAACCAGAAAAGACCTCATCAGAAGGGTTCTTAGTGACAGGAAGAGATTCCCCAGTTAGAGCAGACTGATCAATCTTAAGTGGATCGCCTTCAAGAAGACGGGCATCTGCAGGTATTATGTCACCTAACTTGATGCTGATAATGTCTCCAGGAACCAAGATTGCAGCATCTTGCTCACACCATTGACCATCTCTAAGAACCTGCGATTACAGCGCCATGGTAACAGACTAAGAATCTCCATGATTTCATTAATATTTGGGAGCATATTGGTGTTTGGATTTAAGGAAGCCCTTTCTAACCTTAGTTTTGGGAGCCAGGCCAGCCATAAGCGCAGCTGCTGCATTACCAGCATTATTTTCTTCAATAAAACTGATTGTGGAGTTGATCAGCAATAAGACAATGATCCCAACGAAGTCCTGCCAATCGGGAGGCTTTCCTCCTCCATTTGCCAATGCAATAGCCATCAAAGCAGCAGCTTCCATGACCCAGGATAATGGATTCCACATAAATCCTAAAAATTTGAGAAGTTTGCTCTCCTTTACCACCCCAACCCCACCCCCAAAAAAAAAAAAAAAATTCAAACGACAACCTCAGTATTCCACTTTAAGGGCTGATTTCAGCTGTATGTATACATGAAGAAGGTTAAATGGCAATCATCCATCACAAAATTTCAAATGTACCTTTTTCTCTTCTAGCTTGTTCGGTCCAAAAACCTGGAGCCGATTTGCTCCTTCCTGTGAAGTCAGACCTTGCCTCGTACATTTTAATTGCTCAAACACTTCCCCTATAGGAATTCTTTCCTGCAAGGGGACCAGGCAATTTTTGAACTCGAGTCAATATGCTAAGTTTCCATGGAAAGAGACATTTTTGAAACAGAAGAACGTGTCTTTTATTTATTTATTTTTTTGTCGAATGAATATTAGATGTCCAGTGTCCTTAACCAACAAAGTTCGAAAGAGTTTCATCATCCAACTCACATCGTTGCGTTCATGGGCTCATATTCATATCCAAATTCCAACAAGACGGGAAGTTTTACTCCATTCATTAGCTGGTATTAAGAAGGAATCAACCATAATGGGTGTTACATGGTAAGATCTAGCTCCAGTAGAAACTGATCTTCCACTCTATATCCTTGACATGGATAATACAATTCAAAAGAACCTTATGTTGCTGATAACTCCATTTCATGCTCTAAGGAATCTATTTTTTCAATCCATGGTGGCTTTTGTAGTAACAATAATAATAACCTTAGTAGCAATTAATGATGAAAAAGCTCGGTACTAATTCATTCCTATATGTATATGTAACCAGGATTTCTATCCCAAAATAAATAAATAAAAAATGTTTTACATTTATTATTATTATTCCATGCTACAAATTTAACATATTATGATTTATTAAATATAAATAAATGAAAAAACATATAGGAAAATGTTCAGTAAGCTTGACAAAGAAGGGAAATTTTTTTAAAAAAGAGCACTGAAGTCTCTTTAAGGACGTGTTGCTGTTAACGCCTGCCATAGCAAAGAAAGGCTAAATTTAGTCAACCAAAGAAGGCATAAATCTGGATTAGGATCTTCAACAAAGCTTTTAGTTTCAATTAGTAGGAGAGAAGAGAAGGCATCGATAACATGGTGGTGTGTGTATCTTGAATTGCTAAAGCCTATGCCTGTAAGTTGTTGGGCCACTTCTAATGACCTAATCCTTCTTGTTTGTGTTCTCCATTGAATATTGCCTTGATAATAGGCTATCTAGCTACTATGATTATTATTATACCAAACATATATATAAGTTATGTTGGTGTATAAATAAGGTCAGCTCAATCTTCATAGACATCGGATTTTCAAGTAATTAAAATAAATAATTAATGTTATACTAAGTGTTTAAAATAGATATTAACGTTATATTAAATAGGGAATCCGTTATTATTTCATAAACATGCTAAATGATTCAAATATAGAATCCGATATTATTTGTAATGGCGTTATAATGAGATCACTTATTTGAACTATTTAACGTAACGTTAATTCTCTTGAGGAAAAAAAAAACCTAATAGTTAGAAGTGCATGATGGAGAGAAAGGACCTGCAGGACTCTACGCGGAAGCTGATACCCAAGTTACGCCACCACTGATTGGTGGAGAATCCTATTCCTCTCATACTTTTTGCTTCTTTTCTTCTTTCATTTCTAGATAGATGAACTAGAATATTAATATACTTCTTTTTCTTATAAGTTAATTATTATTTTTTTATTAAACAAGGAAAAAAAGAACAATTTATAAATAAATAGTAGGAAATTCATAAGTGCGTGCTTACTAAAACCTTTTTTAACTGCAAGGATTGTGTTAATTGGCTTTGTTATAATGCAATAGCAATTATGAGATAGGAAATGTTTTTAATATTAACAAGATAACTCCTTCTATTCTATTATGTGGAATTTGTTTGCCATAATCAAATTTATAGCCCAAGAAGTTGAAAACAAAAGAGCAGTGTTTTTGGTTTTAAGCATCAACCAGCATAATATGATGTTATAACGTTACTTCTCTCTATATATATAGGCAATAATATTGCTTACCAGATCAACAGACTCATTTTTAATCTCTTCAAGCGTGATAGCTTTGTTGCTTCCCATCTTTTGTTTGCAGGAGAGCAGCTGAATGATAAGGTCTGAATGCTCTTTTACGCTATTTATAGTTGCATCTTCATTTATAAGCCTTACCAGATTGAAAAAGGGGAGTGTGAACCACCCAAAAAAACAAAACAAAAAGTAGAAATGAAGTGTCCTTTACGGCGTTCCACTCCACTTCGCTTCCCGTTTCTTTTGCCATAATTACAAATAAATGCTTTCAACCATTGTATGGATATGTGTGAGTAGAGCTTATCATGTTTTAAACCTCTTTTACTTTTTTTTTTTTTTAAAAAATAGATATAATATAAATAAATTAATCTTTATGAATGATTATTATTAAAAATAAATTACAATTTTTATTTTAATATTTACTTTACATCAATAATTATAGAATTATATTTAAAATATAACTAAAAATACCAATATACCTCTATTTTGTTATTTTGGAATATGACTACTAGTCATTTAACTATATAATGATGATGATGATGATACATATGTTACTTGATAGGAATCAAAGTCCTACAAGACCTATCATTAGGGCAAGAGCTAAAGGATTTTAAATCTTGGCGATGATGGTCCTTTTTGAGTAAATCAACTCCGAATTATTTGTTTACTAACCTCTTTTCTATTACTCATATATTGTATATTCCAACAGGCACACTTATCAGGCTTTATGGGACGATGGACAAAATCACTAAGACTCAGCTTGTGGGTTATCCATGGATCGACCTGAACCAGCGATGAGTTGGACCGACGAATCTCATTGAAGAACTAGCATGTTGAAGACTGTTTTCACTTTAATTTATTATTTGAATCATTTATGTTGTAAGTTTTTGGAACACTTTTATTTGGTTGTAATAGGTGCTTTTAGGACCGGCCACCCTATAGTGATATAGTTGTAATTTTATGGACATTTTAACCCTAAAGGAGCAAGTATAAATACTTGCTTAAGTAGGGTTTTGAGGGAGCTTTTGAAAATTTTAGAATATACACTTCACGTGTGAGGGTTAGGGTTTATCCTAAATCCAATTGCTCTTATCAATTTCAATCCCAAAATTGAAATTGTGGCGAGTGGCATCAAAGGGAATTGTGAGTAATATCAATTCCCTTTGTTGTAATTTTCCTTTTCATCACTAGTGAGTCATATATAGGGTTGATTAGGATTGTCTTTGATCTGAATTTGATTTCATTTGTAACCTCATTGTCATATTATAAGATTGATTGGTTTTGGCATTTGTTTTAACCATCAATTTTGCTATATTTTGAACTGTGAATTGGCCTTGTTGGGAAGGAGGATCACGGTCCTATTTTGATTGTTGATGATTGGAAATCTCTTAGGATTTTAAGTTTATTTAGTGATTCAATTGAGGATTTCATCATTATGATTTTATTTCCTTGAAGTTTAGCATTCGGATCAACTTACACAATTAGGTTCACGCAATATTTGTTACCCTTTGGAACCGATTTGATCTTGTCCTTTTAGTGATTGTTAATTGGTTCAATTACATGTGCTTAAACCCCCTTTTAGGCACATCATACCTACATATATATGCACTTATACAGTTATATGATCTATATACATATATATGTGTTCCCAATGTTACATACATATATGTTATATGCTTGTTACACATCTTCTATATACATGTTATACATTATTTGATATATATGTCATATTTGCAATCTATAGTAGTGTTTAGTTATCATTATTTTATAGTATTAGACTGGACAAAATCATTAGTTTTTTTTAGTTTCCATATTGAATTAACTTATTGGACAAAAGGGCTTTTAAGTACTAGATATCATATATTTGATGGTATAAAAATTTATTTCATTAAATTAAAATAATTTTATTCAATTATTTTTATGTTATTATCATTCTTTTTGCTATTGTGTTCATGTAAAAACTTTTTTTCAGTGATATTCTCATGTTGACATAAAAAATAACCCTATATTAGCACAAAAATTTGTGTATTGTATTTGATAGGAATTAAAATCTGACAAAACCTATCATTAGGGCAAAAACCAAAGGATTTCAAATCTTGGTAATGAGGGCCCATTTTGAGCAAATCGACCCAGGAATTATTTGTTTACTAATCTCTTTTCTCTTATTCATGTATTGTATATTCCAACAGGAACACTTATTATGCTTTACAGAGTGATGGACAAACTCACTCAGACTCAGCTTGTGGGTTATCCATGGATCGACCTAAATCGACGATGAGTTGGGCCGATGAATCCTATTGAAGAATTAACATGTTGAAGACTATTTTTACTTGTAATTTATTTTCTTTGGACTATTTATGTTGTAAGTTTTTTGGATACTTTTCATTTGCTTGTAATTATGTTTTTAGGACTGGCCATCCTAAAAGTGCCATAGTTGTAATTTTGTAAACTTTTTAACCCTAAAGGAGCAAGTATAAATACTTGCTTAAGTAGGGTTTTTGGGAATTTTTTTTTCAAATAGACCTTTACATATTACGTGAGAGGATTAGGGTTTCTTCCTAATTCATTTGCTCTTATCAATTTCAATATCAAGAATTGAAATTGTGGCAAGTGCAGCAAAAAGAAATTGTGAGTAATATCAATTCCTTTTTGTTGTGTTTCCTTTTTATCACTAGTGAGTTATATATAGGGTTGAATTAGATGTTTTCTTGGTCAGATTTGATTGCATTTGTAATCAAATTCTTATTGCTTAATTGATTGGTTTTAGCCTTGGTTTTTAACCTTCAATTTAGCCTCATTTGAATCGTGGATCATTTTGTTTGGGAAGTGGATCATTGCCTTGTTTTTTATTGTTGTTTTGTGAGTTAAGTCACGTGGGATTTTCAAGTGTGTTTAGTGTTGTAATTGAGGATTTCATCTTTTTAATATCGTTCCCTTAAAAACTATAACATTCGGCTCATCTTACATCATAAGGGATCGCGTAATTTTGTTGTCCTTTGAACCAATTTTGATCTTATCATTTTGGAGTTGTTCCATTAGTTTATTTGCATGTGCTTAAACTCCCTTTTAGGCACATCATAATTTGGTATCAGAGCATCATCATACTTGGAATTAAGATTGAACACACCATTGTTTAAGAATTGGTTCATAAATATTGAGGAATTGTGCAATTGTTGAACTAGTTTGATTGTCTTTCAAATTGGTTTTGCATGTGCTTAATCTTGGTTTTAGGCACATCAGTATTGTACAAATCATATGTGATATGAGAGAATTGTATTATACTATTTTTTTATATATTGCTTTCTTATTTTCCTTGTACTATCCTAATTTACAAAGCAAACACTACCTATATGTAAGTGTAGCATATATATATTATTGTAATGTATGTGCTCATACGTAATATATATACAATATATATTATGTTTGTTATATATCTATAATATTAAAGCTAATAGCCTCTTTTAGTGTCTTAAGACTTTAAGTGCTTCTTTCATATATGATTTTACATCATAGTCTTAATATTTTCTATTTTCTATTTAGCAAGTTATTCATATAGGGGTTGTATGGTCATTTACTACCATAAATTTCTTTTGAATTACTACCCCAATCTTTCACTTTTTCTGCTAAATGAAAATTGCAATTTTTTAGGGAGTGCCTATGATTATTGACCTCTCATCGTCATCTTAATACTTGTATAAATAGTTTTAAAAATTCTTGTTTTGAGCTCATCAAATAAAATCTCCCTAAATCAAATCTCGATCTCTAAGCTTGGTTATTTACACCCTATCATTAGTCTATCGTATGTTTAAGTGACTAGTGGATCCATATATTGTGTTGGGCTTTTGGAAGGTAGTTGAATCACCTACAACAGAGAAATAAGTAAAACTATGAGGGTGCTGAAGTTTATTCTAGCATGGCTACTTTGATGCCTAAGTCAACACAAGTAGAAAATAATTGGGATATTGGAATGTCAAGAGTGAAAAAGATTCAAAAGCCCTTTATCGAGTAGTCTTCATTTTCTATTTATAAAGATTGTGGATGATCTTAACATGAGAAGTACATTAATTCCCAAGATCTTTTCCTAATATTACAAGGGATGTATGTTTGACCAGCTCCTTTCCTTATATGTATCATTCTCTTGTGCTTTATCTATTATGGTGATAGATATAGAGATCTAAGCTAGAGGAGGTCAAGAACTTTAGACTTCTATTTAGGCAGTTTTGTGTTGAAATGAAATGGGATAGGTTGACATAGGAAAGTGGAGCTTAAACAGGAGTCTGAGTAGGCTGAAATGAGCTTTGGGGGTTCAAATTCAAAATGCTCTATTGATACAGAACCTCCGTGAATATGCTTGAGAACCTCTTTGATTATTACGAACCCTTATAGTAGTAACGCGAAAATCCTCGCAGTCAATTTAGTTCAATCCCTAAGATGGATTAGAGTTACGTTTCTCTTAGATAATGATCAAGAAATTAGAATAAAGACTTGCTCTAATCGTAGAACACTTCATAAGAAAGTCAATCAATCTCTCTTGAATGTTCCTAAAGTATGTATTCTACATAAGAACATAAGGGATAAGCAATAGCTTTTGTGATTATCAAAACAACAAAACTGTCTTCCAAAAGGTAGGCCCAAAGGAGTATTTATATGGCCTTCATATAAAACCCTAATGAAAAGACAAGTTACAAAAGCAAATTAAAAGAAAGATGGTTCTACACCATTATAGGCTGGCAACTTTGATTCAACACCGGCCAAAGGCTAGTGTCCTTCCTTTCCACGCCGGCAGCCTTCATCTCTAATGCCGGTAACCTTCATCTCCAACACAAGCGACCTTTAGGCTCTCAAGGCCGACCATTTTCACCTCCAAAGCTAGTAGCCTTCTCAAAGTTTGGAATCTCCACTTCGACTTGCACTAAGTTGTATTGGACTTGAGTTGCAATTGTCCTGAAGCTTTGATATCCTTGAAGTTCTTTGCTAAGCCATCCTTACCAAGCCTTGTAGATGAATAATTAAAGATCGTTGTCTCTTCTTAGCTTGAGATCTCATTATAGGTTCTTGAGGCATGCTAATCGGACTTGAAATCTCTTGACTTGCATCCTTGCCGCGTTGATCTTCATGAATCTCCTAAGATTAGTCCATTGGCTTTTCCATAACATTTGGTGGAAGCTGTACTAATGTGGTAAGTGCACTCTTGGTTAATAGGTTAGGGTTGTCTACTAAAACACACTCGAGACCATATAAACTTTAGTGGCTTAATGATTGCGGCTGAGGTTAAGGTACATATATAAGCTTTATTTCTTTTACTATTCGCAAGTATAACGATGAAGTGCTTTGTGATGTTGTCCCTATGCATGCTGGTGATATATTACTTGGTAGGCTATAGCAAATTGATAAGAAGACAAAGCGTGATGGGTACCTCAATAGGTATTCATTTACTAAAGATGGATGAAAGACAACTTTAACACCACTTTCCTCAAAGGAAGTATATGAGGAACAATGCGGAATGGAAAGGTTGAGAGTTGAGGTAGGAGAAAAACAAAAGGAGGGTAAAAGTGTGCTTTAGAGAGTGAAAACAAAAGAGTGAAAAAAGGAGTGAGACAAAAGGGGTGAGAAGAATGAGAGAAAAGAAAAAGGAGAGTAGCATCGGCCTGGAGAGAAAACAATGAGGAATGTGGGCTTGATAGCTAGGTCAATTGAGGTTAGGTAGGCTTTGAATTCCAATAGGCCTATATTTTTACTTCTGTACAAAGGGGCTTGTTTGGAAACTAACGATCTTAACCCATCTGTGCTTAGTGTGTTATCCGATTTGTTGCAAGAATTTGAAGACTTGTTTCCAGAAGAGATTCTTAGTGGATTACTACCCATCAAGGGCATAGAACACTAGATAGACTTCATTTTGGAGCCGCTATATGAAGTTAACCAGCATATTGAATGAATCTACATGAGGTAAAGGAGATCTAGGAATAGGAGGATGAGTTACTAGCTAAGGGGTATGTGAGGGAGAGTCTTAGTCTTTGTTTTATTCCTATGATACTTGTACCAAAGAAGGATGGGACTTAAAGAATGTATGTAGACTAACTGTAGAGCCATTAACAAAATCATTATAAAGTATTGTCACCCTATTCTTAGGTTATATGATATGTTAGATGAATTATATGGTTCTTGTTTGTTTACTAAGATTGATTTGAAATCTGATTACTATCAAATTTGCATGAAAGTTAGAGATGAATGGAAAACTGCATTTAAGAATAATATGGATTGTATGAGTGGCTTGTCATGCTGTTTGGTCTTACTAATGCATCTAGCACTTTTATGCACTTGATGAATCATGTTTTCAAGAGTACTTAGGTAAATTTGTAGTAGTTTATTTTGATGATATTCTAATCTACTCAAAGTGTTTGGATGATCATATTTTACATGTGCGACTGGTACTATAAAAACTTAGAGAGGAAAAGTTGTATGCTAATCTTAAGAAGTGTAGTTTTTGCATGGATAAGGTTAATTTTTTGGGTTTTTAGTATCTAGTTAGGGAGTTGAGGTTGATGAGGAGAAGGTTAGAGCCATTAGGGAGTAGCCTAAACTTAAGAATGCAAGTGAGGTGAGGAGTTTTCACGGTCTTGCTAGATTCTATAGGAGATTCATTAGGGATTTTAGCACTATAGCTACACCTTTGAATGAATTAGTTGAAAAGAATGTTAGATTTGTTTGGGGTGTGCACAAAAACATGCTTTCAATGAACTTAAGGATAAATTGTGTAATGTACCATTACTTGCGTTGCTTGACTTTGCTAAAATGTTTGAAATTAAATGTGATGTTAGTAACATAGGAATTGGAGTTGTTTTAATGTAGGATCAAAAGCCACTAATGTATTTTAGTGAGAAGTTGAGCGGAGTAGCTTTGAAGTATCTAACATATGATAAGGAACTATATGCCTTGGTGCGAGCTTTGCAGACGTGGCACCATTATTTTTTCCCAAGGAGTTTGTGGTGTACCTTGACCATGAGAGTTTGAAGCACTTGAAGGGTTAAGATAAGCTGAATAAAAGGCATGCCAAGTGGGTAGAATTCATTGAAACATTCCCATATGTGATCAAGTACAGGTAGGGTAAAGAAAATGTGGTTGCTGATGCATTATCAAGAAGGTATACTTTACTTAACTCACTTAGTACTTCATTGCTAGGTTTTGAGATTGTGAAGGAGTTATATCCACATGATGCTGACTTTTTTGAAATTTATACTACTTGATGTAATGGGGCTGGATTAAATGATTTTTATGTGTCTAATGAATTGCTATTTAAAAAGAATAAATTGTGCATTCTTAAGAGTTCTATGAGGAATTTTTAGTTAAGGAGGCACATGGAGGGGGCTTAATGGGGCATTTTGGGGTGAATAAGACCTATGATAAGTTGTGTGAACATTTCTTTTAGCTTGGAACAAGACATGATGTGCATAAAGTGTGTGAACATTGCATTACATGTAGAGCGACTAAGTTTAGATTGAAGCCACATGGGTTATATACACCATTACTTGTTCTTGATGAATGTTAGACTAATTTATCTATAGACTTTGTGCTTGGATTGCCTAGAACTAGGAAGGGTAGTGATAGTATCTTTGTTGTGGTTGATTGATTCAGTAAAATGGCTCATTTTATTCATTGTCATAAAACTAATGATGCTAAGTTAATTGCTGATTTGTTCTTCAAAGAGGTTGTGTGTTTGTATAGCATGCCTAAAAGCATTGTTAGTGATAGGGACGTTAAATTTCTGAGTCACTTTTGGAGAGTGTTGTGAGAAAGTTGGGAACGTAACTATTGTTTTTAACTATCTGTCACCCACAAACTGAGGTGGTTAATAGAACTTTGATCACTTTGTTGAGGGAAATCATTGAGAAAAACATTAGGATGTGGGAGGATTGTTTACCATTTGTGGAGTTTTCTTATAATAGGGCTATTCATAGCATTGCTCGTTATTCTCCATTTGAGATTGTTTATGGTTTTAATCCACTTACTCCTATTGACTTATTGCCATTACCACCTAATAACTTTGTGAGTGTTGATGCTAGTTCCAAAGTAGATTTTGTGAGGAAATTACATAAGCAAGTGAAGGAGTGGATTGAAAGATAGAATACTAAGGTAGCTTCTCGTGTGAATAAGGGAAGAAGGCCCATGGTGTTTTAACCAAGAGAATGGGTGTGGGCGCATTTTCACAAGGAGAGATTTCCCTTCAAAGTAAGTTTAAACTAAACCCAAGAGGAGATGGTCCATTTCAGATCCTTGAGAAGATCAATGACAACGCATACAAAGTAGACTTGCTTGGTGAGTATAACATTAGTGCCACATTTAATGTTGTTGATTTGAGTCCTTTTGATGTAGGTGATGCTTTTGATTTGAGGATGAATCCTTTTAAGGAGAGGGGGAATGTTATGGAAAAGCCAATGGAGCAAGCTCAGGAGATTTCAATTCATGAAGATTAAAGACATAAGGATGCAAGTTAAGAGATTTCAAGTCGATTAACATGCCTCAAGAACCTATAACAAGATCTCGAATTAAGAAGATACAACAAGCTTTGATTATTCATCTATAAGGCTTGGTGAGGATGGTTAGCAAAGAACTTCAAGGATATAAAGCTTCGGGACAATTGCAACTCAAGTCTAATACAACTTAGTGCAAATCAAAGTGGAGATTCCAAACTTTGAGAAGGCTGCCAACTTTGGAGGTGAAAATAGTCGGCCTTGAGAGCTTAAAGGCCATTGGCGTTGGAGATGAAGGTTGCCGGCATTGGAGGTGAAGGCCACCTGATACGATTCCAAGAGCTAAGATACGAGCGCCTAAAGAAAACAAAGTCAATTCGAGCTTTAGGTGGCAGTGCGGGGTCCAAAAAAAGAGGACATAAGCATTGGGAGGACCCAAGGCGAAGTTCGGCAGCCTTAAGCCGCCTTGAATAAAGGCTGGCCGAGTTAGCTTCAAGGTCGCCAGCCTTGGAGTTGCCTAAATGAAGGCTACCGGCCTTTGTGCCGGCTTAAATAAAGGCCGTGGCCTTTGGGTGCCAACCTATGTATTTAGGCCGTGGCCTTTGGCCGGCCTTGAATGGTTTTGCATAAATTTTTTAGGATGATATAAATAGGCGTCCTTAGGGTTTTTTGAGGGTAGAATGTTATTTTGGTTGTAAAACAGAGACACTTTGAAGGTGTGAATCTTCTTTGGAGATTTATGAATATTGGGAATTGATTTTTCTCTTTATTCTTGTTGTTCTTATCAAATTCTTAGTTCTTTAGAATTTGTGGCGAGCATCGTTATTGAATTCTTGGAATTCTTTAACCATAGTGATTGATTTATAGAACGTGGTCTCTATCGTTCTATGATTTGATTGCAGATCAGTTTAATTTTATCAATCTTAGCATCTATAGATTGATAATTTTATCCATATCTTTGATTTTATTCGTTAATACCAAAATCCAAAAAACCCTAAAAAATTGTGATATTTGATTGTTATTGACAATTTGGTTTGTGTGAAGGAATTCGAATCCGTTTTCGAATCATTTGGTTTCAGAGCATATCCGAATCCGCATCATTTGGTATCAGAGCAAAGGTTGGATTCGTAAGGATTCAGAGAGAAGGATTTGATCAGAACGTAGGTTAAATCGGTAAGGCTGTTGAATCTCAACTCAATTGTAGTTTTAATTCAATACTGCTATTGGTTGGGAAATTTGGGAATTTATTTTGAATTTTATTACTGTGAATTCGATTGTTGGGCGTGAATTGGTGATTGGGTTGTAGTTGAGAATTGGGGTTTTGCTGAATTCAGTTGTTGGGTGTTGAATTGCTGTGAATTGGTGTTTGGGGTTGTTGTTGAGAATTGGGTTGTTAGTGAATTTCTATTGCTGACTATTGAATGGTAGAGATGTCGTCGCAAAGAAGTGTTCAAAATAACAACAATAGGAATGATGCTGACAATGGGGGTGAGGTTGTGACTAGGGCTGAGTTCAATCAAATCCAAGAAAATCTTAGATTGATTATGGAGAGATTGGAGGTTAGGGATAAAAGAAGCCATAGTGGTGCAGGAGTTAGGAGGAGACACTCTAGTAGTGAATCTGATGCTAGTAGTGGAAGGAGTAGGAGAGGAAACAATGTTGACAGGTGTAAGGGGATTGAAAACATCAAGCTGAAAATTCCACCTTCACTGGTAGTAGTAAACCAGAGGAATTTTCCTAGACTGGGTGCCACGGGTTGAGAAGGTGTTTGACTGTTATGAGTGGATGAGCGCATGAAGGTGAAAATGGCATCTTTAGCATTTTTTCAATATGCTAGTCTGTGGTGGGATAAATTACAAATTGAGAGACGTAGGGCTGATGAGGAGAAAGTGCGTTCATGGGCTTTGATGAAAAGGTTGATGAGATGCAGATTTGTGCCAGACTACTATAAACAAGAGATGCTGATGGAGTTGCAGTCCTTGAGGCAGGGTAAGAAGAGCATAGAAGAGTATGTGAAGGAGTTTGAGACATTAGTGGCAAGATGTGATATTAGGGAATCATCAGATGAATCCATAGCTCGTTTCATCAATGGGTTGAAGATGGACATTGCTAGTGTAGTGGAACTCCAGCATTATCAGACTCTTGAGGATGTGATTAAATTAACTAGTCGGGTTGAGCGGCATCAGCGTAGGCGGGATCATAAATCATATCAACACCATAAGTCAGATGATGGTGAGAGGAGAAGGAAAGGAAGGAAAAGGGAAAGGCAATCGCTAGTGAGGCTGTTGACCAAACACAACAAAAGAGGAGCAGGAATATCAAATGTTTTAAGTGTTTAGGACTTGGCCATATTGCTTCTCAATGTCCTAATAAAAGGGTTATGGTCATCAAGGGGGACAAAGTTGAGAGTGAGGAAGAAGAACAGAAGAGTACTGAGGCAGAAGAGGAAGATGAAGACATTATAGCAAGTCTAGTACAGGGAGACTTGCTAATGGTTAAGCAGGATGAAGCTGTTCATAATCAAGAGCCAATTTATTTCATATCCAAAGCATGGTGCAGGGGAAGACTTGTTTGATTGTGGTTGACACAGGCAGTTGCAATAATGTTGCTTCAGTAAGCTGGGTTACTAAGTTGGGTTTACAGGTAGAGCAGCATCCAAGACCTTATGCACTTCATTGGTTGAGTCCACAGGGAGCTGTTCATGTACATAAACAGGTTCGTGTTCCATTGCTTATTGGTAATTATACTGACGAAATTGTTTGTGATGTAGCTCCCATGGAAGCTACACATTTGATCCTTGGAAGACCTTGGCAAGTATGACCTCAAAGCCAAGTATGATGGATACACCGATGAGTATACCATTCAGCAACAGGACAAGACATATAAGCTTCTTCCTATGAGTCCAACTGAAGTATAACAAACAAGGCTGATTTGCCTTAAGAAGACCAAGGGAAAGAGGAGTCTGTTTATGTGGCCTAGCAGGATGGACGATTCAGATTCGAGGTTGAATCTTTTTCAACATGGAGAGAATGATATGATTCCAAGAGCTAAGATACGAGCGCCAAAGAAAACAAAGTCAATTTGAGCTTTAGGTGGCAGTGCGGGGTCCAAAAAAAGAGGACATAAGCATTGGGAGGACTCAAGGCGAAGTTCGGCCAACCTTAAGCCGGCCTTGAATAAAGGCCGGTCCGAGTTAGCTTCAAGGCCGTCGGCCTTGGAGCCGGCCTAAATGAAGGCCGCCGGCCTTTGATGCCGGCTTAAATAAAGGCCGTCGACCTTTGGGTGCAGCCTATGTATTTAGGCCGTCGGCTTTTGGCTGGCCGCTTGAATGGTTTCGCATAAATTTTTTAGGATAATATAAATAGGTGTCCTTAGGGTTTTTCGAGGGCATAATGTTATTTTGGTTGTAAAACAAAGACACTTTGAGGTGTGAATCTTCTTTGGAGATTTGTGAATATTGGGAATTGATTTTTCTCTTTATTCTTGTTGTTCTTATCAAATTCTTGGTTCTTTAGAATTTGTGGTGAGCATCGTTATTGAATTCTTGGAATTCTTTAACCATAGTGATTGATTTATAGAACGTGGTCTCTATCATTTTATGATTTGATTGCAGATCAGTTTAATTTTATCAATCTTAGCATTTATAGATTGATAATTTTATCCATATATTTGATTTTATTTGTTAGTATCAAAATCCAGAAAACCCTAAAAATTTGTGACATTTAATTGTTATTGATGATTTGGTTTGTGTGAAGGAATTCGAAATCCGTTTTCGAATCATTTGGTTTCAGAGCATATCGAATCCGCATCCCACTGATGTGGAAAGGAAGGCCATTAGCCTTTTGATGCTTGGCATCGAATCAAAGCTGCCGACTTATAATGGCATGGAACCGAACTTTCTTTTAATTTGCATTTGTAACTTGTCTTTTCATTAGGGTTTTATGTGGAAGGCCATATAAATATTCCTTTGGCCGCCTTTTGGAAGATAGTTTTGTTGTTTTGATAATCACAAAAGCTATTGCTCATCCCTTGTGTTCTTATGTAAGATACATACTTTAGGAACATTCAAGAGAGATAGATTGACTTTCTTGTGGAGTGTTATATGATAGAGCAACTCTTTATTCTAATTTCTTGATTATTATCTAAGAGAAACTTAACTTTAATCTATCTTAGGGATTGAACTAAATTGACTACGGGAGTTTTTGCATTACTGCTATGAGGATTCATAATAATCAAAGGGGCTATTAAGTATATTCACTGAGGTTCCGTATCATTTATCAACACTTGTTTCTCCACCCATTCTATTTGGTAACAAGTCGACAAAGAGAGTTGATAGCTATATGGATTCCTAAAGTTTTGAAGACAAGATAAAGCACTTTAAAGATTGCCTACGTTGAGCTTTATGTCGTGACTTTTGACCTTTTGGTGATAGAAGCATTGCCAAGTGGCTAAGCAAGTAGGTAACTCAACCTAAGTCTCCTTATGTTAAATGTAGTAGTAGGCAGGTTATGAGCTGAGAAGAACTAAATAGTCGGCTTCGTAATGATTGCAAATAGTAGAGCACCAATGGCAATAAAAATACTTTGTGCCAATTTGAGGTGGCGAGTGTTGCTCCAAGGAGTGGTGTTATTGAGGGACCCGATTAGATGATGTGGAATTCGAGGGGTCATGGGTCATCCTGAGTAAGCATTGATTTGATTTATCTCTTGGCACATAAAAGCACGTGCATTAAATGCACTACATAACTGTTAACGCCTTGCTAATTGAGATGCAAGTAGGAAATGTACACAAGCATGATCTAAGACATTGGTTTGAATTGTAGGTCATGTGTTGAGATTGGGTTGGAGGATGCTGCATCATGCTCTTTCATTGGCTATCACTTTGTTCTTCATACCTTTACGTATGTATATCGGTCATCTTTATTAATTCCACACTTTTGCCATTTCAAATTCACTAAGTCAAAATCCTTTTATTTTCAAAACCTTGCGAACTTCATTAATCCAAATCTAATCACAACTTTGGAACTCCAAATCTTCCAAGTAAGTATAGCATCTTCTTCTTCTTCCTCTCGTACCCAAACCAACTAAGAGAGGAGAGGTAATTCCTCTTGAGCAGCGGCGGAAGAGGTTCTATGGTATAGCTCCAGTATGGTTAAAGAATTAAGTGGAAGTTTAAATAGGGAAATTGATGTCATAGCAATGATTGTGAAGATCTCAAGAGACATTTACCTTGATGATGGCGAAGAACGCTGACTAGCACAACTACTTTTTGTGTCAATTGAGGGGGGGAACACCTTTATGGAGTTTGCAGCCTCATGACATATGAAGAGTTGATAGAGGTGAGGAAATGCTTCTAACTACGACCTCATGGTTAGAGGATCAGAGAAGCCACAAGCTGATGACCATGTTACCCTTATGGTTAGTCATCGGTTTTGCCTTTATCTCAACACATGGAGTTTGGGTTACCAGCTACATTCAGGGAATTCCAAAAGGAGTTCTTCACCTATCACTGAGTGTCACTGATTCAACTCGTACCAATTTCCTACAAACATTGATTACGTTTGAAGCACTGTATGAACATTTTTTCATCCAAGCTATGCTACAGTTGCTTCGGTACTTCTATGGGCTGAACAAGTCAAATGATAGTAGGTGTTACTTGATCAACCGTCCTAAGAGGAAATTGTTGGTTGGGTTGGAGTCATTTATACATGGTTAGAAGAACAATTTCCTAGTCATAGTGTGAAAGACCAACCTAGATTTCTAGACACAATAAACTGAGCCAATCTGTACCTCAGCCATACACTTGCTAGGTCCAAGTGATATGGCTACAGTGAATTGAATACTAGCCGATCTATGAAAAAGGCTAGATGGTCCGTATAATGCACTAAAAGTGGTCAATGAGCACCTCTATTATAGGAAGCTCATAGATAGTATAGTTGCAAAGGGGGAAGGAGGTATTCTTATGGCTTTAGTCGTATTGAGATGAGCTGCCATAGAGAGTTATGTTTAACTAAGCCTTTTAGGGGGAATAAGTCTCCTTGCAAGCTCTTAGCTCGACACAATAACTCTCCTTCTTTATTATTTTATTTTATTTTTATTTATTTCATTATGCTTATCATGCTTTTCCTTTTTAGGCATACAACTCAAGGAAAGTACCCCCATTGAGATGCTTGCACAAAGGAAGGTGGCCTAAATCGCTAATAAAGGAAAGAAGCCCCCTCTAAGCACAATCAAGCTATGGAGGGGGCCTACTCTAAGGCAACATGAGGTCCCTCTACTATCAGGGATGAAGAAAGGTAGGTGCCACCTCCCTAACTTGTCAAGAATCTGGTTACTCGTGAAAAGATGAAGGAGAAGGTTAGGGAAGGGGTGTCCCAAGTAGTTAAGAAAAGGCAGCATGGCCTCCTTCAGCTTCTTGAGACATCATGGTCCACCTCAACGCTAAGTTTGAAAGTATGAAGTTGGTAGGTCGCTGTTGTGGTACAGGACTTGCTCTGCTTACCTTAGAATAGCGAGAGAAGCAAAACTCATCTACAACCAAGCTTCTATCTCCTCCTTCAAGAGGTCACATTTTTCAACCACAATGGGAGGTATATAGCTTTAATGCGAGTCTTAAGGATGCAAGCTAGAGTAGGGAACCATTGAGGGGGTGTATCCTGTTGAAGGATGTTGCTACCCTAAAAAGAAACTTAGGAGGAATGCCTAAGGACTCACTTGAGAGGCTACTCTACTTGAAGCTTCATGATGTAAGTTCTTTCAACAACTGTGACTTGCTTATGATCTCTTTAAGCTATCGTCAATGACTAATTGTGTTCTTGTGACTATAATTCTCATCCTACCTAGTCAAAACTTTTGAGATGTGGGGGTGTTGAGCTTGAAGAGGTAGGAGATTTAAGACCTGAGCATGAGCTTCTCATCTTTAAGCACTAGAGGTTATATGGTGGATACTGTAAGCTATCTAAAAATGTCTATGTGTTGTCATAAAAAAGTTAAAGATGTGGAGGCTAAAGCTAAAAGAGCTTAAGTGGAGTCTCAACGTTAAGCCAATGAACTTCAAGAGTTAAAAATGCACATGGAGGCGGAGCTAGGAACCTTGAGAGCTTAGATGGAGCTCATGGCGAGGACTATCATTGAGCTTTCATTGAAGGTGGAGGAGGCCGAGCGATTCAATAGGGGTATGTACGAAGAGAATAGGAAACTCATTGCCTAGCTTGAGAATGCATGTAAGGAAATTAAGGAGAGGGAAAATGGGTAGGTTGAGGTCGAGTGAGGCCTTCAAGAGAAGATCAACAAATCTACCTTGAGGCCGATTAAGACTAGGTTTGTTTATTAGATTGGGAGACTTATGCTATGAACTAAGTAGATCAAGCCATAGAGGAAAAGGAGGTCTTTAAAATGATCATGAATAGTAATGAGTGGGCTAACCACCAAGAATGAAAGTGGACCAAGGGCATCTAGAAAACTCGATTAAAAGTTCTTAAGGTGCACCTATAGTATGACCTCAACTATCTCTCATTCTATGACAAACTTGATGAGGGTGTCAAAGAGTAAGAAGTTGAGGATGCTAAATAGGGTGATAGGGAAGTGTCTAAGGATCCTCCTCAAGTGTAACTCCCTTAGGGCAAGCAAGAGTAGGACCAAAACTAGGTGTCAAATGCTCAAGTCCTATTGATGAGTTACCAATAAAAGTTCTAACTAGACATGAAGAGGTCAAATGCTCTAACTGTTTAGTAATAGTTTATGAGCTTAAGAGTCCATTCACTCCTTAAGGGTGGGGGACATTAAGTCATCAAGGGTTTTTTTTGCTTGTTGACTTTGAAGTATGGACTTGGTGTAATTAGTAGTCCATTAATTATAGTGAGGTTAGGACTAGTTGTGATTAAGAGTTCGTTCACCTTAAGTAGGATGGGACTTGATAAGTTTATTAAGTCTGTTAACCTTGGGATTGGTTAAGACAAAGTGCAAAAATATAACTTAAAGTGATCAAGTTTACAATATGCAACAATTTCATTCATTGTTAAATGATTGAATATATAAATGAGTAAATGAAAATCTAATCAAAGTATGGCTTAAGGTTGTCGAAATTCTAAGTCCAGGGAATAGGTTGACCATCTAACCTCTTTAAGCTATATGCCTTACTTCTTGAGTCTTTAATAATCTTAATCGGGTCCTCTTAATTTCGTGTAAGCTTTCTTTAACCTTCTTAAGATTTAGTGGCTTCCAACCTTCTACATACTAGGTCACTAAGCTGGAAAACTTTATTCTTGACCTTCTTATCATAATAACGAGCAGCTCAATGTGAATATGTGGCTACTCAAATTTGAGTAGTGTCTCGAATCTCTTCTATTGTGTTTAGGTTAGCTTGAAGTCTAATTGGTTGGTTGCCAATTCTATACTTTGTGTTTTGATGTTAGGGAGCTCTAGTTCAATGGGGGTAGATAACCTTAGAACCAAAGGTGAGCTTGAATGGCATTTCCCTTGTGGAGGTTTGATGAGTATCTACCCACTTACCTTTAGCTTGATCTACTCTCTTTTTTAGTCTATACTTTGTGTTTAGATATTAGGGAGCTCTAGTTCAATGGGGTGGATAACCTTAGAAACAAAGGTGAGCTTAAATGGAATTTCCCTTATGGAGGTCTAATGAGTATCTACCCACTTACCTTTAGCTTGATCTACTCTCTTTTTTAGGATATTGAGCACAATCTTGTTCACAGCCTTGACTTGTCCATTTGATTGGGGATGTGCTACCGAGGTATAGTGAACTTAGATGTGATTGTCACTACAAAGTTTCCTAAATTTCTAGTTGTTGAACTATGTCCCATTGTTGATTATTAGTATGTATGGAACACCATATCTATTGAGGATGTTGTTGAGAATGAAGGCTTCCACATTTCTCTCAATAATCTTGGTCATGGCTTTAGCTTCTACTCACTTGGTGAAGTAATCTACAATGGCAATGATAAATTGCCACTATCTAAAAGCTTAGGAGAAGGATCCTAAAATGTCTAATCCCTATGGAGAAAAGAGCCAAGGACTGATGAGGGATTGCAAATAGTTGTTTTAGTGTATGTTCTATAGGTGTATGCTTTTGATATTGCACATACTTTCAGACAAACTTCTCTAAGTCTTCCCTCATGGTAGGTTAGTAGTAACCAAGTCTAAGTGCTCTAATTTAAAGGTTTTAACTTTTGACATGATTGCTACATATTCTCGCATGTAGTTCTTCCAACAACTATTGGCCTTCTTCTAGTTGGACACATCTAAGGAGTGGCATGCTTAGGCCTCTTTTGTAGAGAAGGTCACCAAGAATGATACCATTTGCGGCCTTGTACATGAGCTTCCTAGCCTCTTTTCTATCTTGTGGAAGAGTGCCATTTTAAGATACTCCATAATAAGGTCCATCTGGCGCAGTTTAGTTGGTGTAGGGTGAATTTTCATAGCTTGAGATAGCTTGTTATTGATGCTCTTGTCTGAAAGGTACTTAACGAAGGCCTTCTTCTCTTATTTATCCAAGTCGGGAATGCTTGTGGACACAAGCTTTGATAGCTTATCAAATTTGGAGTTTTCGACTTGAGGAACTTTGGTGATGTTCCAAGAGGGAAACTCTGAGGAGAGATCTTTGATGACTTAGAGATAATTGCTCATTGCTTCATCCTGATGGTGCATTCACCTTTTATTTGCTAGACGACTCATTGGGAGTCTAAATATATCTCTATCTTCTTAGCACCTATTTCCTTTACCATTCTAAGACTCGCAATAAGGGCTTTATATTCTACCTTATTATTAGTTGTTGTGAACCTAAACTTGAAAACATATGATGCTTTTGCCCTATGGGGTTTATGTAACATGAGGTTGCCTACATCTTCCACCCCACCCTACATACCACCCTTACCTCGAGTAGATGAGCCATCACCATGGTAAGTCCATAGCGATTTGTTATTATAATCTATTATGACATTATCCTCTATATACTCTATTATGAAATAAAAAAGGACTTGAGATTTTATTGCTTCTCTTGGTCAGTATTGCATCCTAAAAGCACTTAGCTCTAAGGCATACTTCATCATCCAACCTGATGTATTCAGCTTATGTAATATGTTTCGTAGTGGTTGATCCGTTAAGACTATTACTTGATGCACTTTGAAATAGAGTTGTAGTCTTCTAGTCGAGATCACCACTATTAGGGAAATGTTTTTTCACATTTAAGTATCTCATTTTAGGCCCCAGAAGATATGGTTGATGTACTAAACTAGCTTATACTGCCTTCCTCCAGCTTGTACCAGTATAGAAGGGAGAGCTTGGTCATTGATTGAAAGATATAGGAATAAGTCTTCACTTAAAATAGGCTTCGAGAGTACAAGTGAACTTATTAGGGTTTGCTTTAACTTATCAAAGGTAGTTTGATATTATTTGGTCCATTGGAAATTGGCTGGGTTCTTCATGACCTTAAAGAACTTAGAACATTTATCTCCACTATAGGAGAAAAATCAATCTAGCATAATAACTTGTCATGTGAGCCATTGTACTTCTTTTGATAGGAATCAAAATCCAACAAGACCTATCATTAGGGCAAAAACTAAAGGATTTCGAATCTTGGCGATGAGGGCCATTTCGAGCAAATTAACCCTAGAATTATTTGTTATCTAACCTCTTTTATCTTATTCATGTATTATGTATTCCAACAGGTATACTTATTTGGCTTCACAAGGCGATGGAAAAACTCACTAAGACTCAGCTTGTGGGTTATCCATGGACCGACCTAAAAATCGAAGATGAGTTGAACCGACGAATTCCATTGTGGAGCTAGCTTGTTGAAGATTATTTTTCTATATTTGTAATTTATTTTTGAACTATTTATTTTGTAAGCTTTATGGGACATTTTATTTGGTTGTAATTTATATTTTAGGACCGGCCACCCTATAGTGGCATAGCTGTAATTTTCTAGTCATTTTAACCCTAAAGGGAGCAAGTATAAATACTTGCTAATTAGGGTTTTTAGGGAGCTTTTGAACATTTTGAGAAAACACATTTTAGTGCCGTGAGAGATACCCTCTTACAAGCATTTTTCTCTTATCAATTTCAAGTGTGAAATTGTGGCGAGTGGACTTGGATTTGTTGTGAGTAATATCAACAAATTACAAGTTGATCCTAATTCCAAACTAGCGCGTCATATTTGGTGAGGAATTAGTTAATTTATGTTGTTCTTGTTCACATGAATTTAGGGTTCTAATTTTAGATTGGGAACTTTTCAATTTGAATTGGAATCTTAGTTCATCTCCTATTATTGATCATTGAAATCTAGCAATTGATTATTCCATATATACTTTTGATTTCCATCTTCGTAAATTAAGATTAATTTTTGAAGGAGTTGATCAAACCAAGTGATATTGATTGTTAATATATTCACGCCTATTGCGGAGTTTATTTCATTGGATTATGTTACATGCTTGAATCAATTAAGCATATTTCCTTTTGGGAATCACATCTTACTCAGTTTTAACATTGGATTTCTTGAGGAATTAGGGGTTTATCCTTCTTGTGTGACGTGGGTGTTGATTGGAGTTCATCATTTGTTATTTGATTGTGCTTAACCCCCCTTTTGAGCACATCATCTTTTGGTATCAAAGGTATATCATATTTGGATTTAAGGTTGAACACATCCTAATTGAAGAATCGGTTATAAACATTGGAAATTGACGCCATTATTTATGAGATTGAGACTAATTTGATTGACATTGTTTGATTGTCTTTCAAATTAGTTTTCTAAGTGCTTAATCTTGGTTTTAGGCTCATCATCTTTTATGTCGTGTGACCTTGTATCTAAGGAACTTGCTTGAGGCTACTTTAAAGATACACTTTTGGGGGTTAAGCTTTATATTATATTACCTCAAGGTATTAAATATTTCCTGCAAGTGGAAATGGTCTTTGGGCCTTATGCTCTTAATGATCATATTGTCAATGTATTCTTCAATATTTTGCTTGATTTGGTACTTGAACATCTTCGTCACCAACCTCTAGTATGTAGTCCTAGCATTTTTGAGACCAAAGGGCATGACTTTATAATAGTAAGTGCTTAAGTTGCTGACAAACAAAGTATGTGCTTTATCCTCTAACTCCATCTTTACCTGCTTATATTTAGAGAAAGTGTCCATGAAACTAAGGAGGTTGTAGCTGGAGGTAGAATTGACAAATTAGTTGATTTGAAGTAGAGGAAAGTAGTCCTTTGAACTAGATCTTTAAGAGCATTTTTGAGCTAGTAACACTCGTCTGTATTGTGATTCCTATCTTTATGGAAATCATAGTATTTATTTGAGTTTTTCCTATTTGGGTTACCTCGTAATTTTGTTGATTTAGGCAGAAAACCTATGTTGCAAACATCTATAAAAATATCCCTCACTAGCCGGTTCAGTGGGATATATGTTATGAAGCTCGAGATGGTGCATTTCTTATCGCTTGCACCATTATCTTGAGGTAACCCTTTACCTTGCTTTGAGCCTAGGCGATTCTTAATGAACCCCTTATTGTCCTTCTTTTTATCTAACCTGCTTTAGTTAGACTACTTCCTAGAGAGGATAAAATCCTCTTACTAGATGTACTTCCTTGCTTTTTTCCTTGAACTCTTTAAAGCTGTTAGGCTTATTCATCGCTCAGAATTTGAAGAAGCCTCTACTAGGCTTGACACCTTGAGTTACTACATTAAGGGCAACACCTTTATTGATGCTAGGGATCTCTAACATCTTAGTGTTGAATCAAGCAAGGTAGTCCCTAATTAGTTCATCATGACTCTACCTAGTCAAATTTAAAGTTGATAAGTCATTCATATGGAGCTTGCTAGCCAATTCATCGAATGAGGAGATAGAATTTGGTAGTAGATTGTGATACCACGTATGAGTAGCTTTGTGTAAGGTGATTGGGAAAGCCTTGCAAGTGATTGCATCACTGAAGTCATGTAGGTTCATTATAGTTTGAAAATGGCATAGGTGGTCATCAGGACTCATAGTTCCATCATGTGTCAAGTTATAGGAGGTAGACATTTAGAGGTAGGACCTCACCTTGGATCACTTGAGTGAATGGGGTCCTATTTATGGAAAATCGAGCTGATGAGTTAGCCTTCTTAGTCTCTTTTACATTAGAGAGCCTCTTAATGTAATAGTCAATTTGGTCAATACCTATGTCATTAACTTGTTTATTAGCCTATGTACGAGCATCTGATGGCTCGAGCACGTTGTTTTGAGTAGGATGGTCGTTATAGCTATGTGATGAAGCTGGCAAGGTAATATGGAAGTGAGCTCTTCCTTGCAATGTAGTAGATAGGATTAGATCATCAAGAGTAAGGTTGTGATTTTCCATAGACCTAGCTTGCTGAGTTATCTATCGAGTTGGTACCATTAGGGGTGGTAGGATGTTGTTGTGTGGTGGTTCTTGAGAATGTGTAGATACATTTTCCAATTTTGGCATGTTGTTAAGTTGCTCAAATTCTATCACTCTAGCTTAGAGATTGACATTATTGTTAAGTACTATTTCGTTTTAGGTTGCCAACATTTTGTAGAGATTTTCCAGATCTAGGAAATGTTGGGCATCAATTGGTTGGAGGTTGGTGTTTGTGGTTTAGGTTGAGGATGCTACTGGGATGCTGTGGCTTGGACGTTCTAGTCTATTGCCAAGGCATCCATGGTTTCCTTGGATTTGGTTGATTTTGAGTGAGGTGTCATGTGTTTTATAGTGAGTAAGATCATGAAGATGACACTGGATAATGTGTTGGGTTTTTGGCAGGTGTTTAAATCTCCTATATAAGAGAAACAAGTAAGAATATAGGGGTTCCTAAGTTTGTTCTAATCGTGATGACTTCGATACCCAAGTCAGCACATAGAAAATAATTGGGATATTAGATAGTTGAGAGTGAAAAGATTTAGAAGCCCTTTGTTCGGTAGTCTTCAACTTATATTTATAGGGATTGTGGATGATCCCAACATAAAAAGTATATTAATTTCTAAGATCTTCTCATAATATTATAGGAGGTGTATCTTTGACCAGCTCATTTCTTTATTTATATAATTCTTTTGTGTTTATCTATTGTGGGGATAGATATGGAAATCTGAGCTAGAGGAGGTCAAGAACTTTAAAGTTAAATCCTTGTAGGTCTGTGTTGAAATAAAATGGGACAAGTCAGCATGAATGAGTGGAGCTCAAACAGGAGTCTGAGTGAATTGAAATGGACCTTGAGAGTCGAAACCAAAATACTCTATCAGCACAGTCCAATTTAATATAAGGATATTGTAGCCCTCTATAGGCACCGACAACCTATGACCCATCCCCGTGAGAAGACCTGCATGATCTTCAACCGAAATCCGTATACTTGGGAACAGCACTCGATCGCGGTGGGCTAAACTGGAACGGCAAAGAGTTTTTCAGGGGATTGCCCTATAAGAGGATCGGCGAAGGGGTTGCTAAGGCTAAACCTGTGATGAAGGAGCCCAAGTGAGCAAGAAAGGTGCGAGTGCTATTTTGGAAAGCGATAAAATATGCTGAGCACTTTGTGGGTACCTCATAGGATGCGACTAAATTTTGCTCGGAAGAAAAACGTGGAAGATATCTCACACTTGGTGTGTTTGGAATTTTCATTATTCAATATCGTACTGTAATGTGATTACATTTACCTCCCTTCTTGTAATATTTTAGGGAAGGACATCCAAATTGACATACCAAAGATATAGTTGAATGGTGTCATTGAAAGTACAAAAAGGACGATAAAGATGTATACCCTAAAATATCTTATACTTCTTAATATCATCACATTTATTGCTATTAAAATAGTGCCGTTTATATATATTTTTTATAAAATAATTCATGATGCAGGGTGGTGGATATGATATGGTCGCTATAGAGGACATTTTTTACCTACTTTATTAACAACAGCACGGAACTCGCCAGGAAACGTGATTCCTTCCAAGAATAAAGGGAATAACCCAAGCACCAGAACAAAATGATGCTTAGAAAATTCATTGCGAAATTCCAGTTAAATTGGCACCATTGCTTTCAATTTTTGATTATTCTGCCTTATTAAAGATTCTAGGCAACACAAATGGTCGGTTTACATAAAGTATTCTTGAGTACGATAACCAAAAGGAAGACGAACAGATTCCTCTACATCAACACGCCTACTACATATGTCCCTCTTGTTAATTGATGCTGCCTAGTGACACCCTTATTGCAATGAAGCAATTACCCAACAGGAAAAGAAAAGAAAAGAAAACACGTCAGGTACATATGAATTAACAAGGTAATGCCCAAAATTTGACTTTTATTTTTCCTTTTAGTGCTGGAAGGCAACGAAGAGCCTAGATTTACCTCTCTCTCAACGAGTTAAAGTTTATTGGAGTTGGTAAACTATTACTTGCTACTATAAGAGCCTTGTGCTAGGCAATCTAACTTTCCACCGTGGATCTTAATATACCTATTCATTGTGAGAAGTTTGGACAAATTGGACATACACCTACAAAGCTCTTAATCAAGTATGGATATGTCGTTAACATTTGAAAATCTATACACCCTCCAAGATCGTTTAAGCACAAAATAAGTTGCTATTTTTGTTATTTTAGCGACAACTTCGGTCATTTAAATGTTATGGGGATATGGAATGACACCTTGGGAGTTTATGAGATCTTTCAATACTTAAATGATAATTATAAGGACGAATTTGTAAATATCCCTATAAGTTTTCTTAAATCGTGAAAAAATTCAATAAAGTCCTTTTCATTTCAAAACTCAATCAAGTCATTTATATTTTAAACAAACCATTTATTTATTTTATATTTATCTTATTGTACTAGATGAGTCATTTCATTGGTATTACTATACAATATAAACACATATGACTAGCCTAGTGTAATACTACAAACATGTATGATATAGATGTATAATTCCAAATATAGTGGGCCTAGTTGAGTTTTTTCTTTCTTTTTCTTTTTAAATAAATAATTAAGCATAGAGAAGTTCTGCTTCACTAAGAATATAAAGGATTTCATTGGACTCAATAAATATATATATTGGATGATAAGTTATCCTGATCTAATTATAATTAGCTTTTCTATTATTATGTACATGCAAAACTTCTCTTGATAGACATAGCCACCTTATAAACAAAAATTATCTTTTAATGTATAATCTAGTGAAAATAAATTTTTATCATCAAAGTTGACCTAGTTGAAGCCATTTAGTTTAAGTGAAGTTCCCCTTTACATACTTAGTTTTCAAACTTTAACACTTTATACACTATATTTCCATTTTTGACGTTTAGCAACCTGAGTTATCTTCCTTCTTTTCATTATTAAGTTTAATACTATAAACAAAAAGGGAAAAAGAAAAACCTCTAGAAAGAGGAAAAAAAGTCAAGGTTGAGGCTCATGTGTTCTATTTTTCCCCACCATTAATCAACTAAAACACTCTTTTGCCCAAATCAAAACCCCAATCCCAAATTTAGCTTCCCTAAATCAAAAGTGGAAACTTCCAAATGATTGGACCATTTGATGATTGAAAATATACAAAAAACTAACCGAATGTATCTAAGAGGTAATGAATTAACTACTAAGTACAATTTTCCCCTTTTATAGGATTTGAGCACAAGTGAATAATCGATGGAGAGAAGCCAATACATTGGTGACTAATTGGAAATAGGGAGCTTAGAGAAAAATGGAGCCCCAATAAGACACCTAGAGCGTTTAGGTTTTTTATTTTGTGTGCTAACATGAATGATGATGATTAATGAGAATGAGGCTTGGTAACTGTAGTGCCGTAAAACTTGAGACATCACAACCCGCCACATGTTACTAATGCATAGTGACATGTTAAGGCTCTAAATTTTCATACAAATTTAAACCTGTTCATCTCCACTTTACATTCATACCAATATTACTTCAATAAAAAAAATGAATGACTCTTAGGTGAGTTATTTCAATTTTCATTTCTTAAAAAAATACATTAAAATTCAACTTCAAAACCAAAGAAAATGTACATAAACCTATAAAGAAGTAATAGGTTTAAGAGTCTAGTAATTATCTCCACATTCTCAAATCCATAGCTTAAATTCTAACTAGGAATTCTTCATTGATTTCTATCATTCTTCATCAACATAATAATAATGCTTTCTTCCATATTCATCTATATAATGACCCACTAAGTTTCCGTGCTCATTATAATTAATGTATTCGTCTGTCTCACCTAAAATTGAATAATAAAAAGGAATGAGCCTAAGTCTAGTATGTGAGTACCACACAGACATGCGCGTGCCATACAGAAAACAACATCACATACATATATGAAACAATAATACATAACACATCCAGTCATTAGATTAATTATATTCACTTAACCCACAATCAACATAGGGATACTTATGACCTTGATACACATAGTATTTACATATACATATATAATCCTAGTGGAAATTGCTACTGCGAGCATCGTTTAACCCTAATCTACTCCAGATTATTTCAATACATGGCTCTACTAGGGACAACGCGGCATACCAACCATCTAGATGTCCCTTAAGGATCTACCACAATAGGCCCCTCGGTCGAGCCAAGCACAAGTAACATACACATTTTGTTCATATAACATTTAAATTCATTAAATAGTCTATGCTAACAATCACAAATAATAAAACAAGGTAAACATGTACCTGGAAGAGTGTTCTCACTATTGTCTCTTATGTCTCTAAGAAAATGATGTAGGAATGTTCAATTATAAAGAATTAAAACTTAGTTCTATTCTATAATTAGTCTAGGTTTACTAATTAATTAGATATATTCTGATTTTATAATTCCCTTCCTTAAGGTCTTATCATGTATCTATCTTAGTTTAGAATCATGGAAATACAACATAGAATTAAAGTATGAATGTTCCAAGACAAGACGGTCGTGTAGAGGAACACGAGCTAAAGCACAATTGAGCTAGTGGCTATGCATCTTTTTGTGTAATTTTAGCATTTTAGCATGCCTAGGTATATAACTGTGTATTTGGCCATGTATCTTTCTATGGATTTTTGTAATTTGACACATCTAAGTACATGGGTGTGTCCTTTGTCCATGTACCTTTCTATACCTACTTGTGTTTCTACATGAGTAGATATACGGGCATGTATCTAATTATGTATAACACTGTTCATCATGAACCCTTATTCCCTTTCTCCAATTTTGTTCCTAAGCCTAATTCCTAGAATTTGAAGTCTAATTGATTAATATACCTACTAATTTCAATGCATTATTTGGGTCTTATGTGCTTACTTGGTTTAGAATTGTGATCAGAATCCTCCAAGTGTTTGATCTTATGCTCATTCTAATATGTTCCTTATTCTGATCTCTATTAACATACCACCAATCAATTCATATTCATGGATCTATCATCAGAATAAAACCTTTTGATGATTAAAATCCTTACCTGTTGGAAACAAGTAGATCTTGTCGTGATCCTTTAGACCGCCTATAAGTCTCTAGAGTGTTTCTTTAGTTGCAACTACACAATTGAGGGAAAAGGGGGGAAACATTAGGTTAAATAGACTTATATATCTTGGCTAAGAAAAGACCTAATTGCCCCCATCTTTTATCATATTTATTCATTTACCCTTAGTCTTATATTATATTGATTATTTAACAAATATAAATATGCATTTATGAAAAATGTGTATTTACATTCCTCATCCCTTATAACAACTTTTGTCCTTGAAAGTTACTTAGGTTTGGAAAGAGTTTTGGATGCTTCCTTTGCACGTCTTCTTTTAATTCTCATGTCACTTCCTATTTTGTTTGATTTGTTCACTCTACCTTGATGTAGGGAATTACTCTCCTTCTTAATACTTGCTCTTTAATGTCAACTATCCTTATAGGTCTTTTAATGGATGATAAATTTGGTTGTACTTTCAACAGTTCCAAAGCCATTACTTGGTCTGGGTTTGGTACAAAATTCCTTAACATAAATATATGAAATACATCATGTACCTTAACTAGACTTAGTGGTAGAGCCAACTTGTAATCAATAGCACCAACTCTTTCTAGAATCTCAAACAGACCTACATATCTTAGATTTAGCTTCCCTCTCAAGCTAAATGTGATAGCCCCTTTAGTTGGAGATATCTTCAACAAAACCTTATCCCTAACTTGAAATTCCAAGGGACATTGTTGTTTATTTGCATAACTTTTCTAGCAACTTTAAGCTAATAGAATTCACTACCTTATCACTCTTACCTTGTTTACTACTTCTTGCACTATCTTTAGCCCGACTATTTGTCTTTCATCAACTCCATCCCAATGTAAGGGAGATTTGCATTTCCTACCATATAGTGCTTCATATGGAGCCATCTGGATAGTAGCTTGATAGTTATTTTTATATGGGAATTCCACTAAGGGTAAGTGATCACTCTAATTATCCCCATGGTCTAAGGCACATGCTCATAATAGGTCTTCTAGAATTTAGATTATCTTTTCAGACTGTCCATCTATCTGAGGGTGGAATGTAGTATTAAACTGTAATTTAGTACTCAAAGCTTGATATAGACTTTTCTAAAACCTACTCACAAATCGAGTATACTTGTTAAAAGTGATAGTGGCTGGCATACCATGTAATTTGACAATCTCCTTGATGCAAAGTTAAGCAAGTTTCTTTAATCTGTATTCTACCTTAATTGGTAAGGAATGGCAGACTTGGTTAATCTATCTACAATCACCTAGATTACGTCATATTTCTCTTTAGTTCTTAGAAGGGCTATCACGAGGTCTATAGTTACATGTTCCTACTTCCATTCAGGTATAGGAAGTGGTTGTAACTCACTAGCAAGTCTTTGGTGTTCAATCTAGATTTGTTGGCATATTATGCATCTGGATACGTATTATGCTATCTCCCATTTCATAATTCTCCACCAATAATGACCCTTTAAATCTTTGTACATCTTTGTGCTTTTAGGATGTACTATGTATCTCAAATAATTGGTTTCTTTCTTAGTCTTCTTTTTCAATTACATGTCATCTAGAACACACCATCTCATGCCATATTTAACTAACCCTTTAGCATCTACATTGAATTTAATGGCTTCACCTTGTTCTATTTTGCTTTTGATTTTTTGGATTCTAGGATCTCTAATTTGTGCCATCTTAATTCGATCAATAAGGGTTAGTTGAATACAAAGAGAAGCTAACCTATTTTCCCACTTCATGTGTCACCATCTCCAATTTTAACTTACACATGTCTTATAATAGTTATCACCTTTGTCATAGTTCTCGGTCCTGGTTAGTCAATCACTGCCTTTACCTTCTTAGGATCTATTGATGTGCCCTCTTTATTTACTACATGTCCTTAAGAAGGCTACCTATTCTAGCCAAAACTCGCACTTGCTAAACTTAGCATATAATTCTTCTCTCATAGTCTTTCCAAAACTATCCTTAGATGCGTTTCATGTTCTTCCTTGCTCTTGGAATAGATGAGGATATCATCTATAAACACCACTACAAATTGATCTAGTAAGTCTCTAAGCACTCTATTAATCAAATCCATGAAAGCAGTTGGAGTCAAAAGGCATTACTAGGAGTTCATAATGCTTGTACTGAGTCCTGAAGGCAGTCTTGTGTATGTCTTCTTCCTTGATTCCTAATTGATGATACCTCAATCTCAAGTCAATTTTAAAGAAGACTTGAGCTTCTTATAATTGGTCAAATAAGTCATCTATTCTAGGGAGGGGTTATTTATTCTTGATTGTGATTCAATTTAGCTCCCTATAGTCAATACATATTGATAGGAATCAAAATTCTACAAGACCTATCACCAAGGCAAGAGCCAAAGGGTTACAAAATTTGGTGATGAGTGTCCTCTTTGAACAATCCTACTGATGAAAGCCATGATGGGAGCCAAGCCAGAAGATGGAATATGGATCCTCTTGAAGTGCCACCTGGACCGATCACAAGAACTCGAGCGAAACGATTCAAGGAAGCACTTAACGGGTTGATAAAGGATGTCCACGAAGCCAGAAAAGATTGGAGCAACCATGAGAATGCACTTGCATTGTACAAGTTATTCAAGGAGATCAAAGCATAGGAGGTCAAAGCTGCCAGCCTTGACAACGGTGGCGTAAACACTGCCAACCTTGACCCGGCGTTGCCATCCGCGCGTGACAGAAGGACTACGTCGGCTTACTACGCTGCTGGCCTTTATACCCGGCATACATCCTACGCCGGCTCCTACGCCGCCGACTTTTATTCCCTATTTGTTATTTTTCCGCGACTTTATGATGTTATGTCATTTTGGGCTTTTATTATTACGAGTTGTAAACCCTAATATAAGCTTCTAGGGTTGAGAACAGAATATAGAACACAGATACAAGGTTGAATAACACATTTTGAGAGAATTCCTCTCTTGGTTCTCTAAAGAACTTCTCTTGAACTTATTGGATTTCTTCCGTGGCGTTCATCCCGACTTATTAATCCGTCTTTCATCCCGATTGTGGCGTCAATAGAATATACCAAGGTTCTTGTCTCACTTATAGGCAACGGGTCACGGTTCCACTCGATTGTTTTGGCATCTTGGGTTGAAATTCCGAATGTATTGGTATTGGGTTTCATCACACGTAGGCGTGGTTCATATCAGTTTGGTATCAGAGCCTAGGTTTGTTAAACATCGGTTTGGTTTGAGGAAGGTAACATCAAAACCCTAACTCCAATCGTTCATATCAATTGTTCATATCAAATTTCGTGTTGTCATAGCTTCGTACTCAAGTTCATAGTGTTAATTGTTTTCTAGAGAGTGTAGTGCATCCTATTATTTTTGTTACAAAAAAAAAAGAAAAAAAATCACGACAAAAAAAAAACAAAAAGAACGTGAACAATAACAAAATAAAGGCAACAAAAAAAAAGGAAAGAAAAAGAGGAAAATTTTGAGCCCCTAAAGTTGTTTTGAATTCTACGGAAGGGATTGGTGTAGTTTGGGTCAGTTCCAAGAGAATTGAGAAGAGGAATTGGTGAGTTGATATCATCATTGCTTGTGAGAATACACGAGTGATTGTGGGATATCATCCTTTGAGTGAAACACGTAAAGGAGTGAATCGTGAGGCTTAATCATATATATATTTGTGTTAGTACTAATCTTTTATTGCAGGAACTATGTCGAGGCAACATTCTCCTGAAGGTGAGAGGGGAAGGTTTGATGCTAGGTTAGTGATTGAGGCGTTGAGGAGTGAGATGAAGAGGATGTTTCAGGAGGGCAAGGAACAAATTCATGAGATGGTGGAGCAAAAACTAGAGCAATCTAAAAACGTCTTCCAAGGTGTAAGAGGGAGAGTTGTTCTAAGAGAGTATAAAGGGATGGAGATGAAATTTTGATGATGAATTTGATGAACCTTTTGTCGGGAGTTATAGAGGTTATGGTGTTAGGAATAGAGGAACTAGGATTAGGAAGATAGAGGAGATAGGAATAGAGAGGATAATCAATTAAGTAGTATAAAGATGAAGATTCCTCATTTCCAAGGGAAGAATGATCCTGAGGCGTACTTAGAGTGGGAGAAGAAGGTAGAGATGGTGTTTGATTGTCATAATTATAGTGGAAGAAAGAAAGTGAAGCTTGTTGCCATCGAGTTTTCAGATTATGCCATAGTGTGGTGGGATCAACTGATGTTGAATCGAAGACGAATGGCAAACCACCTATTGAGTCTTGGGAAGAGATGAAGAGGGTGATGAAGAAGTAGTTTGTGCCTGCGTATTACTATCGTGAATTGCACAACAATTTGCAAACTCTTAAGCAGGGAAGCCGAAGTGTGGATGAGTATTTCAAGGAGATGGAGGTTACTATGATTAGGGCGAATGTAGAGGAGGATAGAGAGGCTACCATGGCTAGGTTTCTTGCTGGGTTGAATAGAGAGATTCAAAATGTTGTAAAATTGCAACATTATGTGGAATTGGAAAATATGGTTCACATGGCTATAAAGGTTGAGAACCAACATGGGAGGAAAGGTAGTAGTACTGCATGGTTTCAACAGGGTGCTGGTTCATCCACTTGGAAGACTAACCAATGGAAGAAGGAAGAAAAGTCTTTACCCACCAAACCAAAAGGAGAGCAGAGGCAAGTGGGTTCTACTCCTGGTAACCAAGGTAAACCTGATTCTACTACTCCTAGAAATCGTGACATTAAATGTTTTAAATGCTAAGGCAGAGGCTATATTGCTAGTCAATGTCCGAATAGGCGTGTTATGATTCTGCGTGATGATGGTGAGTATGAGATTGAGGGAGATAGTGAAGAGGATGATATGCCTCCATTGGAGGACACTAGTGATGACGAAGAGCCTGCAACAGGGAAGTTAGTGGTAGTAGTGAAGCGAGCTTTGAATGTGCAGGTAAAGGAAGAAGAGGAGGTGCAACGAGAGAATATTTTTCATACTAGATGTTATTTAGGTGATCATATTTGCAGTTTGATCATTGATGGGGGGAGTTGCACTAATGTGGTGAGTACTTTCATTGTCGAGAGGCTGGGACTCAAGACTACTAAACACCCTAGTCTATATAAATTGCAGTGGTTGAATGATAGTGGCGAGACTAAGGTGAGTAAGCAAGCCTTGATTGCTTTTCGCATTGGTAGGTATGAGGATGAGGTGTTATGCGATGTAGTACCGATGCAGGCGTGCCATGTGTTGTTGGGAGGCCATGGCAGTTTGATAGGAAGGTTGTTTAAGATGGCTTTTCTAACAAGTATACACTTGTTCACCAGGGTAAAAGCTTTAATCTTAAACCTTAACACCTAAACAGGTGTATGAGGATCGGTTGCAGCTACAACAATCTTTTGCAAAATATAAGGTGAGTGAAAAATAGAGGGAGAGTGAGAGAGCAAAAGACATCGAAAAAGAAAAGGAACACAAAAGTCGAAATCAAAAGGAAAAAGAGAGGAAGGCTGGAAAGAGCGTGAGAGACCAAGTTGAGGAGGGGATCAACTTTGGTGGTGAGCGAAAAGGAGAGTGCAGCCTTGCAAAAGGAGAGTTGTGTGGCAAGAGCGAGTGTAGTGAGGAGAGCGTTAGTGATGAAGCAACCTATGTTGTTCCTAGTTTTTAAGGAAACTTGTTTGAATACTAACGAACTTTTTAACTCTTTGCCTAGTGTGGTTGTGTCTATTGTGCAAGACTTTGAAGACGTCTTCCCTAAGGAGATTCTAACGGGGTTACCACCTATTCATGGTATTGAGTACCGGATCGACCTTATACCCGGAGCATCTATTCCAAACAAACAGCTTATAGGAGCAATCCAGAGGAGACAAAGGAACTCCAAAGGTAGGCCAATGAATTAATGGAGAAGGGGTACGTGAGAGAAAGCATGAGCCCATGTGCAGTGCCTATGATTTTGGTGCCTAAGAAGGATGGGTCATGGAGAATGTGTGTTGATTGCCGTGCCATCAACAACATCACGGTAAAGTATCGTCATCCCATTCCTCGCTTAGATGACATGTTAGATGAGTTACATGGGTCTAGTGTCTTTTCCAAAATTGATTTAAAAAGCGGATATCACCAAATTAGAATGAAAGAAGGTGATGAATGGAAAACTGCATTTAAAACAAAATATGGATTATATGAGTGGTTAGTAATGCCTTTTAGTTTAACTAATGCACCTAGTACTTTTATGAGATTTATGAACCATGTTTTGAGGACTTTTATTGGCAAAATTTGTGGTTGTCTATTTTGATGATATCCTCATTTACAGCAAGAGTTTAGAAGACCATATATCTCACTTGAGGGACGTTTTAGAAGTGCTTCGAAAGGAGAAATTATATGCTAACCTCAAAAAGTGCAACTTTTTGCACAGACAAACTTGTGTTTCTTGGTTTTATTGTTAGTGCACAGAGAATACAGGTTGATGAAGAAAAGATTCGTGTGATCTAAGAATGGCCTAGTCCAACTAATGTAAGTAATGTGTGGAGTTTCCATGGACTAGCGAGCTTTTACAGGAGGTTTGTGAAGGATTTTAGCACCACTTACTGAGGTAATAAGAAGAACGTGGGGTTCAGATGGGGAGAGCAACAAGAGAAGGCCTTTCAGATGCTTAAAAATAAGATGACTCATGCGCCATTACTTGCTTTACCTAATTTCTCTAAAACCTTTAAAATTGAGTGTGATGCTTTAGGAATAGGAATTGGAGCAATACTCATGCAGGAGAGAAGACCAATTGCATTCTTTAGCGAGAAGCTAAGTGGGGCAACCTTGAACTAACCTACTTATGACAAGGAGTTAAATGCATTGGTTCGAGCACTGGAGACTTAGCAACACTATCTTTGGCCAAAAGAGTTGTGATCCACACTGATCATGAATCCTTGAAGTACTTGAAGGGACAACATAAGCTAAACAAAAGGCATGCTCGTTGGGTGGAGTTCATTGAAACATTTCCTATGTCATCCACTACAAGCAAGGTAAAGAGAATGTTATTGCTAATGCACTTTCTAGAAGGTATGCGCTTATCTCTACTCTTAGTTCTAGACTACTTGGTTTTGAGCACATTAAGGAATTGTATGTTGCTGATCGAGATTTTTGTGAAGAGTATGTGCATTGTGAGAAGAGTGGTCATGGTAAATTTTATAAACATGAAGGATTCTTGTTTAGGGAGAATAAACTATGCATTCCAAATTGTTCTTTAAGGGAATTATTAGTGAGGGAGTCTATGGAGGAGGTTTAATGGGGCATTTTGGAGTAAGCTAAAACCTTAGGGGTATTGCAGGAACACTTCTATTGGCCTCACATGAAACGAGATGTTGAGAGGATTTGTGAGCAATGTGTCACTTGTAAGCAGGAAAAATCTAGAGTCCAACCTCATGGGCCTTATACCTCACTTCCCATTCCTCATGAGCCTTGGGTAGATATTTCCATGGATTTTGTGTTAGGATTATCTAGGTCTAGGCATGGTTGAGACTCTATTTTTGTAGTCGTGGATAGATTTTCTAAGATGGCACATTTCATTCCTTGCCACAAAATAGATGATACTTGCAATATTGCTAATTTGTTCTTTAGGGAAGTTGTGAGATTGCATGGTATGCCTAGAACAATCGTATCGGATAGAGATGCTAAGTCTTGAGCTACTTCTGGAAGACCCTATGGGCTAAGTTAGGAACTAAGCTATTATTTTTTACTACTTGTCATCCACAGACTAATGGTCAAACTGAGGTAGTAGATCAAACTTTATCTACTTTGTTAAGGGCAGCCATTAAAAAGAACATTAAAAGTTGGGAGGATTGTTTGCCGCATGTTGAATTTCCTATAATCGCATAATGCATTCTGCTACTAAGTTTACTCCTTTTGAAATTGTGTATGGTTTTAATCCACTAACTCCTTTGGATTTATCACCTATTCCTATTTTGAGTATGTTAATCTAGATGGTAAGAAGAAAGTAGAATTTGTTAAATAGATCCATGAGAAGGCAAGGCTAAACATTGAGTGAAGAACAGAGCAGTATGTGAAACAAGCCAACAAGGATCGTCGACAAGCTATCTTTGAACCTGGAGACTGGGTTTGGGTTCACATGCGCAAAGAGCGGTTTCCTGTGCAGCGTCGATCTAAATTACTTCCTAGAGGCGATGGACCATTTCAAATTCTTGAGCGCATCAATGATAATGCATACAAGATAGATTTACCAGGTGAGTATCAAGTAAGTACTACTTTTAATGTTACTGATTTGAGTCATTTTGATGTAGGCGACGATTTGAGGACAAATCCTTTTCAAGAGGAGGGGAATGATGAGAGCCATGATGGGAGCCGAGCCAAAAGATGGAATATGGATCCTCTTGAAGTGTCACCTGGACTGATCACAAGAACTCAAGCGAAACGATTCAAGGAAGCACTTAACAGGTTGATAAAGGATGTCCACGAAGCCGGAAAGGATTGGAGCAACCTGAGAATGCACTTGCATTTGTACAAGTCATTCAAGGAGATACAAAGCATAGGAGGTCAAAGCTGCCAGCCTTGACAACGTTGGCGTAAACACTATCGGCCTTGACCCAGCGTTGCCATCCTTGCATGATAGAAGGACTATGCCAACTTACTACGCCACCGACCTTTATACCCGACGTACATCCTACGCCGGCTCCTACATCGCCGGCTTTTATTCCTTGTTTGTTATTCTTCCGCGACTTTATGATGTTATTCGTTTTTGGCTTTTATTATTACGAGTTGTAAACCCTAATACAAGCTTCTAGGGTTGAGAACAGAACATAGAACACATATACAAGGTTGAATAACACATTTTGAGAGAATTCCTCTCTTAGTTCTCTAAAGAACTTCTCTTGAACTTATCGGATTTCTTCGTGGCGTTCATCCGACTTATCAATCGGTCTTTCATCCCGATTGTGGCGTCAACAGAATATACCAAGGTTCTTGCCTCACTTATAGGCAACGGGTCGCGGTTCCACTCGATTGTTTTGGCATCTTGGGTTGCAATTCCGAATGTATTGGTATTGGGTTTCGTCACACGTGGGTGTGGTTCGTATCACCTGCCCAAAGAACATTTGTTTAGTAACTTCTTTTCTATTACATATTTGTTGTGCATTCCAGTAGGTACACTTGTCGGTTTTTATAGGACGATGGATAAACTCGCTAAAGCTCAGTTTGTGGGTTATTCATGGACCTACATAAACCAAAGAAGAATCGGTCCAACAATGTGTTCACTTGAATTGAAGAACCGACCACTTGAAGACCATTTTTGTATTTGTAATTTTTTCTTTGGAAAATTGGCCACTTTAGTGGGATCTTTGTAATTTTGTGGTATTTTTACCCTAATTGGAGCAAGTATAAATATTTGCTTATTATGGTTTTTGAGGAGCTTTTGAAATTTTTGAAAAATACACTTTGTTGCCGTGAGAGACATCCTCTTGCATGCATCTATTCTTATCAATTTCTTTGGAAATTGTGGCAAGTTTGGCTTAAGGATATTGTAAGTATATCAACATTCTTAAGTTGCTTCCAATTATTTCTAGTGTGTCATATTTAGTGTGTAATTGGAATTATTTATTTGTTCTTTTCCTTTGTCACGCCATTTAGGGTTCCTATGAATTAGGGATTCACGCCATTTTAGATTGCTATTATTTAATTGATTCTTCAATTGAATTGTGAATGCGTATTTGGAATTAACCACATCACATATTCTCATGCTCCCATCCTTCTTCTTAACAAATAATATTGGAGCACCCTATGGTGAGACACTTAGCCTGATAAACGCATTATCTTGTAACTCTTGAAGTTAGGTCTTCAATTCAAAGTATTTAGTGGGTAACATTCAATAAGGTGCCTTGGATATTAGTGCCATTTTCAATACCAAATCATTGTAGAACTCTATCTTTTTGACTAGCGGTAAGCCTAGTAGATTTTCTAGAAAGACATCTGCATGCTTTTTCACAACATATACCTCTTTTAATTTCATGGCTTTAGTCTTATCTTTATTGATAATGCCGATAATCTACCCTTATTCCACAACTCATATGTATGAAGAGTTGCAGGTCTTTGTAAGGAGACCTTTGAGCCAATTGCATTGTTGCAGATCATGTGGTCCTAAACATTTAGGACATCTTCTTCTTGGTCCTTGCCTGTGGTGGTGGAGGTAGTGCTAGAGGCACTAGCCTAGTCTGAAGAGGTCTAGGAGCAAAAGCCATAGGTCTGGCTTAATATACAACAAGCTTCTTTCCCTTATTAGCTTATGATATATTAGAGGCAGGTCTCTTTCTTAAGGTGATTCTCGACCTATGGGACAACTTTGCCTCTGTTCTCCTTCTGCTTTGCTCCAAGAACTTAACCTTATCAACAACCTCTACATGAGTGGATAATTGAAAAACCCCCACTTCATGCTAGAGGATAGGCTTTAAGCCTCTCACAAATCTTCTTACCTTGGAGGCATCATCAATTCTAATAGCTTTAAGCAAGAACTTAATCAAGTGGTTCTGCTTCGATTCATATGCCTCTATAGGTCGGATTCCATGTTGGAAATTATAGTATTCGACCTCCATCCTGTCCCTGATACTATTGGGAAAGTACTTATAGAACAACTCCTTGAATCTTTACCACTGGATAGGAGCTCTTATTAACCTGGACATGCTAGTCCACTAACTTGTAGTTGATCCTTTTAACATAAATGCTGCAAATTTGACCTCCTTACCCTTTAGCACCATGAATGCCTCAAATGTCTTCTCTGTTTCATTGATCCAATGTTTAGCCTCTATTGGATCATCTACTTGTGGATGATACTCCTTTGCAAACTAGATAAATTTTTCTAGTCCACATGGTTCTTCTACAGATCTAGCAGGTCTTATGGCCTATTGTTGTTGTGATGTGCTTTGATTCCAAAATACAAGCACAGAATAAAATGAAGAATCAATTACACAATTAGTACTCAAAATGGCATGATGGACTTGATTCTAAATACGCAAATAGCAAATGGATGTAAGAATAAATAAGTATGTGATCTTTAATGGAAGAACACGTAATTAAACTAGTATTCAATTTCAAATTAAAGTAATCAAATTAGAAAAATACAATCCTAATTCATTGAATGAACAAGTAACCACAAATTATACCTAGATATTACTCACTAAATATAATTTGTTAAACAACAAAAGTAAGATTGATATGATTCACAATCTACTCTTGTTGATTCTTGCCACAATTTCACAAAGAAATTGATAAGAGATCTTTGATTATAAAGGATGATCCCTTACGGCCAAAGTGTATCTTTTTTCTCAAAAATATCAAAAGCTCCCCAAAAACCTTAGTTAGCAAGTATTTATACTTGTTCCAATTAGGGTAAAAATGTACTAAAAATTACAAAGATGCCTCTAAGTGGCCGGTTCCAAAATCATGAAATACAAGTACAAAATAAAATGACCAATTCTCATAAGCAACAATTGCAAATACAAATGGTCTTCAAGTGGTCGGTTCTTCACTTCAATTGAATAATTTGTGGGCCGTTGGATGTGACTCCAAGAATGTCCTACAAGTTGATCCTTAGTGCATGTTATTTGGCCATCCTATAAAACTAATAAATGTACTTTCTAAAGTACAAAATCAAACATTATTAGATAACATGTGGCCATATGTGGATGTTTGGGCTCATGCATCTAAGTTAGGTTTCCCCACTATTGGAACTGCAGGTGGATTCCCATCATGTTGTTATATCAACATCCTTACTAGAGCATTGATAGTCTTTAATAGTTACGTAGTCGGGACGTTAGCCCGATTTAGAGCTCCTGCTAAGGTCATCTTGGAGGATACCTTTCCTTTGGAGCATCTCCACCTTGTCTAGCACTAGATGAGCCTTGTCTAGTGTTTCTTTTAGGATGCATTTTGTTTGAGATGAGGCAATTGAATGGTTTCAAAAGTTAAAGTCAGTATGGGGAGTTAGTGATAGTATACATGTATATATACTTATGTCATACATATATTCATACATATATAGGTAAAGTATAAATTTAAAAGAAAGTACAACTAGATAAAATAAAATAAAAAACAAATATCCCTCAATTTACCCACTCTCTTTATTTCATGTTGTTTTACAAGGTTTAGTTCTTAATCCATTTAATGATCTCAACTTACTTTCTACTAATTGAAACCTATAATTATTGATCATTAAACCTAAACTCTATGGATCACAAACTTATATTCATTTGATCAAAACCTAAGCTTTGATACCATCTAACTTATAACGCCCTAAAACCTAGGACATAACAAACTGGCCACGTGTCACTACTGCATATCGACACGTTAAGGCTCTAAATCTCCATACAAATTTAAACTTGTTCATCTCTACTTTGCATTTATGCCAATATTACTTCAATAAAAGAAACAAATGAATCTCACGTGAGTTATTCCAATTTTCATTACTTAAAACAATATACTAAAATTCAACTTCAAAACCAAAGTAAATTTCCATAAACTTATAAAGAAGTAAAAGGTTTAAGAATTTAGTAATTATCTCTACATTCTTAAATCCACAACTTAAATTCTAACTAGGAGTTTTTCATTGATTTTCTATTATTCTTCATCAACATAATAATAATGCTCTCTTCTATAGTCATCCATATAATGACCCACTAAGTTTTCATGCTCATCATAATCAATTTTTGTCATTCTCACCTACAATTGAATAATAAAAGGGAATAAGCCTAAGCCCAGTATGTGAGTATCACATAGACATGCACATGCCATACAAACAACAATATCACATACATATATACAATAGTAATACATGATACATCAAGTTGTCAAATTAATTACATTCACTTAATCCACTATTAACACAGGAGTACTCATGACCCTAATACACATATAGTATTTACATATATATATATAATCTTAATGGGAACTACTACTATGGGCCTCGTTTAACCCTAATCTACCCTAGGTCATTTCGATACAAGACTCCACTAGGGACAACATGGCATATCGATCACTAGGGTGCCTCCTAGGGATTTTCCATTACGAGCCTCTAGGTCGAGCTAAGCATAAGCAACATACACATTTTGTTCATGTAACACTTAAGTTCATTAAACAATCTATGTTAACAATTACAAACAATAGAACAATGTAAAGACATATCTAGAAGAGTGTTCTCACTATAGTCTCTTATTGATACGAACGTCGTCAACCCGTGACGAAACCCAATACCAATACGTTCGGAAAATTCGTTGCCTAAGACGCCTAAACACCTAAAGTGGAAACCGCGACCCGTTGTCTATAAGCGAGATAAGAACCATGGTATAAAAATGAAGACGCCACAATCGGGATGAAAGACCGATTGATAAGTCGGGATGAACTCCACGGAAATCAATCCGATAAGTTCGAATTAGTTCTTGAAGAACCAAGAGAGGTGCCTCTCAAAAAGTGTTTAATGTTCAAAGATGTATATCCTTGTTGTTCTAAACCCTAGGAGCTTTTATACTAGGGTTACAATTCGTGTAAAAACAAGTCCAAAACGACATAGTTTAGTTAAGTGACATAAAAACGCGAAACAGAACAAGCTGGCCGACAGGGGATACAGGCCGAGTACACGCCGTGTAGTTTGCCGTGTACTTTTCTGTGCAACTTCTGGCAAATACACGCCCGTGTACTTTGGCGTGTATCTTTCTGTGCAACTTCTGGTAACATACACGCCCGTGTACTTTAGCCGTGTATCTGTCTGTGGATTTGCTTGACTCCATACACGGCGTGTCTTGAAAATACACGCCCTCTTCAACCCGTGTCCAGTATAACTTGTACAAAAGCAAGGGTCTTCCAATGGTTGTTCCAATCCATTCCAACTTCATGATTGCTCCAATCCTTTCTGGCTTCATGGACAACCTTTATCAACTCGTTAAGTGCTTCCTTGAATAGTTTTGCTCGATTTCTTATGATCAGTCCAGGCGGCACTTCAAGAGGATCCACATTTCTTCTTCCGGCTTGGCTCTCATCCCAGATCTCATCATTCCCCTCCTCTTGAAAAGGATTTGTCCTCAAATCATTTCCTGCATCAAATGGACTCAGATCAGTAACATTAAACGTGACACTTACTGGATACTTACCTGGTAAATCTTTCTTGTATGCTATATCATGGATGTATTCAAGAATTTGAATTGGTCCATCGCCTTTAGGAAGTAATTTAGATCTACGTTGTACGGGCATCTGCTCTTTGCGCATGTGAACCTAAATCTAATCTCCAGGTTCAAAAACAGCTTGTTGACAACCCTTGTTGGCTTGTTTCACATACTGCTCAGTTCTTTCGCTCAATGTTTAACCTTATCACGAAATCTGTCTTATAATCAGCATCAAAACTCACAGATTTGTTAAGTGGCAATGGCAATAAATAAATAGGAACCAATGGGTTAAAACCATACACAATCTCAAATGGTGAACAATGAATAATGCTATTTAAAGCCCTATTACATGCAAACTCCACAAATGGTAGGCATTCCTTCCAAGTCCTAATGTTCTTCTCTATGATTGCCCTTAACAATTGAATTAAAGTCCTGTTAACCACCTCAATTTGCCCATCAGTTTGTGGGTGACAGATAGTTGAAAACATTAGTTTAGTTCCCACTTTTCCCACAATACTCTCCAACAATGACTTGAAATCTTTACACCCCGATCACTAACAATGCTACTAGGTATACCATGCGGACGCACTACCTCTCTAAAGAACAAATCAACAATGTGTATAGCATCATCAGTTTTATGACAAGGACTGAAATGAACCATTTTAGAAATCCTATCCACAACCACAAAAATAGAATCTCGACCATGCCTAGGATTAGATAATCCTAACACAAAATCTATGGACATGTCTATCCAAGGCTCATGAGGAATGACACTATACTCATATAACCAATCTAAGAAGTCATCTAAACGATGAATGGGATGACGATACTTTACCGTGATGTTGTTGATGGCGCGGCAGTCAACACACATCCTCCATGTCCCATCCTTCTTAGGCACCAAAATCACAGGCACTGCACATGGACTCATGCTCTCTCTCACGTACCCCTTCTCCATTAAGTCTTGACTTACCTTTGGAGTTCCTTTGTTTCCTCCGGGTTACTCTTATAAGCTGGCTTGTTTGGAATCGATGCTCCGGGTACAAGGTCAATCTGGTGCTCAATACTACGAACGGGTGGTAATCCCTTTGGAATCTCCTCAGGAAAGACATCTTCAAAGTCCTGCACAAGAGACACAACCACACTAGGCAAAGAGTTAGATAATTCGTTAGTAGTCAAACATGTTTCTTTAAAAACCAGAAACAACATAGGTTGCTTCATCACTAACGCTCTGCTCACTACACTCGCTCTTGCCACACAACTCTCCTTTTGCAAGGCTGCCCTCTCCTTTTCACTCACCACCAAAGTTGATTCCCCTTCAACTTGGCCTCTACACTCTTTCCAGCCTTCCTCTCCTTTTCCTTTTGATCTTGACTTTTATATTCCTTTTTATTCTCATTGTCTTTTGCTCTCTCACTCTCACTCTGCTTTTCACTCACCTTATGTTTTGCAAAGGACTGTTGTAGCTACAACCGGTCCTCATACACCTGCTTAGGTGTTAACGGTTTAAGATTAAAGCTCTTCCCTTGGTGAACAAGCGTATACTTGTTAGAAAAGCCATCATGCACAACCTTCCTATCAAATTGCCATGGCCTCGCCAACAACACATGACATGCTTGCATTGGCACTACATCACATAACACCTCATCCTCATACCTACCAATGCGAAATCTAATCAAGGCTTGCTTACTCACCTTAGTCTCACCACTATCATTCAACCACTGCAATTTATATGGACTAGGGTGTCTAACAGTTTTGAGCCCCAGCCTCTCAACAATAAAATTGCTCACTACATTGGTGCAACTTCCCCCATCAATAATCAAACTACAAATGTGATCTCCTAGATAACATCTAGTATGAAATATATTCTCTCTTTGCACCTCCTCTTCTTCCTTCACCTGCACATTCAAAGCTCTCTTCACTACTGCTACTAGCCTTCCCATTGCAGGCTCTCATCATCACTAGCATCCTCTAATGGAGGCATATCCTCTTCTTCACTATCCCCTCAGTCCATACTCTCCATCATCACCAAAACCATCACATGCCTATTTGGACATTGACTAGCAATATGGCCTCTACCCTTGACATTTAAAACATCTAATGTCACGATTTCTAGAAGTAGAAGATTCAGGGTTACCTTGATTACCAGGAGTAGAACCCGCTTATCTCAGCTCCCCTTTTGGTTTGGTGGGTAAAGGCTTTTCTTCTTTCTTCCATTGATTAGTCTTCCAAGTGAATGAACCATTACCCTGTTGCAACCGTGCATTACTACTACCTCTCCTCTTATGCTGGTTCTCAACCTTTATAGCCATGTGGACCATATCCTCCAATTCTACATAATGCTGCAACTCAACCACATTTTGGATTTCTCTATTCAACCCAGCAAGAAATCTAGCCATTGTAGCCTCTCTATCCTCTTCTACATTTGCCCAAATCATAGTGACTTCCATCTCCTTAAAATACTCATCTACACTTCGGCTTCCCTGCCTCAGAGTTTGCAACTTGTTGTGCAATTCACGATAGTAATACGTAGGTACAAACTGCTTCTTCATCACTCTCTTCATCTCTTCCCAAGACTCAATAGGTGGCTCGCCACTCCTTCTCCTATTCAACATTAGTTGATCCCACCACATTATAGCATAATCCGAAAACTCAATGGCATCAAGTTTTACTTTCTTTCTCCCACTATAGTTGTGACAATCAAACACCATCTCCACCTTTTTCTCCCACTCTAAATACGCCTCGGGATCATTCTTCCCTTGGAAAGGAGGAATCTTCATCTTTATGCTACTCAATTGATCATCCTCTCTATTCCTATCTCCTCTATCTTCCCATTCTCTAGTTCCTCTATTCCGACAACTATAACCTCTATAACTCCCAACAAAGGCTCATACAAATCATCATCCGTCATTTCATCTCCACCCCTTGGTACTCTCCTAGAACGACTCTCCCTCTTACGCCCTTGGAATACGTTTGTGGATTGCTCTAGTCTTTGCTCCACCGTCTCATGAATTTGTTCCATTCCCTCCTGGAACATTCTCTTCATTTCTCCCCTCAACGCCTCAATTACTAACCTAGCATCAAACCTTCCCCTCTCACCTTCAGCAGAATGTTGTCTCGACATAGTTTCTGAGAAAAGATTAGTACAACACAAATATATATATGATCAAACCTCACGATACACTCCCTTACGTGTTTTCGCTCAAATAATGATATCACACAGTCACTCGTGTATTCTCACAAAAACGATGATATCACTTACTAATTTCCTCTTCTCAATTCTCTTGGAACTAACCCGAACTACACCAATTTCCTTCCGTAGAATTCAAAACCAACTCTAGGGTTCGTAAACTTTTCCTCTATTTTTCTATCCGATTTTTTTTTTGGCTTTTGATCACGTTTCTCTTTTCTTTTCTTTTCCCTTCTTTTTTTTTTTGTCGTGCTTTTTACTCTTTTTTTTTTTTTTTTACGATTCGACTAGTAAATACTACACTATCAAAAGACAATTAATATTGCAGAATTGAATGCTAACAATGGATATGAATGATTGGAGTTAGGGTTTTTGATATTACCTTCCTCAACCGAACTTGATGTTTTGACAAACCTAAGCTTTGATACCAAACTGATACGAACGCCGCAACCCGTGACGAAACCCAATACCAATACGTTCGGAAAATTCATTGCCTAAGACGCCCAAACACCTAAAGTGGAAACACGACCCGTTGTCTATAAGCGAGACAAGAACCTTGGTATAAAAATGAAGACGCCACAATCGGGATGAAAGACCGATTGATAAGTCGAGATGAACGCCACGGAAATCAATCCCGATAAGTTCGAATTAGTTCTTGAAGAACCAAGAGAGGTGCCTCTCAAAAAGTGTTTAATGTTCAAAGATGTATATCCTTGTTGTTCTAAACCCTAGGAGCTATTTATACTAGGGTTACAATTCGTGTAAAAACAAGTCCAAAACGACATAGTTTAGTTAAGTGACATAAAAACGCAAAACAGAACAACTGGCCGACAGGGATACACGGCCGAGTATATGCCCGTGTACTTTGGCTGTGTACTTTTCTGTGCAACTTCTGGCAACATACACGCCCGTGTACTTTGGCCGTGTATCTTTCTGTGCAACTTCTGGCAACATATACGCCTGTGTACTTTAGCCGTGTATTTGTCTATGGATTTGCTTGACTCCATACACGGCCGTGTCTTGAAAATACACGCCCTCTTCAACCCATTCCAGTATAACTTGTACAAAAGCAAGGGTCTTCCAATGGTTGTTCCAATCCATTCCAACTTCATGATTGCTCCAATCCTTTCCGGCTTCATGGACAACCTTTATCAACTCGTTAAGTGCTTCCTTGAATAGTTTTGCTCGATTTCTTATGATGGTCCAGGCGGCACTTCAAGAGGATCCACATTTCTTCTTCCGGCTTGGCTCTCATCCTAGATCTCATCAAGGTTTGTGAAGGATTTCAGTACCATTGCAGCACCACTTACTGAGGTAATTAAGAAGAACGTGGGGTTCAGATGGGGAGAGCAACAAGAGAAGGCCTTTCAGAGCTTAAAAATAAGCTGACTCAGGCGCCATTACTTGCTTTACCTAATTTCTCTAAAACTTTGAAATTGAGTGTGATGCTTCAGTATTAGGTATTGGAGTAGTGCTCACACAGGAAAGAAGACCAATTGCATTCTTTAGCGAGAAGCTAAGTGGGGCAACCTTGAACTACCTTACTTATGACAAGGAGTTATATGCATTGGTTCGAGCACTGGAGACTTGGCAACACTATCTTTGGCCAAAAGAGCTCGTGATCCACACTGACCATGAATCCTTGAAGTACTTGAAGGGACAACATAAGCTAAACAAAAGGCATGCTCGTTGGGTGGAGTTCATCGAAACATTTCCCTATGTCATCACTACAAGCAAGGTAAAGAGAATGTCGTTGCTGATGCACTTTCTAAAAGGTATGCTCTTATCTCTACTCTTAGTTCTAAACTGCTTGGTTTTGAGACATTAAGGAATTGTATGCTACTGATCGAGATTTTTGTGAGGAGTATGTGCATTGTGAGAAGAGTGGTCATGGTAAGTTTTATAAACATGAAGGATTCTTGTTTAGGGAGAGTAGACTATGCATTCCAATTTGTTCTTTAAGAGAATTACTAGTGAGAGAGTCTCATGGAGGAGGTTTAATGGGACATTTTGGAGTAGCTAAAACCTTAGGGCTATTGCAGGAACACTTCTATTGGCCTCACATGAAACGAGATGTTGAGAGGATTTGTGAGCGATGTGTCACGTGTAAGCAAGCAAAATCTAGAGTCCAAACTCAAGGGCTTTATACCCCACTTCCCATTCCTCATGAGCCTTAGGTAGATATTTCCATGGATTTTGTGTTAGGATTACCCAACTCTAGATATGGTCGAGATTCTATTTTTGTAGTCGTGGATAGATTCTCTAAAATGGCACATTTCATTCCTTGTCACAAAATAGATGATGTTTGCAATATTGCTAATTTGTTCTTTAGGGAAGTTGTGAGATTACATGGTATGCCTAGAACAATCATATCGGATAGAGATGCTAAGTTCTTGAGCTACTTCTAGAAGACCTTGTGGGCTAAGTTAGGAACTAAGTTATTGTTTTCTACTACTTGTCATCCATAGACTGATGGTCAAACTGAGGTAGTAAATCGAACTTTATCTACTTTGATAGGATTAAAAATCCGACAAGACCTATCATTAGGGCAAGAACTAAAGGAATTCAAATCTTGGCGTTGAGGGCCCATTTTGAGCAGATTGACCTCGGAATTATTTATATATTAACCTCTTTTCTATTATTCTTGTATTGTGTTTTGCAACAGGCACACTTATCATATTCTATAGGGCAATGGACAAACTCCCTCAGACTCAGCTTATGGGTTATCCATGGACCGACCTGAACCGGTGATGAGTTGGGCCGATGGATCCTATAGAAGACCGGCATCTTGAAGACTATTTCTTTTAGATATTTCTTCTCTTATGAACTATTTTGGTTGTATTTTGGTTTTGGGACACTTTTATTTCCTTGTAATTTTCATTTAGGGATAGCCACCTTAAAAGTGGCAAACTTGTAATTTTGAGCACTTTTTAACCCTAGGAGTAGCAAGTATAAATACTTGCTTAAGAGAGGGTTTGAGAGGCTTATTTTTGCAGATTATACACCTCTTTTCACGTGAGAATTAGGGTTCATACCTTGGTTCCAAACTCTTATCAATTTCAATCCCAAGAGTTGAAATTGTGGCGAGTGCAATATCTTGAAATTGTGAGTTATATCAATTTCATTTTGTTGTGATTTCTTTTCTTCTCTAGTGTGTCATATCTAGGGTTGAATTGAGATATTTCTTGGTCAGATATCCATGTTGTTATTCACGAATTCTTGTGATTATTTGAAGGAATTATCATATTGATCCGATTCATCTTTAAGGATTTCCTTGATAACGTGATTTTCACCATTGGAAAAGGATTCATATTTTACGGTTTTTCTTTGTCAAATTGAGGCTTCTTTTGCGTGGATTACATGAAATTAGAGTGTTGTTAGAAGGAATTTTCATTGAAGTATTCTGATTATATCATTGGTTGTTTGAATTTCATCCTTTCATCATTAGGGTTCATTTAAAAAGTGCCATTTTTTTATCCGATTTTGCCTTGACTTGAGATAGTTATTCTTAAGTCTTTTGGATGTGCTTTTAAGTGTGTTTAGGCACATCATACTTTTTTGAGGGCTGTCATTAAAAAGAACATTAAAAGTTGGGAGGATTGTTTGCCGCATGTTGAATTTGCCTATAATCGCATAATGCATTCTGCTACTAAGTTTACTCCTTTTGAAATTGTGTATGGTTTTAATCCACTAACTCCTTTGGATTTATCACCTCTACCTATTTCTGAGTATATTAATCTAGATGGCAAGAAGAAAGCAGAATTTGTTAAACAGATCCATGAGAAGGCAAGGCTAAACATTGAGCGAAGAACAGAGCAGTATGTGAAACAAGCCAACAAGGGTCGTCGACAAGCTGTCTTTGAACCTGGAGACTGGGTTTGGGTTCACAGGCGCAAAGAGCAGCTTCCTGTGAAGCGTCGATCTAAACTACTTCCTAGAGGCGATGGACCATTTCAAATTCTTGAGTGCATCAATGATAATGCATACAAGATAGATTTACCAGGTGAGTATCAAGTAAGTACTACATTTAATGTTACTGATTTGAGTCCTTTTGATGCAGGTGATGATTTGAGGACAAGTCCTTTTCAAGAGGAGGGGAATGATGGGAGCCATGATGGGAGCCAAGCCAGAAGATGGAATGTGGATCCTCTTGAAGTGCCACCTGGACCGATCACAAGAACTCGAGCAAAATGATTCAAGGAAGCACTTAATGAGTTGATAAAGGATGTCCACGAAGCTGGAAAGGATTGGAGCAATCATGAAGTTGGAAAGGATTGGAACAACCATGGGAATGCCCTTGCTCTTGTACAAGTCATAACGGATACGGGTTGAAGAGGGTGTGTCTTTACAAGGCATAGCCGTGTAGGAGTCTGGAGGTTACACAGAATCATACACGGTCGTATACACGGTTCAAAGGCACGACCGTGTATGGTGTCAAGAATTTCCACGGAAAGATACACGACTAGAAGTACACGGTCGTGTATATATCCAACGCTGGCTCCAAGGCTGCCGGCCTTCATTCCAACGCCGCCGACCTTTAAGTCATTGTTTTGTTATTTTTACGCAACTTAATGATGTTATGTCGTTTTGGGCCTTTATTGTTACGAATTGTAAACCCTAATATAAAGCTCCTAGGGTTTAGAACATAGAATATACAACATACAAGTTTGAAAACACTTTGGAGAGAATTCCTCTCTTGGTTCTTTAAAGAACTACTCTAGAACTTATCGGATTTTCTTCCGTGGCGTTCATCCCGACTTATCAATCAGTCTTTCATCCTGATTATGGCGTCTACATAATATACCAAGGTTCTTGTCTCACTTATAGGCAATGGGTCGCAGTTTCCACTCGATCGTTTGGCATCTTGGGTAGCAATTCCGAACGTATTGGTATTGGGTTTCGTCACACGTTGGCGTGGTTCGTATCAATTGGAATGAGCATATACCTCTAATAGAGTTTACCTATACAATTACCAAGCAACCATCTAGATTGCACCATATGAAGCTCTTTATGGAAGAATGTGTAGATCCCCACTACATTGGGATGAAGTGGGAGAAAGATAAATAATGGGGCTAGAATTAGTATAAGAAGTAGTAGACAAGATGAAACTAATCAGGCTGAGAACATAGATGGCCCAGTCTCGACAAAAGAGCTATGCAGACAAGAGAAGACGCCCTTTTGGAATTTCAAGTGGGAGATAAGGTATTATTGAAGATTTCTCTAACAAAAGGAGTGATCAGATTTAGGTTGAGAGGAAAGCTAAACCCAAGGTATATAAACCCATTTGAGATCTTGGAGAGAATAGGCATAGTGTCTTACAGGTTAGCTCTTGCACCAAATTTAGCTGGAGTACATGATGTATTCCATGTATCTATGCTAAGGAAGTATGTACCTGACCCGAATGAGATAATGGCTTTAGAACCACTGAATGCACAACCACATCTGACATCTTTAGAAAGGCCAATCAAAATTCTAGATACCAAGGAACGGGTACTAAGATGGAAAACAATCTCCTATGTTAAAGTGCAATAGACTAACTAAACAAAAAGAGAAGTGACGTAGGAACTGGAAGCAGAAATGACAAAGAAGTATCTATAACTCTTCTAGAATTAGGTACTTTCGAGGACGAAATTTTTTATAAGGGGGGGAGAATGTAATACCTGAAGTTTTTTTTCTTATGATGTATCAATGTATATATGTTATAACATTATAACATAAAACTAAGGTTAAGACAAGAATTTCATAAAAATTCGAGAGACAATTTAGACATTTCACACAAAGGGTACAAATACCACAAATTAACTTAGAGAGCCCCCTTTGTCATTTTGAGCAATGAAACAAAAGCTACAAAAGACATATGCTCTTTGAATAAACCCTAAGAGGACGAAAGAAAACAACGCAACCTAACTCTAAGTACAAGAGGTAAGGATTTCAATACAAAAGTTTCAATTTTGATTATTGGATTTGGACCTCATGAGTATCATGTGCGCATCAAGACTTGAGATTTGAGAAGGGACAATATGAAAACGAGGAATCGATGGCTCAAGGATATGATTTGTGGAATTTTTGAAGTAATATAATTTGTGTAATTTATTTATAATTACATGTTTTAGAGAATTAATCAAGCTTAGGAATAGAGAGAATTAGTTTTAGGAGAAATTGGAATGAAGAATTAAGAGTTCATGGAGATTGCTGAGGGTAACACAGCCTACCAACATGGTCGTGTTTCGACCGTATTGAGTCAAGGGTAACACAGCCTCCTAACACAGTTGTGTTTAGATCATGTTGAGTGTGAAGGTCACACCGAGAGATACACGACCCCCCAACATAGTCGTGTTTTAACCGTGTTGAGTCAAGGGTAACACAACCTCCTAACACGATCTTGTTTCAACTATGTTGAATTAAGAAGAACACAACCTCCTAACATAGTTGTGTTATAACCGTGTCGAAGCCAAACTTTACACCGAAAGATACACGACCCTTAACACAATTGTGCTCTAACCCGTGTTGAGCAACATTGTCCTCAACATGGCTGTGTTAAATAAAGTATAACTTAATTATATATTCATTTAACTTCAAATTAAAATAATTTCCACATAACCTAGATAGCTAGAAAGGCCTTAGAGAAATTAAATAAATAGGATTAAGAGAATTAAGAGATGATATCAATTTAAGAGTAAATACTAAGAAGAACTTGTTGATGTATACAAATTTCAATTTAGGTTAAGTCTAAGATAGGAAATGCTTAAGGCTAAGATTTAAGGTGCATGCAACTTATGTGTTGATTTGTGCTTGTTTAAGTTAGCTATACAATGAAATTGATTAAGTTAAATGATTTAGGTGTAGTGTTTAAGTTGTATGTTGTATATGCTTAGCCTAGCCTATGGGCCTGTAGTGGCAGATCCCTAAGGGGCACCCTAATGATCCTTGTGTGACATTGTCCTTAGTGGAGTCATGCTTGGAAATGATTTAAGCTGAATGTCGGTTAAGAGGTTTAAGTGAACATGGGTGTGGGGCCCGTAGTGGTAGTTCCCATCACCAAATCATGCTCTAATGTGTTAAGTGTATTAAAGGTGATGAGAGCCACAATGGGAGCCAAGCCAGAAGATGGAATGTGGATCCTCTTGAAGTGCCACCTGGACCGATCACAAGAACTCGAGTGAAACGATTTAAGGAAGCACTTAACGGGTTGATAAAGAATGTCCACGAAGCCGGAAAGGATTGGAGCAACCATGAAGCCGGAAAAGATTGGAGCAACCACGAGAATGCCCTTGCTCTTGTACAAGTCATAATGGATAAGGGTTGAAGGGGGCATGTCTTTACAAGGCACGGCCGTGTAGTGAGTCTGGAGGCTCTATAGAAACATACACGGTCATATACACGGTTCAAAGGCATGGCCGTGTATGGTGTCAAGAATATCTACAGAAACATACACGTCTAGAAAGGCACGATCATGTATATGCTCTACGTCGGCTCCAATGCCTCCGGCCTTCATTCCAACGCCGCCGGCCTTTAAGTCCCTATTTTTTTTTTTTTTCGCAACTTAATGATGTTATGTCGTTTTGGGCTTTATTATTACGAGTTGTAAACCTTAATATAAATGTCTAGGGTTGAGAACAGAATACAACATACAATAGAACATACAAGTTTGAATAACACTTTTGAGAGAATTCCTCTCTTGGTTCTTTAAAGAACTTTCCTTGAACTTATCGGATTTTCTTCCGTGGCGTTCATCCCGACTTATCAATCGGTCTTTCATCCCGATTGTGGCGTCTACATAATATACCCAGGTTCTTACCTCACTTATCGACAACAGGTCGTGGTTTTCCACTCGATTGTTTGGCATCTTGGGTAGCAATTCCGAACGAATTGGTATTGGGTTTCGTCACACGTGGGCGTGGTTCATATCAGTTTGGTATCAAAGCCTAGGTTTGTTAAACCATCAGTTCAGTTTGAGGAAGGTAACATCAAAACCCTAACTCCAATCGTTCATATCAATTGTTCATATCAAGTTCATAGTGTTAATTGTCTATTGAAAGTGTAGTGCCTCCTATTCATTGCTGTTACAAAAAAAAAAAAAGAACGTAATCAAGAGCAAAATCAAAGGCAACAAAAAAAAAAAGGAAAGAAAAAAAAAAGGAAAATTTCGAGCCCTAAAGTTGTTTTGAATTCTACGGAAGGGAATTGGTGTAGTTTGGGTTAGTTCCAAGAGAATTGAGAAGAGGAATTGGTGAGTTGATATCATCATTGCTTGTGAGAATACACGAGTGACTGTGTGATATCATCCTTGGAGTGAAACACGTAAGGGAGTGTATCGTGAGGCTTAATTATATATATTTGTGTTAATACTAATCTTTTCTGCAGGAACTATGTCGAGGCAACATTCTCCTGAAGGTAAGAGGGGAAGGTTTGATGCTAGGTTAGTGATTGAGGCGTTGAGGGGTGAGATGAAGAGGATGTTTCAGGAGGGCATGGAACAAATTCATGAGACAGTGGAACAAAAACTAGAGCAATCTAAAAACGTCTTCCAAGGGCATAAGAGGGAGAGTTGTTCTAGGAGAGTACAAAGGGGTAGAGATGAAATGTCTGATGATGAATTTGATGAACCTTCTATCAGGAGTTATAGAGGATATAGTGATAGGAATAGAGAAACTAGGGATTGGGAAGATAGAGGAGATAGGAATAGAGAGGATAATCAACTGAGTAGTATAAAGATGAAGATTCCTCCTTTCCAAGGGAAGAATGATCTCGAGGCGTACTTAGAGTGGGAGAAGAAGGTAGAAATGGTGTTTGATTGTCACAACTATAGTGGGAGAAAGAAAGTGAAGCTTGCTGCCATTGTATTTTCGGATTATGCCATAGTGTGGTGGGATCAACTAATTTTGAATAGAAGAAGGAATGGCGAACCACCTATTGAGTCTTGGGAAGAGATGAAGAGGGTGATGAAGAAGCGGTTTGTGCCTGCGTATTACTATCGTGAATTGCACAACAAATTGAAAACTCTTAAGCAGGGAAGCCGAAGTGTGGATGATTATTTTAAGGAGATAGAGGTTACTATGATTAGGGCGAATGTAGAGGAGGATAGAGAGGCTACCATGGCTAGGTTTCTTGCTAGATTGAATAGAGAAATTCAAAATGTCGTAGAACTGCAGCATTATGTAGAATTGGAAGATATGGTTCATATGGCTGTAAAGGTTGAGAACCAACACAGGAGGAAAGGAAGTAGTACTGCACGGTTTCAACAAGGTGCTGGTTCATCCACCTGGAAGACTAACCAATGGAAAAAGGAAGAAAATCCTTTACCCACCAAACCAAAAGGAGAGCAGAGGCAAGCGGGTTCTACTCTTAGTAACCAAGGTAAACCTGATCCTTCTACTCCTAGAAATCGTGATATTCGATGTTTTAAATGCCAAGGTAGAGGCCATATTGCTTGTCAATGTCCGAATAGGCGTGTTATGATTCTGCGTGATGATGGTGAGTATGAGACTGAGGGGGATAGTGAAGAGGATGATATGCCTCCATTAGAGGACCCTAGTGATGACGAGGAGCCTGCAGTAGGGATGTTAGTGGCAGTAGTGAAGCGAGCGTTGAATGTGCAGGTGAAGGAAGAAGAGGAGGTGCAACGAGAGAATATCTTTCATACTAGATGTTATCTAGGTGATCATATTTGCAGTTTGATCATTGATGGAGGGAGTTGCACTAATGTGGTGAGTACTTTTATTGTCGAGAGGCTGGGTCTCAAGACTACTAAACACCTTAGTCTATATAAATTGCAGTGGCTGAATGATAGTGGCAAGACTAAAGTGTGTAAGCAAGCCTTGATTGCTTTTCGCATCGATAGGTATGAGGACGAGGTGCTATGCGATGTAGTGCCGATGCAGGCATGTCATGTGTTGTTGGGGAAGCCATGGCAGTTTGATAGGAAGGTTGTTCATGATGGCTTTTCTAACAAATATACGCTTGTTCACCAGGGGAAAAGCTTCAATCTTAAACCCTTAACACCTAAACAGGTGTATGAGGATCAGTTGCGGCTACAACAGTCTCTTGCAAAATATAAGGTGAGTGAAAAACAGAGGGAGAGTGAGAGAGCAAAAGACAGCGAGAAAGAAAAGGAACACAAAAGTCGATATCAAAAGGAAAAAGAGAGGAAGGCTGGAAAGAGCGTGAGAGACCAAGTTGAAGGGGGATCAACTTTAGTGGTGAGTGAAAAGGAGAGTGCAGCCTTGCAAAGGGAAAGTTGTGTGGCAAGAGCGAGTGTAGTGAAGAGAGCGTTAGTGATGAAGCGACCTATGTTGTTGCTGGTTTTTAAGGAAACTTGTTTGAATACTAACGAACTATTTAACTCTTTACCTAGTGTGGTTGTGTCTATTGTGCAAGACTTTGAAGATGTCTTCCCTGAGGAGATTCCAAAGGGTTTACCACCTATTCGTGGTATTGAGCACCGGATTGACCTTGTACCCGGAGCATCTATTCCAAACAAACCAGCTTATAGGAGCAATCCAGAGAAGACAAAGGAACTCCAAAGGCAGGTCAATGAATTAATGGAGAAGGGATACGTGAGAGAAAGCATGAGCCCATGTGCAGTGCCTGTGATTTTGGTGCCTAAGAAGGATGGGTCATGGAGAATATGTGTTGACTGCCGCGCCATCAACAACATCACGGGAAGTTGTGAGATTGCATGGTATGCCTAGAACAATCGTATCGGATAGAGATGCTAAGTTCTTGAGCTACTTCTGGAAGACCCTGTGGGCTAAGTTAGGAACTAAGCTATTGTTTTCTACTACTTGTCATCCACAGACTGATGGTCAAACTGAGGTAGTAAATCGAACTTTATCTACTTTGTTAAGGGCAATCATTAAAAAGAACATTAAAAGTTGGGAGGATTGCTTGCCGCATGTTGAATTTGCCTATAATCGCACAATGCATTTTGCTACTAAGTTTACTCCTTTTGAAATTGTGTATGGTTTTAATCCACTAACTCCTTTGGATTTATCACCTCTACCTATTTCTGAGTATGCTAATCTAGATGGCAAGAAGAAAGCAGAATTTGTTAAACAGACCCATGAGAAGGCAAGGCTAAACATTGAGTGAAGAACAGAGCAGTGTGTGAAACAAGCCAACAAGGTTCGTCGACAAGCTGTCTTTGAACCTGGAGACTGGGTTTGGGTTCACATGCGCAAAGAGCGGTTTCCTATGCAGCGTCGATCTAAATTACTTCCTAGAGGCGATGGATCATTTCAAATTCTTGAAAGCATCAATGATAATGCATACTAGATAGATTTGTCAGGTGAGTATCAAGTAAGTGCTACGTTTAATGTTACTGATCTGTGTCCTTTTGATGTAGGCGACGATTTGAGGACAAATCCTTTTCAAGAGGAGGGGAATGATGAGAGCCATGATGGGAGCCAAGCCAGAAGATGGAATGTGGATCCTCTTGAAGTGCCACCTGGACCGATCACAAGAACTTGAGCGAAACGATTCAAGGAAGCACTTAACGGGTTGATAAAGGATGTCCACGATGCCGGAAAGGATTGGAGCAACCATGAAGCCGGAAAGGACTGGAGCAACCATGAGAATGCCCTTGCTCTTGTACAAGTCATAATGGATAAGGGTTGAAGGGGGCGTGTCATTACAAGGCACGGTCGTGTAGTGAGTCTGGAGGTTCCACAGAAACATACACGGTCATATACACGGTTCAAAGGCACGGCCATGTATGGTGTCAAGAATATCTATAGAAACATACACGTCTAGAAAGGCACGGTCGTGTATATGCTCTACGCCGGCTCCAATGCCGCCGGCCTTCATTCCAACGCCACCGGCCTTTAAGTCCCTATTTTGTTATTTTTTTCCGCAACTTAATAATGTTATGTCGTTTTGGGCTTTATTATTACGAGTTGTAAACCTTAATATAAATGTCTAGGGTTGAGAACAGAATACAACATACAATAGAACATATAAGTTTGAATAACACTTTTGAGAGAATTCCTTTCTTGGTTCTTTAAAGAACTTTCCTTGAACTTATTGGATTTTTTTCCGTGGCGTTCATCCCGACTTATCAATCGGTCTTTCATCCCGATTGTGGCATCTACATAATATACCAAGGTTCTTGCCTCACTTATAGGCAACGGGTCGCGGTTTCCACTCGATTGTTTGGCATCTTGGGTAGCAATTCCGAACGTATTGGTATTGGGTTTAGTCACACGTGGGCGTGGTTCATATCAAAAGGGATCATGAGTACCATGTTGATGCTTGTGGACATAAATTATATTAAGAAATGTTTGTCTATGTTTAGGTACTGCATGATGTGTGTGATACCTGACCTTGTTTGTTCATACGTATGTGTTTGTGTTATACATACTAGGCATTAGCTTACCTTTCGGGGAATATTTTTAGATGCAGGTGTTGAGGGAGATGAGAACCTAGAAGATAACTTGGGTTTAGGTGAATCGGAGAGAGGAAGTTGAAGATTACCATTACTATTATGGTGATTAGGATTCAGGAGAATTATGTTATTTAACTGTAATAGATAGTATATTTTAAGAAATGTTATTTTTGTATTCAAAGACTTCTACTGCATTAGATATTTGGTATGATTTATGAAATTATTTGAATTTTGGGGATGTATGAAATGCTTTTATATAGGAGTTATAAGTTAAAATATATCAAAGTTTATTCAAAGCCATAACGTTTTCTTGTGGGATAAGGACACGTAGCAGACAGCAACATGACCCGGTTTTCAAGGCGTTACAAATTAATTACTAATTTACCCTTACTTCTAATTATGCATGTGAGGTCAAATTCATAATTCAATTTTCCAAAATTTAAAATTAACCCCTAATTTAACATTAATTAATTCATTCGGATTTAATATAAGAAGTTACTAACTTAAAGATATTTCATATGTCTATAGAAGCTTAGGAGGTTGACCCTAACAAGATTGACCTATAATAGGTTAACCAAAAGTGGGACTAAGGCAAGGTTAACTAAGCAATCGACCTATTTATTGTAAAACCAACCTTTGGCTACTCAAATGAGGATGTTCCTAGGTTTTATTTGCAAGCCTATAGATTGGTAGCTTTGGATCTTTTTTAGTTGTTTTTGGCTATTAGATTATAACTTTAAGTTGTCCATGATATTTTTTTAAGAGCTATTAGCTATTAAGTATTGATTTTTTTTTTTAGTTAAGTTTTTTTCAGTTGTTTATCAATCATTGTGAACTTTGTTAATTTAATATATGATTACAAATGATCTTTTTAACACCTTGTGAGAGTTTAACAAATTGTGTGTAATATTAACTTGTGATTAATCATAAAACCAATTCGATTTCATTATTCATGCGTCATATCAAATAATTAATTTCATCTATATCTTTTAAATTTACTATTTTTCATAAGCATAAAAAATCTTAAATAAATAAAAATACCTACTTTTCCTATTAAAAACCTTAAATCTAAAATTATAAAATTTGGTTGATTCCCAAGCATAGCCCTATATACATCAGTTAATGGTGTAAGATCCAACTTCACTTTAATACCAAACTAATAATTGATCTTGGATCTGGGGGTTTTGTTATTGATAAATAACAAAGAAGGTATTTTATGGTCTTTAGGTTCCTATTAAAGAAAAAGCAAATTAGATATAAATAGAATCAACATTTGATATTATACACAAATATAGAAATCAAACTGCTTTGTGATCAAATTATATATTGATGTTATGCATGACCTATAAAGCTCTCACAGTCATTGAGAGAAATCCAATGTGACTCGTAAAATTTCAATCAACAAATTCACCACAATTTGTAATTAGACTCGTAAAAACTAAGTGAATAAAGAAAGGAAATCCATCAACCATTTATGAATTAGATTTAACTTATAGCAACCAAAAGGTTTGAAACTTAGAAAATAATTCATTACAATATAACTTTTACATCACTTCATATGCCTATTTATAGGCTCATAGATTAATATCCCAGGAACTATTTGATAAAGGTTATAAAATATTAATTATTTATATACATTAGAATAACCTTTTATTTAATTCTCTAACATTTTGTATAAATAATGTACTTAATTAATCTTTATTTTAATTTTAGAGTTTTTAAATTATAATTTGTAAATTAATAGGAAAATTACTTGAAAGTTGAAGAGAAAATATAATTTCTACAAGATGAAAGTCCAACATGTAAATCGACATCAATATGTTTGACAAAGGAAAACAAATCATGTCCAAATTATGAGTTAAGTCGAGAAAAGGAGGAAATCCAAGCAGCTACACGACAACAAACATGCCTAATACTGGTGGGCGTGTTGAAGATGAAAGCTACACAAAAATGTACATGTGAGGCAACACGCCTGTGTTGGAGGAGATGAGAACCAACCGAGAAAAAAACATCGGAACGTATGCTAAAACAAGTGGAAGATTTGCAGCTGGAAAACATGCTGGAAAAGACACCAAAACAAATCCGAGAATCAGTTGGGAAGAGACGCCAGAAAATGAAAGGAAAGATTTGATTTTATCCAACGCCAGGCTTTGAATTTGATATATAGATATATATATATATATACGGCAAGAAAGACAACGAAATCAAATAAGGCCAGATCAGATTTGAATAAATCATCCAAGAATGCTGCATTCAACATATATATATATAGTCCAGTAGAAAAGATTGGAAGACAATAGGATTAAAGATTACAATAGTCTTAGTTTTTGTTTTAAACTGTAGGAAAAATTAGAATAAGAAAATAGAATTAGAAAATTAAGACTAGATTTTAATGTTTTTATTTATGCTTTCTTTTATTATTATTGTTTTTAGATTTAATATGTTTATGACTTAATTTCTTTTATATTCGGGTATGATGAACATACAATTTTTATTATTATTATTCAATGATTTATTTATCATTCTTGTGATTCAATTATATGTTCTTTATTGTTTTCAATTTAATATTGCTAGCATATTAGTTGAAATTTGATTCTTTATATAAAAATTGAGAGATTTTAGATAAGAATAGATCTAGTATAATTGAAAAGAGTTGCATGAAATCCTAAGGATAAGATGATATAAATCTTCTGGATTAGGGTTAAACCTAATAGCGGAATTCATAAATCGAATGTAATGCAATTTTAGGAGTTTTAATTAGGAAGAGATTCCAATTAATCAACCTAAAATTAGGAATTAGTATAACTCGAGAGAGCTATTAATTCAATTTAGGAATTCCCACGGTCCAAGAATAAAATAAGAATGTGAATAATAATTAATTAATTACATTAGTAATTATAGGGGATTCAATACCTGAATATATTAGTTTTATTGATTATTGCTTTCTTTAATTTATTCTTTATTTATTTTATTTACTCGTTTATTTAATTCTTATTGATTAGATAATTAGAAAAAAAAGGTAATTACTAGTACTCATAATCCCTATGAGATCGACACTCAATATCTTTATCCACTATACTATAGAATCGATAGGTACACTTACCTATAAGTCTAAAATTAGATAGTAGAAAGACTGGTATCAAGTTTTTGGCATCGGTACCAGGGATTAGGATATTTGGAACACCTATATCTTGTTAATCTAATCATTGTTTCCTTTATTGATTAATTTTTTTATTAGTTTTTTTTTTCTATAGTTTCTATTTTCTTGCTATTGTTTATGCCTAGGGGACACCGCAGAGCAAATCAATACCAACTTCTGGCTCAAGACTCAAATGACAACTTATCTATCAACATGGTCAATGAATAAGAAGAGAGAACGATGTTTGATTACATGAGACCATCACTTGTTGGGGCTAATTTAAGTGTTGTTGAGCCTGTAATTGCAGCCAACAACTTTGAAATTAAACCCAATATCATCCAGATGGTTCGAAAATTCATTTAATTCGATGGGTTGTAGGATGAAGATCCAAATGCACACATCGCCAACTTCTTGGAAATCGGCAACACCTTCAAAATCAATGAGGCCACAGATGACGCTATTAAGTTACAACTTTTCCCTTTTTCATTACGTAATAGATCTAAACAATGGTTGAATTCTCTGCCTAGGGGATTGATAACTACATTGGAACAAATGGCGGAAAAGTTTCTTACTAAGTATTTTTGTTGGGTTGTTTAAACTCTCCAAGCCCAACCCACTACTCAGCCTTAACCCATGCCAAGCCCGTGTCTATTTTTACTCCGGCGTGTGATTTATTCCAGTAGCTTCTCTCTCTGCCTCGCACTCTCTTCCTTACGTTAGGGTTTCAGATACACTCTATGCTCTCTAATCTCCTCTTTAATTTGTCTCTTGTGTTATTCTTGTTATGGTAATCTTTACTCGTGAATGTGTTAAATATGCAGGTGGGACTTTCGAGCAGTCCTAAGCTCCATAGTTGAAATTCGATTTCCAGAAGGGGGGTAAAAAACCCTTTTTCCCTTTTGTGCCGTTTATTTATATGCTCATTGTTTGTTACATCCGGATCTTGTTATGTAAACTAATTTCTAGTTATACAGTTACATGACATAATCTTGAAATCTAGCTGGCAATTTGTGACTCTTTCTTGTGTTCCTTGCATAGTATAACATTTTTCTCCCGTTCTGGAAAAACAACCTTGTCCTCAAGGTTGTAATCCAGATAGGTTGCTACAAAAGAGTTAAATCCTCCCATGTCGTGTCTTCCAATGGTAACCCCGACCACTGAACTAATAGCTGGTTATAATCCTGACCCTTTCTTCGAATAACTCTAGTATCACAATAGTTAATGGAGTCAACATGGGTTGATTGTTGACAAACCCCGTAGGTAAATCTAAAGATGGAAAATCTACTCCATAAGCCTTTTTTAGACACGATACATGAAAAACATTGTGGATCTTTGAGGCTGGTGGAAGCTCCACTTCATAGGCCGAAAAACCAATTTTCCTCAGCACCTTATAAGGACCATAATATCGCTTAGACAATTTATGTTGTCCTTGCATTAAAGAAAGTTGTCTATATGGTCGGAGCTTTACAAATACCATGTCTCCTAATTCTAATGTGACATCCCTTCGATGTTTATCAGCTATTTGCTTCATACGACTCTGAGCTTGCTGTAGATTTATCTTGAGCAACTTAAGCACCTCATCTCTAGCATTTAAGTCCTGATCAATAGCTTGTATGTTGGAATTGCCCCTGATATATGCTGGCACAGCTGGTGGTTTTCTACCATAAACCACTTCGAATGGTGTCATACTAACCCCATCATGAAATGAAATATTATATGCAAATTCAACCTAGGGTAGAAACTTTACCCAACTAGTAGGTGTATCCATCACAAAGCACCGCAAGTATTGTTGAATTGTTCTATTGAGCACTTCAGTTTGCCCGTCCGTTTGAGGATGATAAGCACTACTCATGGCCAAAGTAGTCCCACTCAATCTGAAAAGTTCTTTCTAAAAATGGCTCATGAATATTGGGTCTCTATCCGACACAATGGTCCTCGGAATACCATGCAAACGAATGACCATATGCAAGAATAAGGTTGCTACTATAGTTGCTGTAAATCCAGATCTCAAAGCACCCAAATGACAATATTTAGACAACCGGTCAACAACTACGAAAATAATAGATAAGCCCTCAGATTTAAGAAGACATGTAATAAAATCCATACTAATGTCTTCCCAAATTTGGTCTGGAATAGGAAGCGGAGCTAATAACCCAGCAGGTGTTTGAGTAGAATATTTCACCTGTTGGCAAACCATACAACTCCGAACAAAGTCATAAAATTGTTTCCTCATGCCATCCCAAAAATATTCTCCAACAATCCTCTTGTAAGTCTTCAAAAATCCAAAATGACTAGCACTAGGAGTCACATGATATTCCTGTAGTAAAGTTGGGATCACAAAAGATTGTGGCACAAAAAAAAATCTATTATGATAGTATAACAAATTATTTTTCCAAACTATAGGATATTTAATTGTGTGTCCATGTGCAAGGGTAGAAATTATTTGCACAAAAGCAGGAATGGTCTGATACTCTTTCTTTAGTGTCTCTATGAAAGAGAAATGTGGAGAAGACCATCCACAAAACTGTCCCTCCTCTGTAAACTGTCTAGACAAAGCATCAGCTACTTGATTCTCTTGACCCGATTTATAAGTGATAGTGTAATCATATCCTATCAACTTAGAAAGATGCTGTGCTGCTCAGGTGTTTAAATAACTTGTGTTAGAATCTCCTTAAGGCTTCTATGATCAGTCCGGATAAAAAAAGTGAGCCTAACACATACTGTCTCCACTTGCGTACGCTGCCACAATAGCATAAAGCTCCCTTACATAGGCAGAAGCTTTGCGCAAATTAAAGGTATCTTTTTGCTAAAATATGAAATAGGGTAAGTCTCTTGTAAGAGTACTACTCCCACAGCCAATCCAGAAGCATCAGTTTCAATGACAAAAGTCTTTGAAAAATCCGGTAATCTCAAAATAGGGGCTTGTAACAGGGCGGCTTTAAGAGCTTCAAAAGCCTGTTGAGCCTGAGCATTCCAATGAAACCCGTCCCTTTGTAACAAGCCCGTCAGAGGTGATGCAATGGCAGCGTAATTCTTGACAAATCTCCGATAATATCCTGCCAATCCCAAAAAAACTCTCAGCTGTTTTTTAGTCATAGGCATAAGCCACTGTTGAACACCCTGAACCTTAGAAGGATTAGGACTCACTCCAACAGCGGATACTATATGACCCAAATAGTCAATAGTAGATGCTGCAAAAATACATTTAGAAGCCTTGACATAAAATTGATGTTGCTGTAACACTTGTAATATTAACTCCAAGTGTTGTAAATGTGCAGTAACATCATTGCTATAAACCAATATGTCATCAAAGAAAACCACCACAAAATGCCGTAAAAATGGCTAGAAAATCCTATTCATAATAGCCTGGAAAGTGGCTGGTGCATTTCTTAAGCCAAAGGGCATTACTAAGAACTCATAATGTCCCTCATGAGTTCTAAAAGCTGTTTTTTCCACATCTTCCGGCTTCATTCTAATTTGATGGCATCTTGGATGCAAATCCAGTTTCAAAAAACATGCAGCACCATATAATTCGTCTAAAAGTTCATCAATAGTTGGGATGGGAAACTCATCTTTGATAGTAACTTGATTTAGAGCCCTATAGTCTACACAAAATCTCCAAGTACCATCTTTTTTTTTACTAAAAGTACAGGCGAAGAGAATGGGCTGGTACTATGTTGAATGATGCCTGACTCCATCATTTCTTTCACTTGTTTTTCAATTTCACTTTTTTGAAAATGAGGGTATCTATAGGGCTTAACATTCACTGGTTTACTATCAGAAATAAGATGGATTCTATGCTGGACAGATCACAAAGGTGGCAATGATGAAGGTGCTTGAAAAACAGAAGCATATTTGCTCAATAAGATATCAATATCTTTATTGTTGGTGGATATGCATGAATTAGAACTAACCTCCTGAACCATCAATTGAAAACATGAAGTGACTAAATCACTTTTCAGTAATTTTCGAAACTGGTGATGTGAAATTTGAGCTAAGGCACCATTGTTAACTCCCTGCAATGTCACTGTAGCTCCTTGATACACAAATTGCATAGTCAAATTTGTGTAATCAATAGTAACGGGTCCCAAAGTTTGTAACCATTGCACTCCCAGAACAAAATCAGCACCTTGAATTGGCAGCACATAGAACAATTCCTTGAAAACCAGCCCTTGAACTTCCAATACAACATCGGAACATTGACCCTTACAACATAGCTTACTAACATTGCCAATCATAACACCAAAATTGGCTGTAGAAGCTACTGTCAGTCCAAAATGTTTGGCTACTCTTGTTTGCACAAAATTGTGCGTACTTCCAAAATCCACTAACACTGTCACTTGATGGCCATTCAACATTCCAAAAAATCGAATGGTACGAGGCACCAAATGTCCTGACATTGCATGATAACTAATTAATCCGTTATCATGTGCACCTTCATACCCACAACCCGAATCCTCTGCCAATGCTCTTCACATAGACCACTAGCAGATCCATCTTCTCCATCTTGTATTAACAAGAGAAATTTTGCCTTACATTTATGATTCCTGGAATATTTCTCATCACAATTGTAACATAGGCCTTATTCTCATCTAACTTGCATTTCCTCTTTAGAGAGTTTTTTTATAGGTAATGTGGTTTTAGAATTGTCGACTGTAGAAGGATGAGGTTTAGAAAATTGTAATGATAAGAAGTAGGATTGAAAGAAGTAGGTATAGAATATTGAGGTCTGAAAGAATGGTCTTGAAACTTGGATTCATGCATTTTTGCTAACCAAATTGCATGAGGTAACGATGTAGGACGAGAAATCTGAACCTCTTTGCGAATGTGAGATTTAAGGCCAGAAATGAAACAAGAAAGCAAGAAAGATTGAGGTATGCCTACAACTTGATTAGACAAAGATTCAAATTCTTTTTGATATTCAGTTACTAATTTCTTTTGCATCAATTTCGCCAGGGCTCCCTGAATATCCTCATATTTTGAAGGTCCAAATCTAATCTTGAAAGCCTGCAAGAAAGCTTGCCACGAACCCAATTAGCTATTTTGCTCAAGCCACTGCAAATACTGTAAGGCTTCTCCTTCTAAGGCAAAGGAAGCAATTTCCAGTCTTTGTCCATCCGGTACGTTATGAAAGTCAAAAAACTTTTGAGTTTAATAGATCCATGCCAAAACATCTTGACCGGAAAATTTGGGAATCTCTAATTTCGATGCCTCTCAACAAGGAATTCAATGCAGAATGTGATGAATGGTTAGAATCTGAATGAGCTTGAGTTGCATCCTGTTGAGAAATCCCATTCTGATTTTGAAAGTTATCAATTTTCTCTGAAAATTGTTGAATACAAGTATTGATAGTGGAATTCAAATCATTCATCAATTGTTGAGTAACCAAATTGGCTTTGATAGAATCTTACATCTGTGATTGCATTCCCTTCATAGTCTCTACTAATGAAAACACTAAAGATTGCAATTTAGAAAATTCCTCCTGTGATCTTGTTGAAGCCATAACGAGAGCACCAAAATGTTGGGTTGTTTAAACTCTCTAAGCCCAGCCCACTACTCAGCCTTAACCCATGCTAAGCCCGTGTCTATTTTTACTCCGGCGTATGATTTATTCCAGTAGCTTCTCTCTTTGCCTCGCACTCTCTTCCTCACGTTAGGGTTTCAGATACACTCTATGCTCTCTAATCTCCTCTTTAATTTGTCTCTTGTGTTATTCTTGTTATGGTAATCTTTACTCATGAATGTGTTGGATATGCAGGTGGGACTTTCGAGCAGTCCTAAGCTCCATAGTTGAAATTTGATTTCCAGAAGGGGGGGGGGGGTAAAAAACCCTTTTCCCTTTTGTGCCATTTATTTATATGCTCATTGTTTGTTACATCCAGATCTTGTTATGTAAACTAATTTCTAATTATACAATTACATGACATAATCTTAAAATCTAGTTGGCAATTTGTGACTCTTTCTTGTGTTCCTTGCATGAGCTGTAACAATTTTCCACTAGCAAAGACTGCAAAGCTACGAAATGATATCTCCTCCTATGCTCAGATAGACTCTAAGACTTTATATGATGCATAGGAAAGATATAAAGATTTGCTGAAGAGATGCCTACATCATAGTGTTCCACTGTGGATGCAAATTCAGACTTTCTATGGGGGACTGAATCAAACCACTAGGTAGATGGTAAATGTAGCAACTAGAGGGAAATTAATTAACAAAACTTGAAGAGGCCTACAATTTGATAGAAAACATGGCCATAAACAGCTACCAATGGAATGTGTTAAGAGCCAGACAACCAAAAGTAGCAAGAGTATATGATGCTGATGTTGTTACTGATTCAGCAGCACAGGTCGAGGCATTAAGCAAGAAAGTAGATGAAATCTCTATGGCACAGCAGTTAAGTCAGCTAGAGTTTATTTCTAATTTTAATGAAAATGTTAATTTTTGGGACTTCCAAAAACCCCTACAACATTACTTATAATTCGAGTTGAAGAAATCACCCTAATCTCCCATGGGAAAATCAACCAAGGAATAGCCCACCCGGATTCTAACAAGTATATCACCCGCCAGAATAGAAGTCAAATTTAGAAGATTTAATGACAAAAGTTTATTCAAACAATTGAAACACGCTTTTAAGCTACAAAAGCGTTGATAAGGAATCAAGGTGCTTCTATTCGGAATTTAGAAACTCAAGTAGGATAGATTGCGAAAATGATTTCAGAAAGACCCCAAGAAACTCTTCTGGGAATACAAAGCCCAACCCTAAGGAACATGTCAAAGCAATCTTCCTAATTGATGAAGAAGTAGTGTAAATTGAAAGGGAAGTTAAAACACAAGAGGAGAAGGAGCAACCCCCCAATGATTAGAGAGTATGTTCCAAAAATTCCTTACCCAGCTCGACTTAAGAAAAAACTAAACCAAATGTAGTCTCAATAGTCAGCCTCAATGAGGAATGCTCTGCCATCCTACAGAACAAATTGCCAAAGAAATTAAAAGATCCAAGGAGTTTTACTTTATCATGTTTCATTGGCACTTTATCAATAAATGATGCTTTAGCTGATTTAGGTGCTAGTATAAATTTAATGCCGCATCATATATTTAAGAAATTAGGATTAAGGAAACCTAAACCAATACAAATGAGCATTCAATTAGTTGATAGGTTTGTTAAAATTCCTATCGGTATCATTGAAGATGTGTTAGTTAAGGCAGGAACATTTATCATCCCAATGGACTTCATAATCTTAGATAATGATGAAGATATAAATGCTCCACTAATTTTAGGACGCCCTTTTCTAGCTACTGCAAAAGCAATAATAGATTTAGGTAATTGCACTTTAACTTTGAAAATAGGGGATGAAGAACAAACTTTCAAAACACCTAACATAATTTCACATCCTTCAAATAATAACAATACCTGCTATTTAGTGAATACATCTAACTTGTTTAGTTATACTTATGTGCAAGATGCTATTCACAAGGACCTTATACAACAGTATCACACTTGTGGTAATCTAAAGGGTCTAGGCAAATCCAAGAAACTTAACTACTGGAAATATAATTGTCACCCCTTGACTAAACAAATGAGGTAATAACGTCGAGCAAACAACGTCAAACAATAGCGCTTTTTGGGAGGCAACCTAAATACTATTTAGTTTAATTTGATTTAATTTTTTTAGTTACACTTAGTTATTTCATAAAGAGGGGGGGGGGGGCACGTGGGGCGATGCATTAGGCTTGGTCATGTTGTGACCGTGTTGATTGGAAAATCTCCTATCGAGAGATACATGATCCTACAACAATTCATGTTCAGGTTGTGTTGCTCCTACACTTCACATTGAGAGACACACAACCATGTAACACGTCGTGTTATGGTTGTGTTGACACCACACTTTGTACCACGAGATACATGACCGAGTAACACGGTCATGTTAAGGCCATGTTGATCTTATATATATAATATATATAAAAAAAAAGTAAATTAAAATTTTAAATTTTCCTTGATCTTTGTACTATAAGGTAAGATTTCAAGACACAAGAGACAAAAGATGAAAGCTAATGGGAGTCTACACACCCGCATTCCTACTCCATGATAGGAACTCTCACTTGTAGAAAGTAGAAATTACACTTCAAGTTTATTAAGCAATATTAGGGAAGTCTTCTGTAATTTTTTTCCCCATTTGTTATTTTGCTATTCTATTTTATACATTGAAGACAATGTATCATTTAAGTGTAGGGGGAATAACACAATATAATAAGCTTGCTTATAAATTATTGCTCTGGTTAAATTTTTGCATTACATTCATAATTCAATAATTTATTGAAAAATTTTCCTTGATATATCTTTACTTTTTCATTAGTGAACCTAGAATACTATATTAGAGTTGAATTGTGAAATCTTAGTAAATCAAAAGCTATATGTTATTTAGGGTTAGAATTTAAAAACTCTAGATTAGCAGGATATTACTAATTAAGAATTAAGAATTCGAGTTTTTAAACTTATTTTGATATATACAATCTCTTAGAAACCCTAGTGAGTACTATGATCTCGAATAATTGAATTGAAAAAAATTATCTTTCAAAGACTCTTCCTATAAAATAGAAGTTGAAATAAATAAATAAATTTCAGTAGTGGGCCTCGTTGACTCGAGTAATTAAGCTGCAGTTTTCAAGGGATTACACCTGTTGACTTGAGTGATGAAATCAAGATCATCGACCTAAAGCTTGTTACATGGGTCAAGAGAAAAGTCTGGGAAAACTAAACTACTAATAGAAATAAGTAATCGAGTTAATAGAGGTTTGAAGGGGTATCTTAAAACCTAGTAGCCTAAGATCATCTGATCTGAGACTTACTGACCAATGAAATTACTCCATAATACTGAAAAAAAAATAGGAAGGATTTTCAAGGGATAGAAGAAAAAAAAAAAGCTTTTGTTAGACATCATAGTACTTAAGGGATGAAAAAGAGGAAGTATATATCTTAATTAAGTTGACAAAATTTTGAAAACTTTATTCTTGATTAAGTAATGTCTAGTACGGTTATGGTTTGTAAATTTTTATTTAAATGGCATGATAAATTTTGATATTTCATAGATTAACTATCAAACTCTAATATTAGTATTTATAGTACATTAAACATGATTAAGTGAAAAAAAAAGATGTTGAGGAAAAATAACTTTATTATGAATATAATCTGTTTAAGTACTAATTAAGAAATTTGTCATTGATCTCTAAAGTTTATTTTGCTTGAGGACAAGCAAAGACTCAAGTGTGGGGGAATTTGATAAGGATTATAAAGTACTAATCATTTATATAAATTAAAATAACCTTTTATTTAATTTTCTTACATTTTGTATAAATAATACACTTAATTAATCATTATTTTAATTTTAGATTCTTTAAATTATAATTTGTGAATTAATAGGAAAATTACTTGAAAGTTGAAGAGAAAATATAATTTCTACAAGATGAAAGTCTAACATATGAATCAATATCGACATGTCTGACAATAGAAAACAAATCGTGTCCAAATTGTGAGTTAAGTCGAGGAAAGGAGGAAATCCAAACAGTAATACGATAAGAAACATGCCTGTACTGGTGAGCGTGTTGAAGATTAAAGCTGCACAGAAATGTACATGTGAGGCAACACGCCCATGCCGAAGGAGATGAGAACTAACCAAGAAAAAAATGCTAAAACGCACGTTAAAACAAGTGGAAGATTTGCAGTTAGAAAACATGTCGGAAAAGATGCCAAAACAAATCTAAGAATCAATTAGGAAGAGATGCTAGAAAATGAAAGGAAAGAAAATAGAATTAGAAAATTAAGATTAGATTTTAATTTTATTTATTTATGCCTTCTTTTGTTATCATTGTTTTTAGATTTAATATGTTTATGACTTAATTTCTTTTATATTCGAGTATGATGAACATGCAATTTTTATGATTATTATTCAATGATTTATTTATCATTCTTATGATTCAATTGTATGTTCTTTATTGTTTTCAATTCAATGTTGTTAGCATATTAGTTGAAATTTGATTTCTTATATAAAAATCGAGAGATTTTATATAAGAATAGATCTAGTATAATTGAAAAGAGTTGAATGCAATCCTAGAGATAACACGACATAAATCTTTTGGATTAGGGTCAAACTTAATAGCGAAATTCATAAATTGAATGTAATGCAATTTTAGGAGTTTTAATTACGAAGAGATTCCAATTAATCAACCTAAAATTAGGAATTAATATGACTCAAGAGAGCTATTAATTCAATTAAGGAATTCCCATGGTCCAAGAATAAAATAAGAATTTGAATAATAATTAATTAATTACATTAATAATTTTAGGGGGATTCAATATCTAAATATATTAGTTTTATTGATTATTTCTTTCTTTAATTTATTCGCTATTTATTTTATTTACTCATTTATTTAATTCTTGTTGATTAGATAATTAGAAAAAAAGGTAATTACTAGTACTCGTAATCCCTGTTGTTACGCCCCAAAGGGGGGCTTAGAAGTTTCCACTAAAAATTATCATGGCATGTGTGCACCTATTACATGATAATCGTCTTACAAGCCAGAGATCGTAAGACTCTAAATAATTAATTACATTTACGACTAATCATAGTACATAAAGTTACATAATAAAATATAACTATAGATTTTGTATCCCACAGTCAACCATGATCGTAGAAAATCGGTATCCCCTACCAACCAGTAAAATGGAATAAATTCTATGTTTCATAACTTCCAATTTTACATTAGGGTCCAAAAATAACCTTTCATCTAAATACTCTATCTTTCACAATTCTTACTTTATCATCCTTGTCTTCCAAAAACTCTCGACACTTCACATCTTATCCCATCCCGAGCTATTCTACCTACAAAAGGGTTTGTGGAGGGGTGAGCACACTACGGCTCAATGAATGAGAGGGTAATACTTTCAATGCTACACACGTACAAGCAATTTCAAATCAAGTTATCAAATCATATGCTGTGCATGAACAACCATATTAATGCAGCATCTCACGCGGTCTTCTAGTAACCGACATGAAGTCTAGGGTTTATGCGCCCTTGACCTTGGGTTGGGGATTTTGAAGCCACCATCAATGCCCAGGTATTACACACAATTTCATTACTTTTATCACTTATTTATACTGTATCTTAGCTTTAATGATCTAGGCTCAGGTGCTTCACTACACCGAGCATTTACACCCTCAAGAGACAAGCCGGACTCGAAACCGTCAAGGCGCGACAATCCCTTAATCACTTAGTTCGCACTTAATGAAACAATGATCCTCTAATCACTTCCAGTGCATCCTGTAGCAATGATGGCCTTCAATCTCATGCAATGTCTCGTGAAAATGCATTTCAAATTTTAATCGAGTCCACTTCTTTAATTAATTGATTCGGGGTGATCAAGCAATATACAGTTGCAACCAATTCCCATTTAAGGTAATAAGGTACACTACCATGAATTTAAAGACTACCACTCTAAGAACAACCAATAGGAACCTAGTGAAGTCCTATAAACAAATCCACTACGTCTCATATTTACATTTACCACAACAAGAAGAGATCACGCGTTTCACATCGCAAATAAAGTAAGGAAAACCAGACCAAACGGATAAAAACAATCAAGCTATACACAAGATTTTAGTTAACTTGACACCTCTATGCCATTTGACTTAAACTTCAAATCAACCACTCGAGATTGATTTACACTTATTGTTCCTTGACATCTCTATGTCATCGCACCTCTCAAGTACTCAGTTATACACACATTCAAGAGTCAATTAGGTAGCCACATATATATCCCTCCTAAGTCCTCAAATACCTATGTATAAATATATATATATATATATATATATATATATTGGTTTTTAAACGTAGCTTTAACAAAAAGATAATTTGCTCGGCACCTCCCCTCACTTACTTAAGAGGCGCAAGAAAACATAATTGTTAAGTTGCAAAATCAAAAGTTGCACTTATGATTTGTATAGTTATATGCATGAATGTATTCTATAAATATAATAGGAAAATAATTTTGCCTAAGCATATATACATATTCAGAAGTAGATTCTGATAGGTGTATATAATGATATACATATAATCTATTCCATTTATGCATACCTACTCGGTAGCTATAGAGGGAAAAGTTAGGTTTATATATTTTGGTTTAGTTTGAAGAAAACAATTTTGAATCGTGGTATTAAGCCTGAAGTAGTAGCACTGGCAAGATGGTGCGAAGTGCTATCGTTAAGATAGTGATATCTAAACCCTCTGTCCATTCTATCCTTTACATCATTAAAACAGTGTTCATCTATAACTTATCTAACTACCAATTTCTTCATAACTTCTTTTCTAAACTCATTTAACCCCACTACATAACTTTAAATAACAATAATCACAACCCATTTACAACTACTGCCAAGCAAGTGAATTCATATACATAGCATATCAACACATAACACAACATTGTAGCATATCATTAAGTTTCCCACTCACCTGTTTATGGTGGTCTTGGTCCTAACCGTCGTTGAGTGATTCTAACATGTAATCCCTTTACCTATTGAGATCTCTATGCCAAGTTGAGTGTCCTGTGCAGCTTCCTTTGTTGCTATAATCTTGCTTTCTTCGAACTCTAAAGCCACTACATATTCTTAAGTCCTAGAGAAGGGAATCTAGTCAAGCAAAAGGAGGAGGTCAGAATGAGATCTAAACATAACTCCTCATGTCTAATTGAGTTAAATTGTAAGTTCATTGAGTCAGAAACGAGTCTTGTCAGATGGGTTTGTAGCACTTTGGATAAAGGTAGTTGCAAACTCAACCTCAACAACTTTTCTCCAGTTTGTTAGTAGTAAGCTTCAATTGTCTTCATCAATGAAATTGATGTAGCTAGTATAAAAAGGTATGATGCCCATTCTGGTGGTGAATGTGAGATCTAAAGGACCATGTTGGAATTGCTGAATTAGTTAGATGGTTTCGATTCTAGAGGAGATGTCAAAGTCACCCTTGCAAGAAACAGAATTGAAAGTCCCAATCCTCTATTGCTTCGTCCTAGTCAAATAGACAAAAAGATTGGATTTCCTTTACCTGATATCAAAACTAGGAGGTGCATCTTCCAGATTCAATATCTGCCGATGTAGGCTTGGAGACTACCTTGTTTGTAAATACACCTTAGGAAACTCTTCCTACAGCTAAGCCTGATACAGTAGACACTAAGCCCTTTGTTTTTCTCCTTTTATGTGCTTTGGAAGAACTTTTTGCTGTCCCACTGTAAGGGGAAGATGGATGATCACTTGAGCCATCCACTTATGGTATTATTCTCTTCAATAAAGCATCAATGGAGTTCCTCAAGCAAGAGAGGGCTTAGAATGATCTCCTGAACTAGTTCATCATCAGAGTTTTATATCATATATAGCCTAAGATAAGGATCTCGAAATCCCAATTGACTAAGAGGAGTAGATCTTGATTTTGCAAAGAATTGGGATTGCCTCGAACAAAAGTCTGATCAATAAGAGAGAAAAGCTTTTAGACCATAAAACTATATGTTAGAGGCATTGAGATCACATGAAAAGAGCTAAATCTCGAAGTTCATCAAGAATAATCTTTACTCTTTCTCCCACAAGTTGAGTGCCAATAGCGGCCTTACTCTTCTCATGTTTGTCACTATAGCAACATGTTAAACTTGTATAGGGTTCGTGATCGGTAGTATCAATGAGCTACTTCAGAACAACCCCCCTACAGGTAGTAAGTATTCCTTACCCTGAATCTAAAATCTAAGTCTAACACTTCTATTTTGAAGGTAATAAAGTTTTATAGAAATAGAAGATTGATCTTCCCTCACACACCTTATTACAACTGCTTTATCAGTATATCCTTCACAACGATTACAAAAGAATTCTGAACCATGCATCTAGACTCAAAATCTGAGAAATAAGTTTGCAATTATCATCCTATAAATCATCTTCTCCCTTGATAAGAATGGTCACTGCAGAGTCAGCCTTCTTCAAAGCGTTATCTCCTAGTTTTACAATCCTCCTCTTTCAACAGACAGTACAACCATGAAAAATGCACTACGATTGTACTAAATACAACTAAATTTCTTTGATAAATGCAATCAACCAAACCAACAACAATAATGACATAACAACTAATTCAACCATTGTCATCAAACATTTAACTATCTTACCACTTCACTCATATGGCATGGTGTTAAACGCGACATTTCCCCGCGTTCAAAGCAAGGGATGACACCTTTTGCACATGTGTACTCACGAACAAGGAAGATCCTTGCATAAGTGGAGGTTGTTGGTGTCCTAAGTGTCCTATTTAGTTGTGTTTGTTCGTTATGTGTTTGTGTTAGTGGTCTTAGTCTGTTGTGTGCTCTATTGTATGTTGTGTAGTGGCCCTAGAATTATGAAATCAAGGGTTGTGTAAAGGTAGTGTCCTTGTAATTTGGTCATGCAAGTCTATTAGGATACCTCGGTAGTGGGTATCTGGTTAGTGGAGGTGTGGAGGCAGTAGGGAACATGGCAAGTTACCTAAGAGTAGTGGGATGAGAACTAGGAATGTATTGTATAAAAAAAGAGGAGTTTTCGGTAGCAATGAATTAATTATCAATTTCCAATCAAATATTATGTGAGTAACACGTAAGAGGTCGCTAAATTCTCTCCAACAAGCCTAAACCCTAAACAATCACCATAGGTAAACAAGGACAAAAAACCCTAAAACCTAGACTAGAACCAGACCTCCAAATCGACAAATCCGAAATAGGGACAACAAAAAGATCCTATAACACATGGGAGTCTGAATGCCACCACACTTGTTCACATGCTTGTAAAGCTTCTTCACTTCAGTTGAGAATTGCGAAGAATCATAAACACTATAATAGTGGGTTTTGCTTCCACACAAGCAGAGGAAAAGCCTCCTTACATATCTTTTGACAAAAGCAGTTTGTAGATTATTGATATAACTGTAGAGAACATCCTGATATCCATCTAGCTTCAAATCTTTACTAGCAGAAATCTTCTAAATCTTTTCTTTTTCACTATACTTTTGTTGCTTTTTTGGTTGAACCAATGTATACACCAATTGGAAAATATTCTCCAATAGCAATCTATGGTAATCTATAAATATATCTGCATGATGAGATTTCACATAAAAATCTGAAAAGAAAGGAGAGAAATTCCCTGTCAGTAATTTTAGTGAAAATGAAGGAAGAGCTCCATAATCAAATCCAAGGCTCATATTTTGTGAAGTTTCTATGCTTGTGGTTTTGGATTTGAAAACATGCACAAGCTGCTACAGAATATCCATAAGAAAATTGACGAACATTTGCTGCCTAAGAGAACTGCAAACCTGTATCCACTGAGATGCCAAGTCATTTTTCTTAGGGTTGTATGAGGAAGACTGAGAGGATACCGTCGTACTTCTATCATTGATCTCCGTACATACACCAAGATTGTGAAGAGAATTATCACTGCTAGGTTAATGCCAATTGCAAAACATCATTGTGAAAAACATAAATACAAGGACAATCACATCCCCAAGGAGTCATGCCCTCGACGTATGTCATAGGGAATCTAAAGCTTCTAGCTCAAGCAAAATAGTTCCATGATGCTAAGTCTCATTCAAACATTCCATCAAACGCCTTGCATGCCATCTCTACTATAGTGGTTCTATAACTTAATGTAACTGTATTCCGACTTACACTACGGAGAAAGCTTCGCCTTCACTATAAATTTGGTCGAAGCATGGCATAGATGGTCCAATCCGAGTTAAGGAAGGAGGAATTCTGGGTAGCGTGTTTTACTGAAGAGATCCTTGGGTGATAGTGATGAACAAATCCTAATGCAAGTGATGACATTATGAAGGGTACTAGTAGCTTGATATATTAAGTGCGAGCTCGTAGGCTGTTGTATAGGTTTAATTTTAAATTATAGGAGAGCTGCTACAATCGTCACGGAAAAAAGAAAGAAAAAAAAAAAGAAAAAGAGGGAGAGAAGAAGAAGAAGGCAAGAACAAGGAAGAAGAAAGGGGTAGGGGACAACGAAGATAGATGATGTGACCCGCCGCAGGTAATGTGATGGGGGTGATTGCTACGACTACTGTCCGTCATGGAAGAAAAGGTTAGACAGGACACGCAATTTGAATTTTTTTTTTTTGTTTACAGTTATGTATATATTATATTATATTTATATTATAATTACTTTTATTTTAATATTCTGCATGTGTACACAGATATCTTTAAATTTTATATTTTTAGTATTTTATTACAAACTTTACGTCTAAGCTAATTTGATTATTCCGAACATAAATATTTTACTCAAAATTTTCATATAGTTTTTCAAAATTTTTGGGACTTCACACCTATAGGATCGACACTCAATATCTTTATCCACTATACTATAGAATCGATAGGTGAACTTGCCTATAGGTCTAAAATTAGATAATAGGAAGACTAGTATCACTATTAATATAAAAGGAAGTAACTTAAAAGAAATGTATACTATTGAATTGAAAATACATAAAAATGGAAAATCATAAGATATCCCTAGTAACTATTAAATGACTAAAAAGAAATTAACTAAATTGTATAATATAAATGGAAAATCATGAAACCAACTTCAAAGCCGATCTTCATTAGACTGGGCATTACCCCTAATCAACTACTACCAATAGCCTTCCTTTGTGGTTTTGTGTTAGTTAGCTTCTTAGTCTCCCCTACACATTTCCTTCCCCCTTTTTTTAAGAGGATTCATCCTTGAATCTAGCTTATTTCAAATCTACACATCTAATGACTAGCTAATCAATTTCATCAACACTCAAAATTGATCTAGATATCATGTGCTCTATCAACTAATTTTTTTGAATCCAATGAGATTCATAAAATGTTTTTGTAGCATCTCATGGCAAATTTGGTTTTTTGCATGTAGTGTCTGTTTTTATCAATGTTCTTCCATTAAAACTAAGATGCAAATGTAGGATTTTCCATCAAGTGCAACATATGTAGGTTTCTTATCAACTATCTTTTTCTAACTCTACATATGACTCACTTGTTCAAGATCTTCAATAGTCTCACAATTTGTCTTTTCCTCAAATATTTCTTCACACTCCTTAATTTCTAAGTTTGATTTAACTTTGTTCATCTTACATTAGACCTTCTTTTCATCTACCTACCTTCGAACTCGTTCATTTAATGTAGTTATATCACATTTCACTACTTCTCGACTCATAGGCATTAGACTAAATTTCTTTCCCTTGTTAAATAATATCGATTTCCTTCTAGAATCATGCACCACAATGAGACATAGTTGTCATAGCTTCCATAGATGTATGCATGATGTGCCTAAAAGGGAGTTTAAGCACATGCAAATGAACCAATTTACAACCCCTAAATGACAAGATCAAAAATCGGTTCAATGGATAACAAATTGTGTGATCCCTTATGATGTAAGATGAGCCGAATGTTATAGTTTTCAAGGGAACAATATTACAAAGATGAAATCCTCAATTGCAACACTAAATACACTTGAAATCCCACGTGATTAACACACAAGAACAACAAGATCCAATTCTATGATCCACTTTCCCAACAAAATGATCTATGGTTCAAATGAAGCTAAATTGAAGGCTAAAACTTAAGGGCTAAAACCAATCAATTGTAGCAAAAAGAATTTGATTGCAAATGCAATCAAATTTGGTCAATTAAACATCCAAATAAACCCTAGATACTACTCATTAGAGAATAAAGGAAATTGCAACAAAGTAAATTTGATATTACAAATAAATTAACCTTAATGCCACTTACTACAACCTCAAATTGGGATTTAAAATTGATAAGAGCAATTGAATTAGGAATAAACCCTAACCCTCTCACATAAAATGTGAAATTCTATTCTAAAAAATTCTCCTGCAAAAACCCTACTTAAGCAAGTATTTATACTTACTCCCTTCAGGGTTAAAAAGTTCACAAAATTATAACTATGATACTTTTAGGGTAGCCGGTCCTAAAAAACATAATTACAAGTAAATGAAAAGTTTCCCAAAAAAAATTACAACATAAATAGTCCAAAGAAAATAAATTACAAGTAAAAATAGTCTTCAACATGCTAATTCTTCAATAGGATTCATCAACCCAGCTCATCGCTAGTTTAGGTCAGTCCATGGATAACCCACAAGCTAAGTTTGAGTGAGTTTATCCATTGCCCTGTAAAGCATAATAAGTGTTCCTGTTGGAAAATACAATACATGAATAAGAGAAAAGAGGTTAGTAAACAAATAATTCCTAGGTCGATTTGCTCAAAATGAGCCTTCATTACCAAGATTTGAAATCCTTTAGTTCTTGCCCTAATGATAGGTTTTATCGGTTTTTTATTCCTATCATCTCCTCAGGCCTCAAAAAGATTTGTCCTCAAATCTGACAGATCAAATGCAGTAGAGACTCTGTTTCTTCCTAACAAGCCACCTGAAGAAGTATCACTGCAGAATCCCAATATCTGAAATACCATAGGGGGTGATTGTTTTCTCTCCTTCATTTCTAGGATGTATCTCATCTACAACATAAATAATGACCCATTATCTATTGAGGTCTCCCTTATCTCAACCCGTTCCACTAAAATTGTTTTCTCCTTTTCTAACTCATCTATATAACGCTAATCCTCATGGCCCTCTAATGGTTGACCCAACAACTCACTACCCTCTGAAACCTCTGATGGTGAATGCAACTGTCTCTGAATAGTCTGGCTCTCTGGTGATAGGCTCATCTGACTCTGACCCTCAGAATCTTCCAATGGTTTACTCAACTTCTCATGAGCCTCGAGTACCTCTGAAGGTAAACACAACTATCCCTGAACAGTTTGGTCCTTTGGTAGTCTGCTCATCTAACTATGATCATTAGGATCCTCTAAAGGTTAGCACATTTGTGTTTGACAAATTATGTGCTCTAAGGGTTAGCTCAATTGCTCATGGCCCTCTAATGGTCTACTAATTTGTTGCTGAACCCTTTGAACCTCTAAAGGCAACATCAAATTCAGAATAATTCGTTTTCCCTCCTTCTATAATACATAAGTATTCCTAAAGCCATCATGTAAGGCCCCCTTATCATATAACTAAGGCCTGCCAAGCAATATATGGGATGTACACATAGGTAGAATATCACACTCGATTTCATCACAGTATTTATCCCCTACAGTGAAAGGTACTCTAGCTCTTTGGGTCACATACAAACTCCCCTGATCATTAAGCCAATGTAATTTATACAATTCAGGATGTGGAGTAGTGGCAAGTTTTAGTTTCGATACTAACGATGCTACTACCACATTGGTACAACTACCACCATCAACTATAAGGACACATAAATTTCCTTCTACCCAACAAGAAGTATGGAACGAGTTTTCCCTTTGTTCATCATCCTTAATAGTAAATGTAGTCAATGTCTAGCGCAATACATTAGCATAATGAAACATTTCACTAAACATGATTATGTTCAAACCCAACAACACAATAATTATCCTTACACCTCTACGGTTCGAGTACATAACCAAGCCACAAATGAAGTACACTCAACTACTTCCAAGTAGATAGAATTAAATTCAACTGCAAATGTTTAAGTAATTAGTTCAATTACTTTTACACTTTAATGACTTGTTTGAATTTCAAATTCTACTACTCAACTTTCCTTTTTCTTGCCTTGATTTCTTACCACTTAAATACACAATTGGCAGCAATTAAACACATACATAACACACCATTCACCACCACACAACTTCCCCTTTGCTCACGGTTCAGCAATGTTCACGCCACCAACAACAAGTAGCTTGACAACACATACAACAACCAACACCAAATGTTAACACCATTTACTAAATTTACAAAAAATACAACACTACATACACACTACTTCAAGCCACGGTGCACTTTCCCCACTTCCACACAAACATCAAACCACAACTTCAATACAAAAAGGTAGCTCAACTTTCACATTCAAAATGAGTTCAATAAGTGCAATGTTCCACAAATGGTAAGGAGCTATTTCAAATTCAAATGATACACAATTAAACAATCACTTAATGTATGTTTTGAATTTCAAAAAAAATCAATCACTACAACTCCCTTTCAACCACGGCACATATACACACTTCCACTCCACAGCAGCACCCTTCTCCTCAACAAACTCATAACACGTTGCTTTGGTCTTCTCAACATAAACTTACAACATGTTGTAGCATAACTCCAATAACTCACTACACTCTTTTACACCGCAACCCACACACATATAACCATGCTGCAACAACCTTCCCAATACAACACACACAACACTTCATGTTGCAATCTATACTGTAATCCACATACAAGGGCAGCAAACAATAATTCAAATAACTCCACTAAATGCAATCTTTTCCATAAAAGGTAAGATAATTCAAATTCAAACAACACTCCTTAATGTTACTTAATAACTACTTCAAGTTAATGGATGTTTGAATTCAAATGATTTCCTTTTTTCCACATAATGCAATTTAAAAATTGCAAACACGCTACTAAATTTCTGAAACAAACAAGCAAGGATCACACTTCTTCTTTCTTCACAAATTTAGATACTTCCCAATTCCAAATTTGGTTCAAGAAATGCACTACTTCCTTCTTTTCCCTTCACGATGAATTCAACAACAAAGGACCTACAACAAGACCTTAAATTCTACTTCAACATACAACTATTACAACTCCTCAACAACACATTCATGCAATTCAATCCTCAACATACACAATTTCCGATCAAAGTGAAGAACCCTAATTGATAATGAAGATCACGAATTCAACCAACACTAAATCCCTTCTCTTAACTAGGCTCCGATACCAAATTATGATGTGCCTAAAAGGGAGTTTAAGCACATGCAAATGAACCAATTTACAACCCCTAAATGACAAGATCAAAAATCGATTCAATGGACAACAAATTGTGTGATCCCTTATGATGTAAGATGAGCCTAATGTTATAGTTTTCAAGGGAAAAATATTACAAAGATGAAATCCTCAATTGCAAACACTAAATGCACTTGAAATCCCACGTGATTAACACACAAGAACAACAAGATCCAATTATGTGATCCACTTTCCCAACAAAATGATCCACGGTTTAAATGATGCTAAATTGAAGGCTAAAACTTAAGGGCTAAAACTAATCAATTGTAGCAACAAGAATTTGATTACAAATGCAATCAAATTCGATCAATTAAACATCTAAATCAACCCTAGATACTACTCACTAAAGAAGAAAGGAAATTGCAACAAAGTAAATTTGATATTACTCACAAATTAACCTTAATGCCACTTGCCACAACCTCAAATTGGGATTTGAAATTGATAAGAGCAATTGAATTAGGAATAAACCTTAACCCTCTCACGTAAAATGTGAAGTTCTATTCTAAAAAATTCTCCTGCAAGAACCCTACTTAAGCACATAATTACAACTATGCCACTTTTGGGGTAGCCGATCGTAAAAAACATAATTACAAGCAAATGAAAAGTGTCCCAAAAAAAAACTTACAACATAAATGGTCAAAAGAAAATAAATTAGAAGTAAAAATAGTCTTCAACATGCTAATTCTTCAATAGGATTCGTCAACCCAACTCATCGCCAGTTTAGGTCGGTCCATGGATAACCCACAAGCTAAGTCTGAGTGGTTTTGTCCATCAACCTGTAAAGCATGATAAGTTTTCCTGTTGGAAAATACAATACATGAATAAGAGAAAAGAGGTTAGTAGATAAATAATTCCTGGGTCGATTTGCTCAAAATGGGCCTTCATTGCTAAGATTTGAAATCCTTTGGTTTTTGCCCTAATGATAGGTTTTGTCGGATTTTGATTCCTATTAATGTAGCAATCAACCATGGAAAGAACATCACACAACATTGTATCCTCAAGAGTATTAATGTAGGCAAGCACACCTATTGATTCTATAATATAGCAAATTGAGTACAAATGTCATTCCACTGAGACTATAAGTATTAATGCTAACATTTACCCTATTATTTAATCGGCAAATTTTTAATAAATTTAATAAATGTAAAAATATTTAAACTAATTAATTAGAAAACTCAAATTCTTTAAAAAAGCAAGGCAATAAGAAATTGCCTTCAAGAATTCAAGAACACTTATCTAAACATTGCTTTCCCTAAAATTAGTCATGCAACTCATTAAAGATCATTCAATTCCATCTTTAATTTCTTGACCATTAGAATTCCTTAAGCAAATTAGTAACTTTCTCAAGTTTACTAATTTTTAATCCTAAGAGAATTAACTAGAATCTCTTCCTAATCAATTTTCTCAAGATTGCATTAAAGATGTATGAATTCTTTTAATAGGTTAACCCTAATCTAAAAGAATTATGCTCTCTTATCTCTAATATCACATGCAATTCTCTTCAATTATGTTTGGATCTAATCATAAACAAGATTTCTCAATCCATATGCATGACTATCAAATAATAGAATTAACATCCTAGTGATATTAATTCAACTTAAAGAGAGAACACATAATTGAACTAAGAACATAAAATTTCGTTGAATTCAAAGATAAAAGATAAAGTTACATGATAATCCTAAGATCCACAAGTCCAGATACTAAAAATTTAAACTCTAAACATAATGTTTAAAGAAAACCAAAAGAAAGAAAATGTGAATCTAAAAACCCCTTGCATCTAAGTGATCTTTAACTCTTAAAGTTGTAGAAAGTTTCTCTTCTACGTCTTCTTAAGTCTAGGCGTCTCTCTAATTCATGTGTTCCAAAGTTTGATCTAGGACTTCATTCTCTCCTTTTCTAGTGCGTGTGAATAGTATTAAAATGGCCTTAACATGACCTCTCAACACAGTTATGTTTAGGTCATTTCAATCAAATCTTCTAAAATCCTTTAAGCCTTATTTGATATTTAGGGGTAAAAAAGTCAACATGACCCTAACACAATCGTGTCATTTGGGTCATGTCATCTAACATAATCTACCTCAACATGGCCACGTTAAACAAACTTCTAGATTTGAGAGTTACACGACCTATTAACACAGTCTTGTCTCTTGCTCACGTTTATTACTAATTCTCGACATAGTCATGTCAAATGACTATGTCAATCTTTAATTGCTCATAACTTCTTCAATTTAACTCGAAATCAAGTAAAGATTGATTCATTTCACTTCTTTTCTTCTCAATTACTCATCAAAGCCTGAAATCCAAAATTTTATCTAATTAAGTACCAAACTCCACTAAAACAAATGTCAAATCATAAAAAATACCATAAAAACTTATCAACAAATATATGCAATCTAAAACCTATCAAGCATTACCAAAAGAAAAATTAGCTATATTTGTTCCATTGCTCAACATATGAACTATCTGATATAGACATGGATGATCTACATATAATCTTAATTTTTCCATAGTATACTCCAAAATTAAATTTTGACAAAATTAACAATAAGAACAAGACAAACATGTTCTTGAATCCTAACTCAAGTATGAAACTTATTTTCCATCTCTTACACCATAAATTACAACTCCAATCCAACAACTAAAATTAAGAATCAACAATCCCAAACCTATAATTATCAATAAAACTAAATAAGTCAACCACAAATTCTTATGACCTTTAACCATTAAATAAGTTTTTCCCCATACAACTTAACATTATTCCTAAATCTTCAATATGAAAGAGAAATGACACTTACTGCAAATCCCTTTAAGGATCTAAATCATGGAAAACTCGGAACCTAAGGCTTTAATACCAAATTATGTAAGATTTGACTTTGCTCTAATACTAAATAGATTTATGTGCAGATATGCTCCACAATCAAATAATTTATGTTTTGTGGTTTAGGGTTTAAAATAAGAAAAGTAGATATTCCTATGGGATTTTTAGGATTTTGTGTTCATTGGATCTCTTAGATTAAGTTTCAAAACAAGTTTTAATGCTAAAAAAAAACATATAATGTGAGAACATAACATATATTTTCATGAAAAACATGAAATATGAAGTTTTGTCTATATCAAAATAAGTATGATAAACTTGCAAGAAGAAGTATATAAGTAAGAATGTAAGATATATTTTTTTGAGAAGTAAAAGTGGAAAGCATAGAATGGTTGTTCCAAAATATTGAAAGGAAAATAGAATTTCAAAACAAGTTCTTTTTAGAACCTTCATCAAAATCTATCAAAACTATTCAAAGTTTGAATAGAAGCTTTCAGAATCAATGGATGAAGAGCTTCCCCCAAAAAAATTGAATAATAGAGAATTCCTAAATGAAGAAGAAGATTTTGATAATATATTTAAGATTATCATGACCCACTTCTACTAATTAAATATATTTGATTCGTTCCACTAAAGATGTGTTGATTTCTAATCTTGCCGTTAAAGTCTTGAGTTGGATTAACCTTCACGTAGAGCAGATTAAGCTTACAAGATGAACACACGTAAGCTACGGGACATCGAAGTTGTCCCCTATGCTTGCATTCCAATGCTTAAGTCAAATAAACACATTAGTAATGGCATGAAGACAAAAGTTTATAGAAAGTATGCAGTCCCTTGTGGTCAAATCGAGGTATTTATAGGAAGGTTGGGTGAGATATTTATACTAAGTGATTTTTTCCTAAAAGATATCTACACTTAGCTAGTAAAGATATGGTAAAGTGTCTTTTAGGAAATAAATATACTTTTCATATTTATTCCAACTACCTATAGACATCTTATTTTGGTAATTAAGAGGTCGACCGCGTTGTGCTTTTGGGCCTGAGGCCAAATGGCTAACAACACTTGCTCCTTACCCCCACTCCCTACCCACTCTCATTGGTGACTAGGCGATAAGGAGAGTAGAGTCTAATGTGGGCCTCTAAGCATGTTAGACTAGCCCCATTATATTTTTGATTGGTAGGCGTTATCTAAACTAAAAAGTTAATAGTCCGACCTTAGCTTTCAAAAGCATTATGGTCTATGCCTAAGGTAAGCTACTCTTGTGTTAAGATAACTTCCGTAAGGTTGTTTGATTAGAGGAACAACAATTCCAAGATAAAACTTGTCTTATTAAGTTAGTTGATGGGATCCGACTGGGGTTCCACTTAGGCAAACCACTAACATGGTGATAAGCAAGTAAAGCCAAGAACCAAGCAAGATGTTACCCCTAAGGTACTTTGATTGACAAAGCATACTCAATACACTTCAATCCTTTTGACTTTTGGTTAATTGTCAAATTTGATTCTAACTAACGCACGCACAAAGTAGAACATTAAATGTGACAAGACAGATGTTGTACTAAGGGAAGGCACGTATGCATAAGCCTAAATAATCTCGACCCTTCATTCCGTCAATAGGACACATGGTGAGACTGCACGTCATAAGGATTTATACATCCTTTCAATAACTGTCAACCATCACCTCATAATTAACACTTCATGTATTTTGTATTTGAAAATCCTCTAAAACCTCTCATTGCAATCCTTCACATTTGCATTGAATTTGTACTTTCTTCATTCCTTTAATCAATTTCCTCCTCTTCTTCAAGGACACACCTTTGAAGATATGGCATCCTCATCTTCTTCTCACAGTCTTACAAATTAACTCCTTGTTATTAGCCAAAGAGTTGCTCCCCACCCTCTAGTTGTGACGGTAGAGGTGATAAGACCCTCGAGTCGACCCTATAGCTAGGCAACAAAGGTTAAAGAGGAAGATAGCTCTTTGTGCAAGTCGTTCTTAAAGAAGGAGAATGTATGTAGGGGATTGGCCTTAGACATTTACCCCAATGATGAGGAGGATGCAAAGCCAATTAAGCCATGCTACAATGGGTTATTCACCTTTGAGTCAAGCTTAGATGTGGCGAAGAGCACACTATATAAGTTGGAGGTAGATTTACTATGGTTATGTAATGACCCTATAGGGGGCTTAGTAGAATTGCCTAAAAGGTGTCATATCGTGTGTGCACTCGCAATATGAAAACCGCCTTGCAAGTCAAAGGTTACAAAACTCTAATTAAATAATCATTCCTCATTATAAATGACAGTACATATAATTAATTATTATGAAAATAACTATGGAAACCGATATATTACAATTTACTAAATTTGCAAGAATCGGTATCCCCTACCAAATAGTAAAACCAAGTGATCTCAACATTTAAGAACATTGGTTTGAAAAAGTGTTGGAAAATGTTAATTAGATTTACAAGTTCTTAATCACTCATCTAAACTTTTAACTATCTTCTAATTCTCTATCTATCCTTGAAGCTTAAGCCTGGAACACTTGTTACTTTGATTTTAGCCCATTCCCTAGCTTTAGAATACCCTACAAGACGAACTATTAAGTGGTGAGAAAACTATGGCTCAAGGAGTTCGTCCATCACTACCATTCAAGCAAGTTATTAAAGATTAATTAGCACATCATAAAATCTATCTACATACAAAGTGAATGCATGCGTGATGTGATGAGATCCATGATGGGAGTCAAGCCAGAAGATGGCATGTGGATCCTCTTGAAGTGCCACCTGGACCAATCACAAGAAATCGAGCGAAACGATTCAAGGAAGCACTTAACGGGTTGATAAAGGATGTCCACGAAGCCGGAAAGGATTGGAGCAATCATGAAGTTGGAAAGGATTGAAACAACCATGGGAATGCCCTTGCTCTTGTACAAGTCATAAAGGATACGGGTTGACGACGGCATGTCTTTACAAGGCACGGCCATGTAGGAGTCTGAAGGTTACACAGAATCATACACAGTCATATACACGGCTCAAAGGCATGGCTGTGTATGGTGTCAAGAATATCCATAGAAAGATACACGTCTAAAGTACACGACCGTATATATATCCAACGCCGGCTCCAAGGCGCTGGCCTTCATTCCAACGCCGCCGACCTTTAAGTCATTGTTTTGTTATTTTTACGCAACTTAATGATGTTATGTCGTTTTAGGCCTTTATTGTTACGAATTGTAAACCCTAATATAAAGCTCCTATGGTTTAGAACATAGAATATAGAACATACAAGTTTGAAAACACTTTTGAGAGAATTCCTCTCTTGGTTCTTTAAAGAACTACTTTAGAACTTATCGGATTTTCTTCGTGGCGTTCATCCCGACTTATCAATCGGTCTTTCATCCCAATTGTGGCGTCTACATAATATACCAAAGTTCTTGTCTCACTTATAGGCAATCGGTTGCGGTTTCCACTCGATTGTTTAGCATCTTGGGTAGCAATTCCGAACGTATTGGTATTGGGTTTCGTCACACGTTGGTGTGGTTCGTGTCAGTTTGCTATCAGAGCCTAGGTTTGTTAAACCATCAGTTCGGTTTGAGGAAGGTAACATCAAAACCCTAACTCCAATCGTTCATATCAATTGTTCGTACTCAATTTCATAGTGTTAATTGTCTATTGAAAGTGTAGTACCTACTATTCACGTTTGTTACAAAAAAGAAAAAAAAAAAAAGGAAACGTGATCAAGAGCAACAAACAAAGGCAACAAAAAAAAAATCGGAAAGAAAAAGAGGAAAATTTCGAGCCCTAGAGTTGTTTTGAATTCTACGGAAGGGAATTGGTGTAGTTTGGGTTAGTTCCGAGAGAATTGAGAAGAGGAATTGGTGAATTGATATCATTATTGCTTGTGAGAATACACTGAGTGACTGTGCGATATCATCCTTAGAGAAAACACATAAGGGAGTGTATCGTGAGGCTTAATTATATATATTTGTGTTAGCACTAATTTTTTTTCTACAGGAACTATGTCGAGGCATCATTCTCCTGAAGGTGAGAGGGGAAGGTTTGATGCTAGGTTAGTGATTGAGGCGTTGAGGGTGAGATGAAGAGAATGTTTCAGGAGGGAATGGAACAAATTCATGAGACGGTAGAGCTAAGACTAGAGCAATCTAAAAACGTTTTCCAATGGCGTAAGAGGGAGAGTTGTTCTAGGAGAGTACAAAGGGGTGGAGATGAAATGTCTGCTGATGAATTTGATGAACCTTCTGTCGAGAGTTATAGAGGTTATAGTGGTAGGAATAGAGGAACTAGGGATTGAGAAGATAGAGGAGATAGGAAAAGAGAGAATATCTTTCGTACTAGATGTTATCTAGGTGATCATATTTACAGTTTGATCATTGATGGAGGAAGTTGCACTAATGTGGTGAGTAATTTTATTGTCGAGAGGCGGGGACTCAAGACTACTAAACACCTTAATCCATATAAATTGCAGTAGCTGAATGATAGTGGCGAGACTAAGGTGAGTAAGCAAGCCTTGATTGCTTTTTGCATCGGTAGGTATGAGGATGAGGTGTTATGCGATGTAGTGCCGATGCAAGCGTGTCATGTGTTGTTGGGGAGGCCATGGCAATTTGATAGGAAGGTTGTTCATGATGGCTTTTCTAACAAGTATACGCTTGTTCACCAAGGGAAAAGCTTTAATCTTAAACCTTTAACACCTAAACAGGTGTATGAGGATCAGTTGCAGCTACAACAGTCTTTTGCAAAATATAAGGTGAGTGAAAAATAGAGGGAGAGTGAGAGAGCAAAAGACAGCGAGAAAGAAAAGGAACACAAAAGTCAATATCAAAAGGAAAAAGAGAGGAAGGCTGGAAAGAGTGTGAGAGACCAAGTTGAAGGGGGATCAACTTTGGTGGTGAGTGAAAAGGAGAGTGCAGCCTTGCAAAAGGAGAGTTGTGTGGCAAGAGTGAATGTAGTGAGGAGAGCATTAGTGATGAAGCAATCTATGTTGTTGTTGGTTTTTAAGGAAACTTGTTTGAATACTAACGAACTATTTAACTCTTTGCCTAATGTGGTTATGTCTATTGTGCAGGACTTTGAAGATGTCTTCCCTGAGGAGATTCCAAAGGGATTACCACCTATTCGTGGTATTGAGCACCAAATTGACCTAGTACCCGGAGCATCGATTCCAAATAAACCGGCTTATAGGAGCAATCTAAAGGAGACAAAGGAACTCTAAAGGCAGGTCGATGAATTAATGGAGAAGGGATATGTGAGAGAAAGCATGAGTCCATGTGTAGTGCCTGTGATTTTGGTGCCTAAGAAGGATAGGTCATGGAGAATGTGTGTTGACTGTCGCGCCATCAACAACATCACGGTAAAGTATCGTCATCCCATTCCTCGCTTAGATGACATGTTAAATGAGTTACATGGGTCTAGACATGGTCGAGATTCTATTTTTGTAGTCGTGGATAGATTCTCTAAAATGGCACATTTCATTCCTTGTCACAAAACAGATGATGCTTGCAATATTGCTAATTTGTTCTTTAGGGAAGTTGCGAGATTACATGGTATGCCTAGAACAATCGTATCGGATAGAGATGCTAAGTTCTTGAGATACTTCTGGAAGACCTTGTGGGCTAAATTAGGAACTAAGTTATTGTTTTCTACTACTTGTCATCCACAACTGATGGTCAAACTGAGGTAGTAAATCGAACTTTGTCTACTTTGTTGAGAGCTATCATTAAAAAGAACATTAAAAGTTGGGAGGATTGTTTGCCGCATGTTTACTCCTTTTGAAATTGTGTATGGTTTTATTCCACTAACTCCTTTAGATTTATCACCTCTGCCTATTTCTGAGTATGTTAATCTAGATGGCAAGAAGAAAGCAGGATTTGTTAAACAGATCCATGAGAAGGCAAGGCTAAACATTGAGCGAAGAACAAAGCAGTATGTGAAACAAGCCAACAAGGGTCGTCGACAAGTTATCTTTGAACCTAGAGACTGGGTTTGGGTTCACATGCACAAAGAGCGGTTTCTTATGCAGCGTCGATCTAAACTACTTCCTAGAGGCGATGGATCATTTCAAATTCTTGAGCCCATCAATGATAATGCATACAAGATAGATTTAGCAAGTGAGTATCAAGTAAGTGCTACATTTAATGTTATTGATTTCAGTCCTTTTGATGTAGGCGACGATTTGAGGACAAATCCTTTTCAAGAGGAGGGGAATCATGAGATCCATGATGGGAGCCAAGCTAGAAGATGGCATGTGGATCCTCTTGAAGTGCCACCTGGACCAATCATAAGAAATCGAGCGAAACGATTCAAGGAAGCACTTAACGGGTTGATAAAGGATGTCCACGAAGCCGGAAAGGATTGGAGCAATCATGAAGTTGGAAAGGATTGAAACAACCATGGGAATGCCCTTGCTCTTGTACAAGTCATAAACGATACGGGTTGACGAGGGCGTGTCTTTACAAGGCACGGCCATGTAGGAGTCTAAAGGTTACACAGAATCATACACGGTCATATACACGGCTCAAAGGCACGGCCGTGTATGGTGTCAAGAATATCCACAGAAAGATACACATCTAGAAGTACACGACCGTGTATATATCCAACGCCAGCTCTAAGGCCGCCGGCCTTTAAGTCATTGTTTTGTTATTTTTACGCAACTTAATGATGTTATGTCGTTTTGGGCCTTTATTGTTACGAATTGTAAACCCTAATATAAAGCTCCTAGGGTTTTAAACATAGAATATAGAACATGCAAGTTTGAAAACACTTTTGAGAGAATTCCTCTCTTGGTTCTTTAAAGAACTACTCTAAAACTTATCGGATTTTCTTCTGTGGCATTCATCCCGACTTATCAATCGGTCTTTCATCCCGATTGTGGCGTCTACATAATATACCAAGGTTCTTGTCTCACTTATAGGCAACGGGTTACGGTTTCCACTCGATTGTTTGGCATCTTGGGTAGCAATTCCGAACGTATTGGTATTGGGTTTCGTCACATGTTGGCGTGGTTCATATCATGATGAATGCAAGCAACACAATCATGGGATTTCAGAACCGTGGAGGGTATAGATTTGCATCGTCTATACTTCAATTGACCTCCATACTTACCTGCATGGAGCACCTCACCTTAACCAAGAGGCTATCTAAAGGCATGGTCCCCCAAGAAAACTTGATGCTTACCCATCACCAAGAACCAAAAATAAAATAAAATGCTACAAGATCCAATCTTGGTGAATTCCATGTTGGGCTCTTCACCATCAATCTAATACTCAATCATGCCTCCATAAGAAAACTAGGTTATCCCTCATAAGGGGATTTACCTACAATCAATCTATTAACAATGCCTCATAGGCCTTAAACAAGAGTTGTTCTAACCTCTTTGCCTCCACGAAATCAGTTTTAATAAAATTACCATCATGGCACCAAGGTTTTATAAACAATAGCTTTTAAGAGCACATGCTAGGTTTTTGGTATAACCTTTATGAAAACATTTTAGAAAGACTTAAACATTTTCAAAAAGTTTCAACATGTTTCAAAAATTTTGGGTAAAGTTTGAACACTCTTCATTCCTTTCTATGTACTTGTTAAATCACAAACATCTGATGAGTAATCTAGTCATATTAGCCAAGAATTTAAGTTTATTGATTGATGAGGTGATCACACAGATGAAAGTATACAAAGCAATCAGTTATTCTATCAAACAATCAATAGCAATCAATAGAAGATCACCCAATTAACGAGTAGAAAGCAAATAGTAGATCATTTAAACCCCCATACCTTGGCAAAACTTAAGGATTGTAATAATCTTCTAGTAAAAATAATGAGTCATTTAATATACCTAAATAAATAAACATAGAAAGATATACATATAAGAATAGCTATCATTAAAACACGTCAATCTAATACCTTAATCCTATCCCTTGGTTTTAAGATCACCTTTTAAGTATCTTTTTAATATTTGGATTCTTAATAGTTAAAGTCCAAGGTATTATATCTAAGTTCACGGTCCTTCGTTTAGGTCCTCACCATAATAAGTCATGTTCTCAAACGATGTCATGATAAGGCAAATATATGTCCAAGAATATGTCCAATGAAGTTTAATAGGTCAAAATGGTTATAGACAACCATAAGTTCTCAAGGTTCGAGAAAATAGCCTTAACATCCTTTCTTTGAACTTTTGTAAATATTAAAGGTTCGAAGATATATCTAATTACCCAAAAAAATTCTAAATGAAAGAAAAATAGAATACGAAGGTATAGTTTCTTGAAGTTGAGTAATTAATGGAACCCATAACTTTTACAAATTAGGGATTTTAGTATGCGTATACGAATTGTGTACCATGAAGACAACTAAGGTTAATTGAGATTACCATAATTGGATGGAAACTCCTTGAAAACCTAAAATAAAGGTCCTAAAATATAGAAAATAGGTAAGATTAGTAACTTCCTTAAGAGAGATAGAAATTACTTAAACTTCTTGGAAGTTCTTACCTTAGTGCATAGAGTAGATGGTCCCGAAACCTTTGTCAGTTTAGGAGTTGCAAGTAGAGCCAATGGTGGGTGTAACTTTCTATTATTCTAGTGGAATATTAGGTGAGTTTGGTGGAAACGTAGGTGAGGAAAAAGCCCTCAAAGTGCCATGGGACAATGGATGGTTTTACTTAGGTGTTTTAAGCCTTTTTACTCTTCTTTTATAATGGTTTTGCTTTATTGTTTTGCTATTTATTATTGGTCTGTTTTTCCATGCCTAAGGGACAATATTTGATAGATTTTAAAATCATTAATAGCTTGGGACATCGTAGGATAATTTAAGGTAATTATAACTTAAGATAAGATAAGATAAATGATGGCTTGTAAGATAAGATCACATGTTGTTATTTGTCATATCCAAAGGAGGAGTTACATCAATTGGATCAAAAACATGGTAAATTTTAGGTTAATTTATGATAGATAGATTAATGTTAGGTAAAATGGTCTTAAGATGGGATAGAGTAAGGGAAGGTAAAAATGTGTTTTAGGTATATGATTTGCATGGAATTTTCTTCTTTCTTGACCAGCTTTGAAACTTCAATTTTTCCATAATACTTGAAGGTCTTTATCTTAGTTTAATCAAATTAATTTGCCGAAGTTTAGATTAGATTAAGTTAAGATAAGATAAGGTAAATTAGATGAAGACATGTTGGTGAAATTACAAAAGGGGAAAGGTCAACATGAGAGGAAAGTTGCAACTGGTTCTTGACTTATTTATTTCTAAATTTTTCCATGTCTTTTTCCTAAGTAAATAAGGTGTAATTAAGGTAAAATAGGGTATAATTAAGGTAGGATTTAATAAGGATAGGATAAGGTAGAATAGGGTAAGTGAAATCATTGTAAAGTTGGAAAAATTCACATTATCTCCTCGGGCTTCTGAAAGATTTGCCCTCAAATTTTGAGTGTCATTTCTGGAACTGAACCCTAATGTCTCTATTGGCCTACTCTCCCGGCTATCAGATGTAGTGGAAGTTGTTCTAATCTGTTCTTGAAACTAATGCACCTCAGATGGAGTCATAGGTGACAGTACTATGCGAGACCTGCCTATATTAAACATGTAGGTGTTCCTAAATCCATCATGTAACACCCGCTGATCAAACAACCAGGGTCTACCCAATAGCAAATGGAATGCATGCATAGGAATCACATCACATAGGATCTCATCGTGATATTTCTACCTAACACTCACAAGCACCTTCACCCTTAGCGTAACATACATACTGCCCCGATTATCCAACCAATGCAAGTTATAAGGGCTAGGATATGGGCTAGTAGACAAATGTAATTTGTCTACTAGTGTAGTAGATATAACATTTGTGCAACTACCACTATCAATGATGAGTACACAAAGGTTACCTCCGATCCTGCAAGAGGTGTGAAATATGTTCTCCCTCTGAATGTCTCTAGCATCAGGAGATATAGTTGGAATCCTACGTAACACATTAATAGGTAGATATTGTTCACCTGTACACTCCTCATGTGTTTCTACAGTCTGGTCATCATAATACTCCTACAGTGCTATAAGCAAATCTGTAGGCTCAGCTTGTTCCTCCTCAACATCAATATTTTCCCCAGCACCCTCCATAACAGTCATCACCCTCTTGTTTGGACACTGTGCTGCCATATGCCCAAATCCCATGCATTTAAAGCATTTGATCTGGCATGCTTTTCCACTAGTAGATCCGGGAATAGTCTGCCTTAAATCTGGTGCTATTACCCCTTTACCCTTCCCAATGGGTATATTGTCTCTAGCAGTGTTAGGGGTAGTTTTGTTCACTACTCTCACTATCTCACCTACCGCCTTTGTTCCTCCTGATCAACCGTCAGCTACTATAGGTCTTGTAGTAGTATTGGGCCTACTACTCGGAGCCCTAAACAAGTTGGACCTCCTTTGCCTCTCCACTTTCAAGGCTAACTGAATAACCTCATCAAGTGTACTATAGCGCTGCAACTCAACAACACACGTTATCTCATACTTCAGACCTGAGACAAAGCATGCTAAGGTTTGTTCTAGAGGTTCGATTGACTCACATCTAATCATGAGGGTTTCAAATTCCTGCACATAATCATCTACTATCTTGTCTCCCTGCCTTAAAGTCTACAGTCACATAAACAATTCCTATTTGTAGTGCTCAAGAATAAATCTTTTTCTCAACACCCTTTTCATATCCCTCCATGTCTGAATCTCAGCCTCTCCATCCCTACACCTGCTGATAATCAAATTCTTCCACCATAGTGTAGTGTATCCTATAAACTCGACAACAGCCAATCGGACTCTAGTATTATCATCGATCTCATAACATTCAAAGAGACCCTCAACCTTGTCCTCCCAATCCAAATAATCATCAGCTGATCCCTTGCCGTCATAAGAAGGCATCTGTGATGTGCCTAATCACACTTTAAAGCACATCTAAAAGACTTAAGATCAACTATCTCTAGTCTAGGCAAAATCGGATCCAAAAATGGCACTTTTCAAATGAACCCTAATGTTGAAATGATGAAATTCAATCAACCAATAATATAATCAGAATACCCCAAAGAAAATGCCTTCTAACAACACTCTAATTTCATATAATCCACGTAAATGAAGCCTCAATTTGACAAAGAAAACCATAAAGTAAGATCCCTTTCCCAATGGTGAAAATCACATTTTCAAGGAAAACCTTAAAGATGAATGGAATCAATTTGATAATTTCCTTCAAATAATCACAAGAATTCGTGAATAATAACATGTAAATCTGACCAAGAACTATCTCAAATCAACCCTAGATATGACACACTAGAGAAGAAAAGAAATCACAACAAAATGAAATTGATATAACTCACAATTTCAAGATGTTGCACTCGCCACAATTTCAAGTCTTGGAATTGAAATTGATAAGAGTTGGAACCAAGGTATGAACCCTAATTCACACGTGAAAAGAGGTGTATATTCTGCAAAAATAATCCCCTCAAACCCTCTCTTAAGCAAGTATTTTTACTTGCTACTCCTAGGGTTAAAAAGTGCTCAAAATTACAAGTTTGCCACTTTTAAGGTGGCTAACCCTAAATGAAAGTTACAAAGAAATAAAAGTGTCCCAAGACCAAAATACAACAAAAATAGTTCAATAAAAATTTACAAGATACAAAATAACATAAATCTTCATGATCCAATGCCTCAGAATAGAGAACAATCGCAGCGGGCCTTTGATTGTTATCCAGAAAAATGTTTTGTGTCCAACTGAAGTTGTAGGACATTTTGGCATCCCATGGAGATATATAATTGTACCTGTAAGATTATTCTCAAAGTTTATTAGAAACAAAGACATAAGATAAAAGATGAGCAATCTGGTCAATCATCTAAATTGGGTTCTGAAAAGGTTGACAGTGCCAGAATTTTTCCCATCATCTCCTCGGGCTTCTGAAAGATTTGCCCTCAAATCTAGAGGATCAATTGTGGAATTGAACCCTAGGATCTCTGTTGTTCTGCTTCCCCGACTAACCATGGTAGTGGACGGCTGCCTGACCTCTTTCTGAAAACTTTGGACCTCAGATGGAGTCATTGGTAATAGGATTATGCATGTCTCGCCCATGCTGAACATGTAGGTATTTTCAAACCCATCATGTATCACCCATCGATCATACAACCAGGGCCAACCCAACAGCAAATGGAATGCATGCATAGGAACTATATCACAAAGGATCTCATCATGATAGTTTTGCCCGACACTCACTGGAACCTTTGCCCTAAGGGTAACATGCATACTACCTCTATTATCCAGCCAATGCAAATGATAAGGACTAGGATGAAGTATAGTAGACAGTTGTAATTTGTCTACTAGTGCAGCAGATATAACATTCGTGCAACTACCACTATCGATGATGAGTACACAAAGGTTACCTCTGATTCTGCAAGAGGTATGAAATATGTTCTCCCTCTGAATATCACTGATATCAGGAGATGTGGACAAAATCCTGCGTAATACATTGAGGGATAGATATTTTCCTCCAGTATGCTCCTCAGGCGCATTTGCATTATGATCATCATAATATTCTTGCAATGATGTTGGTAGATCTGTAGGCTCAATCTATTCATGGTCATCCTCAGTATCCTCTCCAATGTCTTCCATAATAGTCATCACCCTCTTATTTGGACACTGTGCAGCCATATGCCCAAATCCCATGCATTTAAAACATTTAATTTGGCGTGCTTTCCCACTAGTAGATCTGGGAACAGTCTACCTCATTTCTAGTGCCATGACCTCTTTACCCTTCCCAGTGGGTAAGTTTTCCCTGATAATGGTTGGGGTAGTAATGTCCACTGTCTTGACTCCCTCACCAACCGCTTTTGCTCCCCTTGATCGACTGTCGGCTGAGATTGGTCTATTAGTAGTATTGGGCTTACTGCTAGGAGCCCTAAAGAAGTTGGACCTCCTCTGTCTCTCTACTTTTAAGGCCAACTGAATAGCCTCATCAAGTGTGGTGTAGCGCTGTAGCTCAACAATACATGCTATCTCATATTTTAGACTTGAGACAAATCGTGCTATAGTTTGTTCCGGAGGCTCAACAGACCCACTCCTAATCATAAAGGTCTCAAATTCCTGCACATAATCATCCACTGTTTTGCCCCCCTGCCTCAAGGTTTGCAGTCGCATAAACAGCTCCTGTTTGTAGTGCTCAGGAATGAACCTTTTCCTTAACAACCTCTTCATATCCCTCAAGGTCTGAACCTCAGCCTCTCCATCCCAACGCCTATTGATGATCAGATTCTTCCACCAAAGTGCAGCATACCCTACAAATTCAACTGCAGCCAATCTGACCTTGGTACTATCGTCAATCTCATAAAATTCGAAAAGTCCTTCGACCTTATCCTCCCAGTCCAGGTACTCATCTGCTGATCCCTTACCATCATAGGATGGCATCTGTAGTTTCACATATTCCAAACCCCGAGGTGGCCTGAAATCCCTATTCTGATTTAGGTTGACTCCAAAATTGTCATCTCTTTCTTCCACTACTCTGTTTCGATGAGGGTTTTGTGGAGCTACTTGAGGTGGTGCTGGTTGGTTTACCACTGGTGGTTGTGGTAAAGTCATCCTATCAACTCTAGTTGCTAGTGTAGCAACTATAGTAGTAAGCTCCTGAAGTTGTTCCTCCAAAGTTCTTCTGCCTGCCACATTACGACCATGTCCTCCACCAACCTGGCTATTGGCTTCTTCACCCAATTCCCCATTCACACTATCATTAGACATATTTGTAGATCCTTGTATATTGTTCCTCAAAATGATATGATTTAAGGATATACACTTCCACTACAATACTTCCTTAAACTCCACACAATAGTAACTACAAAAGACAAACAACAAACCCACTTAATGTTACAATTTATAACTGCAACTCACGTATAATACTCTCCTCCACAATAAGCCACAAGTACACGGTGCAGCAAAATTAATTTCCACAAGTTTACTCCATGGCAACACACAAGCAACAACTACAATTAATATGTAATACTTCCACGGCAATAACAACGTGAATAATGAATACAAGTAATCTTCAACTTCCACGGAAAATAATGAAGACAAGAGATTAATAAGTAGCTTTCCAAAATGAATTCTGAATCCCACTATAGGCAGCAACTTTCAATTTGAAATTCAAATAACTTCACTTATTGCAAGCCTTCCTCAATTGGTAACAATGAATTCAAATTCAAATAGCAATCATTAACTCCCACAACTTAATTGCATATGATTTGAATTCAAATAATTCCTTACTAACCAAACTTAATGTAATCTGCAAATTTAACTTCACAAATTCAGAATTACACAATGGAATTCAAACAACAAACTTCACAACTCTACACGCCACAAGCTACTTCACGGCAACAATTGGTAAGTTTCACAACTTCAAAACAATTTGCTAAAGTAACTTCACTTTGTACTTCTGCTCTTCCACGTGAATTAGTGTCCACAAAGTGATATAATAACCTTCCCAAATCAACTCCAACAATCAGCAAATCAAATCCCAATCCAAAGCAATTTCGCAGTCTCAAACAACAACAACAACAATAACAACAACACAATTGCGTTTTTTTTTTCCACTTGATCAACCCTAATTGATGATCACTCCCACGAAATTGAATACAATCAATTCCCTTCTCTCAACAAGAGCTCTGATACCAAAAAGATGATGTGCCTAATCACACTTTAAAGCACATCCAAAAGACTTAAGATCAACTATCTCAAGTCTAGGCAAAATCGGATCCAAAAATGGCACTTTTCAAATGAACCCTAATGTTGAAATGATGAAATTCAATCAACCAATAATATAATCAGAATACCCCAAAGAAAATGCCTTCTAACAACACTCTAATTTCATATAATCCACGCAAATGAAGCCTCAATTTGACAAAGAAAACCATAAAGTAAGATCCCTTTCCCAATGGTGAAAATCACATTTTCAAGGAAAACCTTAAAGATGAATGGAATCAATTTGATAATTTCCTTCAAATAATCACAAGAATTCGTGAATAATAACATGTAAATCTGACCAAGAACTATCTCAAATCAACCCTAGATATGACACACTAGAGAAGAAAAGAAATCACAACAAAATGAAATTGATATAACTCACAATTTCAAGATGTTGCACTCGCCACAATTTCAAGTCTTGGAATTGAAATTGATAAGAGTTGGAACCAAGGTATGAACCCTAATTCACACGTGAAAAGAGGTGTATATTCTGCAAAAATAATCCCCTCAAACCCTCTCTTAAGCAAGTATTTATACTTGCTACTCCTAGGGTTAAAAAGTGCTCAAAATTACAAGTTTTCCACTTTTAAGGTGGCTAACCCTAAATGAAAGTTACAAAGAAATAAAAGTGTCCCAAAACCAAAATACAACCAAAATAGTTCAATAAACATTTACAAGATACAAAATAACATAAATCTTCATGATCCAATGCCTCAGAATAGAGAACAATCGCAGCGGGCCTTTGATTGTTATCTAGAAAAATGTTTTGTGTCCAACTGAAGTTGTAGGACATTTTGGCATCCCAAGGAGATATATAATTGTACCTGTAAGATTATTCTCAAAGTTTATTAGAAACAAAGACATAAGATAAAAGATGAGCAATCTGGTCAATCATCCAGATTGGGTTCTGAAAAGGTTGACAGTGCTAGAATTTTTCCCATCAATCTGTATCTTCACATACTCTAGTCCCAAGGTAGCCTGAAATCCCTATTTTGATATGGATTAGCTCCAAAGATGTCATCCCTTTCTTCCCTATAAGGATGATGATCCCCATCCATCCTTCTATTCAGATTTCCATCTCCTACTACTCTGTCTCTCTAAAGGTTCTATGGAGCTACTCGAGGTGGTGCTTGAAGGTTCACCACTGGTGGTTGTGGTAATATCATCCTATCGATCCTAGTTGCCAAAGTAGCAACTATGGTAGTAAGATCCTAGAGCTGTTCTTCCAAAGTCCTCCTATTTGCAATATTACGACCCTAACCTCCACCAACCAGGCTATTGGCTTCATTGCCAATTCCCCCATTCACACTTTTGTTGGACATGTTGTGATTTAAGAAGTAATCCCACAAATTTTAGCACACTCCTTCAACAACACAACCCACATGTTTAACAACCACAATAATGCAATAGCTCACGTTTCAAAAAGAATTATAGGCACAAGGAAATAATTTAGTACTCCAAGTAAAGTTCAATAAATGAAGTACACACACAACTATTTTTAAGTAGTTAGAATTAAATTCAACTACAAGTGCTTAAGTAACTAGTCAATTACTTTCACACTTTAATGACTTGTTTGAATTCAAATTCTACTACTCAAACTTTCCTTTTCTTGCCTTGATTCCACACTACAAATAACCACAATGTGCAACACCTCAACAAATACAAAATAATAAAAATCCACCGCCACTCTACTACTCTTACTCACGATTCCACCAATTCACACCACCAACAACAATTTACTATATTACACACACCAAAACCCACGTAAAATGCACATACTTTTCACTAAATTTTACAAAACACAACACCTTATACACACTCCTTTTGACACACGTTGCAGCACACACATACACTCTCTTCTACACTTCAAATTCTCCACTTCTATTCAAATTGCAAACTGTAACTTCAACAACAAAGGCAGCTCAAATTTCAAATTCAAAATGAGCTCAATAAGTGCAAAATTCCACAAATGGTAAGAAGTTACTTCAAGTTCAAATGACACACAATTAACTATGACTTAATGTGTGTTTTGAAATGTCAAATTAACTTCTTAATGTACACTTCAATTCTGATTTCAAATCTCAAAATAACAATTGTGATTCCTCCAATTTCCGAAAATGCACACACTACACAATTCCACTTCACAATTGCAACCCTTCCACAATTGGTAAGAAGTAATTTTCAAATTCAAATAACCATACATTAACTTCTTCAATCTTAGTGTTTTTTTTTTTGAAAATCAAATAATTTCCAATTCTTCCACACTACTCAAATCTAGAAATGCTCGATCACTCCTCTAATTTTCCGAAATAAACAATGTAAGAATCACAATTGTTCTCCCTACACAATTGCACTTCCGAAATTGCATTCAAAATGCACTACTTTCCTCTTCCTCCACGGTGAAGTCCACAACATAGAAGCTTCAACAAGTAATCAAAACTCACACCAACATGCAGCAAATTCAACTTCTACTCATGACAATTCACGCCACTTCAAACAACTACAACAACGATTTCAATTTACTCCCCATTTCGGAATTGAAGATGTAAGAACATGAACCCTAAATTTCCAAAATTCAAAATCAAATAACCCTTCTCACAACCTCAAGCTCTGGTACCAAATTATGATGTGCCTAAAAGGGGATTAAGCACATGTAAATTAAACCAAATAACAATCCCTAAATGACTAGGACAATTCAATTCAAGGTGAAGCAATTGTAGCATAACCCTAATTGCAATATATGGTCCGAATGATGTATTGCATGAAATGGATCAACACAATAGTATATTCCTCAATGATGATCACAAATTATACTTCAAAACCCACGTGATTACTACTCAAAATTCACAAGAAAATAACCATGATCCCCCTTCCACAATAAATACTTTCACGGTTCAACAATGTGTAAAAATGAGGAATATCAATCAAGTATAACAAGAACTCAAATTAGCACAATAATTCAAATAATTATGATTCAAATCTAACCAAGAAATATTCCAATTCAACCCTAGATAATACATGATCCACGCAAAAAGAGATACAAAATGAGCGTGAATAAATACTGGCAAGTGTACCGGATCGGATCAAGTAATATAGTGAGAGAAGAGTGTTGAACCACGAAGATTGATTAAGTAATAGACCTATATCAATTTCTACTATTATTTAGGCAATGATATTTGATCAGATCAAATGTGAATGAATTATACTAAATGCGCAAAAAAGGAATTGTGTTGAAAAATGATGAATTGATGGTGGGAAATAGAATCCACCCTAATTCTACTAATCATATTGCCTTCATGTTATAATAACTCATAGCTATATGGATTTTCACAAAAAATTGACAAAACCTTAATCCTTTTTCATGTTTTAAAGTATCATAACCCCAATTTGATTTAATAACTCCCACTAATTTAAATCAATGGAGGATTCTAATTCACAATCATAAATTTCCCAATTATATGATTGCCTAATATCTTTAAAATAATTTCTCCTAATCCCTTAGTGAAAAATTTAATAAAAATATTGCATGAAACACTTAGGTCAATTTCTAATAAAATTCATTAACGCTGCTTCCACATGAATTATTAAATCTTACTTAGGAATTCCTGATAAAACCTAAATTTCTCTTTCGAGTCATTTACATTCCTATGCATTGATTTCAATTACAAAATACAATTCATAGCAGACTTCTTATATGAAAATTCTGTATATCTATATGTCCTATAAGATGAATACAATGATCATTTTAGTTTGAATTATGGCTTCATCATGTTTCCCACAAGGATGATTTAGAACATTATGGTATGAATTGCATAAAAACAATTGAAATAAATAGGTGCAATGGAATTCATATTGAATAACAAGAATAAACTATAAATGGCATAAAAGAAAATAAAGTAAATGAAACAAGTGCTATAATCTTCAAGAGTTGTAGAACTTCAATCTTCCGAAATGATTCCGAGAATTCTTCAATTGAGAGCAAACTTCAGCAAAATAACATTCTTTCTTCAAACTAAATTTTGGAATAACATGAAATGTAAAAGAATTAAAGAGAATATAAAATCCTAAAGTTCCTAAGGGAATTCTAATGATTCAAAAGGAAAAAAAAGGATGCTAAAACAAAGGATGATAACAAGGATGCTAAAACAAATGATTCTAAAACAAAGGATGATCTCAAGGTTCACACAAGGGGCCTATTTATAGATCCAAAGAGGAGGAGGATAAGGTTGATCTGATGAGGAATTGAGTCAGCAAATTAATTAAGATACGATTTTGGAGAGATTTTCGCAATGGATATCCGAGGACCATTGTAGGCCGGCGGCCTTCAATGCAATCCTCCACTCGCTTCTTCAATTTTGTGAAAAACTCCTCCAATTAACTTGTAATTTACTTTTGGGTCCTCAAAACCTGAATTTTCACAATAAACCCCATTAAATATCATTTCTTTATATTTTCTTATAATATTGAAATGAATTTAATATAAATCAAAGAAAATATAAATATAATGTGATCTTATCAATACACACTAGAGAAGAAAAGAAATCACAACAAATTGAAAATGATATAACTCACAATTTCAAGTGTTACACTCGCCACAATCTCAACTCTTGGGATTGAAATTGATAATAGGAAATTTGAACTAGGAAACCTAATTCTCTCATGTGAAAATGAGTGTTTGTTCCGAAAAATTAGCCTCCTCTAAACCCTACTTAAGCAAGTATTTATACTTGCTCCCTTTAGGGTAAGAAAGTATACAAAATTACAACTATGTCACTTTTAGGGTGGCTGGTCCTAAATGAGAATTACAAACAAAATGAAAGTGTCCCAAAAGAAAATACAACATAAAATAGTCCATAGAACAATTACAAAGTACAAAATATTATAAACCTTCATGAGCAATGCTTCGAAATGGAAATAATCGCAGCAGGCCTTTAAATGCAAATTTGATTATGTCCCGTGGCCATCAACTAATGTAGGACATGTTAGCATCCCATGGAGAAATATTATTGTACCTATAAGATTATTTCTCAAATACTTATTAGATAAAAAGAAATGAAGTAAAATATGAGCGATTTGGATCATCATCCAAATCGAGTTCTGAAAGCATATATGGTGCCAAAAAATTTCCCATCACTTATGCATTTTTACTCTTATCATTTCACTTTGAAATTGTGGTGAGTTGGCTTAAGGATGATTGTGAGTTATATCAATACTTCTTGAGTTACTTCTAATTATTGCTAGTGTGTCATATCTAGTGTGTAATTGGATTTGTTTTATTTGTTCATGTTCACGCCATTTAGTGTTCCATCTTCAAGTTAGGTTCACGCCCAATTTGATTGGAATTTGGTTCTTCTTTCTGTCATTCCTTTTATATATTACAATTACAAGTGAAGCACATCACACTACCACTATGTAACTAGCTTGATTTCTGAGTTCCCCAAGGAAGTTGAGATTGGCTCAAAGACTATTCTCATTTACTTCTATATTCAGGACTCAAGTGTGAAGGTTAGGTAATTCGAGCTCAACTAGTAAGAATGCTTCAGCTTTAAAGGGGAGATTGAAAGGACTCTCGCCTATGGTAGTTCTTAGAGTCATTTAATACCCCAATAATATGTAGGGAAGCTCATCAACCCACTCCTGCTTTTCCTAATCAACTCTCTTCGAGTCTTTGCAAAATAACTTTATTAATGGCTTCAACTTTTCCATTAGATTGTAGATGAGCCATAGAGGTATAATGGATCTTAATCTCATATTTGGCACAAAATTTTATGAACCTCAGATTATCAAATCGTGTGCTGTTATCAATGATGATGGAGCTAGGAATGCCAAAGTGGCACATTATGGCTCGAGTTACAAAGTCTTTTACATTGTATTTAGTAATTTTAGCTACTGCCTCAGCTTCTACCCATTTTGTGAAATAGTCAACAACAACTATGATGTACTAACTTTGACCTATGGCCTTAAGGAACGATCCAAGAATATTAAGTCCCCATTAAGCGAAAGGCCATCATCTTGTGATTGGCTTAAGAGTACTACTCGGTTGTCTATTAACCAAGGCATGCTTTTAACACTTGTCACATCATTGTACAATTGCCTTGTCACCTCTCTTCATGTTGGGCTAGTAATACCTAACTTTAAGTGCCTTAATGGCCAAGGCATGGCCCATGATGTGATTGTTGCATACTCTAGCATGGAGCTCAATAAACAAGTGCTCAACCTTCAAAGTTAGAGGCATTTGAGGAGTGGCAAACTATATGCTCTTCCATAAAGATGCTCGTTGAAAAGTCTCTACTAGGTTACTTTTTACCTTAAGGCCTTTGCTTTTGTCCCTTCACTAAAGATGACTCCATTTGTTAAGTAGTTAATGATTGGATCCATCCAACACGGCTCTTGAGGAGTTTGGGTCTTGTTAGTGAAGCATTCTTAATGAGACTAGTTACTACTCTTCTCAAGAAGGAATTTTACAAACACCTTGTCATGGTTTGAGAGTTTAGAGTAAGCATGGAAGGATCAATTCGGGTGTACAGTGCAATGAGTGGCATCAATAAAGTAGTTTGCTCTAAGGGGTTAGGTTCTCTGAAAGCAAGTTTGGCCTCCCATAAATAAGCTAATCAAGAGCTAATGCTGCTCTCCTAATGATAGCCACAGCAAACCAAAACTAGTAAAGAAGGTTAGTCTCCACAATCATAAGGGGGACCATGGTAAAGTCAGATGAAGTCTCTCTTGATGAGGAATGAGCTCAGAATAAGTCTTAGGATAATAGGAAGAGAAGGCTAGCTTGCCATCCCAAAATGAAGAAAAAGAATAAAACAAAGGATGGTCAAGTGTTACATGGAATCCCTAAGAGGGGTGAACCTATCGCCTTGTGACTAACAGTGTCAAAGCCAATGTTCTAGCTATATCAAGCCATCTAAATGCTACGTAAAGTACCATTTGAGTAGGTAATTCTTGTAGACATAAGTGCTTATGTGGGTTAATCTCAGAGCAACCATTAGAAAGTCATCGTTGCTAGAGGGCAGCTGTGTCACGGGTCAAAGAATTCATGTAGGAAAAGATTAAAAGGAGGAGCAACCACTAGAGGAAGGACATCATTGCTAGAGGGTAGCTGCGTCATGAACTAGTTGTAACAAAATCTACCCAAAATCTTTATAAAGAGTGAGTGTGAGCTTGCTTACTATTGGATAACTCAATAAGAGGAGATTTAGGAGGACAAAGAGAGAGGTGAGGGTGAGAGGAAAGTTGTGAAAGCCCAAATTCCTTGTGTAAATGATCATGAATGGAGTTTGACAATGGGTTAAGAAGGTTGACATCTTGAGGAGAGGGTAGTGGCAAGACATTAGCCTCATGACAAGGGCATCATGAATTTGGGTGGGGAGAGCGTCACGATTCAAAAGTTTAGAGTAAAATTGGAGAGATTAACTCAAGTATAGAGTGTAGTGAGTGACATCAGCAGAATAGTTTGTTCTTGGGGGTTAGGTTCGTTGAATGCGGGTTTAGCCTCTCGTGAACCAACTGATTAGGAGTTAATACCACTCTCTTGATGATGGCCATGGCAAGTCAAAACCAATAGAAAAGGTCAGTCCCCACAATCATAAAGGGGACTATGGCAAAGCCAAATGAAGGCTCTCCTAATGAAGAATGGGCTCAAAACAATTTCTAGGAAAACAAAAAGGGAAAATTAGCTCGCTATCCAAAATTGAGGCAAATGTATAAAACAAAGGATGGTCAAGCGTCGCACAAGATCTCCAACCTTTCGCCCCATGATAGTGGTATCAAAGCCAACATTCTAGTCATATCGAGCCACCTAAATGCTACCTAAATTACCATTTGAGAATGTTATTCTTGTTAACATAATTGCTCATATGGGTTAAGCTCAAAGCAACTACTAAAGGGAGGTCATCACTGCTAAAGGGCAGCTATGTCATGAGTTAGAGGATTCATGTGGGACAAGTTTAAGAGGAGGAGCAGCCACTAGAAGAAGGACATCATTGCTAAAGGGCAACTATGTCGCAGGTTAATTGTAACAAGATCTACCCAAAGTCTTTATAAAGAGTGAGTGTAAGCCTCCCTACCGTTAGATAACTCCGTGAAAGGAGGTTTAGGAAGATAGAGAGAGGGGTGAGGGTCAAGGTTTTCAAACTCGTGATTCTACTTAGAATCGCTAAAGAGTCTATAGAATCAAAACATAAAATCAAAATTTAAAAATGTAAATTTCTACAACCTATCTAAAATGGCTTTCAGAAATTATAAATATGTTTAGTATAGTCATATAAAAAAAAATGGAATATAAGATGGAATAAAGAAACTTAATATAAATTTTAATTACAATTTGTAATAAAAATTATATCCTTATAGTATAAATAAATTAATATAAGTTATTAAGCTAATGTATAAAACTATAATATAAATAGTAATACCAATATGAAATGTCGTTAAGCTAATGGGAATGTTTCCGGCAACCTAGATGGTTACTGAACTTGATTTGGATGATGATCCAAATCACTCATATTTTACCCTTATTTCTTTTATCTAATAAATATTTGAGTAATAATCTTATGGGATGCTAAATGACTTTCATTTGCTGATCGCAAAGGGACATCATCAGATTCTCATCTAATGACCCGCTGTGATTGACATCGCCTCGATGCATTGGCTCTTCGAGGATTCTTATTATTTTTGTATTTGCAATTGTTCCTTGGACTATTTATGTTTTAATCTTTCTTTTGGGACACTTCCATTTGCTTGTAATTGTCTTTTAGGACCAGCCACCCTAAAAGTGGCATAGTTGTAATTTTGTAAACTTTTTTTAACCTTAAAGGGAGCAAGTATAAATACTTGCTTAAGTAGGGTTTTGAGAGAGTTAGTCAAATTTTTTAGAAAAGAACAAAACTTTTACATGTAGGGTTAGGTTTTTCCTAATTCAAATTGCTCTTATCAATTTCAAATCCCAATTTGAGGTTATGGCGAGTGGCTCCAAGGCTAATTTGTGAGTAATATCAAATTTACCTTGTTGCAATTTCCTTTCTTCTCTAGTGAGTAGTATCTAGGGTTGATTGGAAATGTATTGACCGAGTTTTGATTGCATTTGTAATCAAATTCTAGTTTCTTCAATTGATTGGTTTTAGCCTTTGAGTTTTAACCTTCAATTTAAGCATCATTTTGAACCGTGGATCACTTTATTAGGAAAGTGGATCATAGAATTGATTCTTGCTATTTTGTGTAATTCATGTGGATTTATTTGTGATCATTGTTATTTTGGAGGAATTTATCATTGTGGAATTGTTATTTGCAATTTAGAGCATTCGGATTTCATTGCATTTCCATGAGGGTTCACACTAAACCTAGTAGAGTTGAACCGAAATTGAACAAGTGAATTAGGGTTTATAAATTGCTCCAATTGCATGTGCTTAATCTTGGTTTTAGGCACATCATATTTGGTATCAGAGCATCATCATACTTGGAATTAAGATTGATCACGCCATTGTTTAAGAATTGGTTCATAAATATTGAGGAATTGTGCAATTGTTGAACTAGTTTGATTGACATTGTTTGATTATCTTTCAAATTGGTTTTGCATGTGCTTAATCTTGGTTTTAGGCACGTCATAAGCTAATATATAAAACTACAATATAAATAACAATACCAATATGAAATGAATTACAACATAAATTATAATAATAAAATACGATGCTAAAAACAATACCAACCCTTTTATCATCATCAAAAGTCAAAATTATTGCCAACTCTCTCTTCACCATCATTGTCATCTTCATCGCCAATACCAACATCATTATTGGTACTACTATCAATATTACCTTATATTATATTTCCAATTCTTTTGAAAAACTAATAATATTCATATCTTGTGAAAGTTAAGTTGGATTTTTCAATGTTTGGCTCATTAGACTAAAATATGTAAATTTGGTAAATTTGGTTAAAAACATAAGATTTTACCAATTTTATGTGTAGACTCATGATTCTACCATGAGTCTTTATGAAAATGATTTTGTACCTGAGTTAACTCAAAAAGGTCTCCTAAAATCGTAAACTCGTAAAATCGTATGGATAGAATCGCGTTTTAACAACTATGGTGAAGGTGAGAGGAAACCTATAGAAGCCCAAAGTCTTGACATAGATGATCTTAGGTGGAGTCTAACAATGGGTTGAGAAGGGTTGACAATCTTAAGGAGTGGGCAATGGCAAGACATTAGCATCATGATGAGGGCATCATGAATTTAAGTGGGGGAGCGTCATGGTCCGTGAGTTTAAAGGGAGCATGGAGGGATTAACTCGAGTATATAGTATAAGTGGCATCGGTAAGGTAGTTTGTTCTTAGGGGTTGAGTTCTTTGAAAGCAAGTTTGGCCTCCGTGAACAAACTAATTGGGAGCTAATCAATCATAAGGGAGATCATAGCAAAGCTAGATGAAGACACTTTTGATGAGGAATGGGCTTGGAACAAGTCTAGGGAAAGCAGGAAGGGAATGCTAGCTTACCATCTATAAATGAGGCAAAAATATAAAACAAAGGATGCTCAAGTGCCACATGAGACCTCTAGAAGAGGCAACCTCCGATCTTGTGACACTTCTTGTCCAAGTTGAAAAGGCAAGTTGAGGCTAACTTAGATAGTCCATCTATTTTTGCATTTTAGGCACAAAGAATCTTTGTGATGTTCCATGATGGTAAATTAGAATGTAGTGATTTAACAACCTCTAGATACTTAGTCACCCCCTCATCCTTAACCGCATACTTTACATTGACTTATTGGACTATAAGTATGAGTTTGAAAATATCTCAACTTTTTCTGCACCAATTCCCTTAGCCATTTTCAATCCAGCAATGAGAGCTTCATATTCTGTCTCATTGTTACTAGCTAAGGAACCCAAACCTCAAAGCATATTGAACTTCAATACCACATGGTTTACATAATACAAGTGTTGCTCCACTCCCTCCTTAAGTGGATGAGCCATCTACATGAAGAGTTCAAGTGGGCTTCTCATAGGCTTTAGTAGGTGCTTCAGCCTCCATCTTCTATTGCTGACTCAACTATGAAATTAGCTAATATCTGTGCCTTCACAAACTCGCATGGTCGGTGTTGGACACTATATGCATTAAGCCCCAAGGTATAACAAACCATCTTCCCTAATGCATCAAGCTTCTAGAGGATTTTCCTCAAGGGCTCATCAGTGAGAACCACTAATTGATAAGCATTAAAGTAAGGGCTCAATTTCCTTGTAAAGATCACCACGGCTAGGGAAAATATCTCTATCTTGGAATATCTAACTGAGCCCTATAAGACTTAGATCACATAATAAACAAGTCAGTGCTCCTACCCATCAACTCAAATAAGTACCAAGGAGAGAACACGACCACTAACAAAGAGGTAGAGATAAAGCTCTTCTCCTATTACTGGTTTTGATAACACTAGAGGGGTTGTAAGGAAACACTTTAGCTCATCAAATGTTACTTGGCACTCTTTTGTCCACTAAAAATCAAATGGTTTGTTTAAGATCTTAAAGAAAGAAGCACACCTATTCATAGATCTAGAAACAAATCTACTAAGTGTGACAATCCACCTTGCTAGTCTTTAATCTTCTTTAATTATCTTAAGAGGTTGCATGTCTAGTATTACCCTGATCTTCTTAAGATTGGCTTTTATTCCTCAAGAGAAGATGTGCTTAATTGGCTAAAGCACATTCAAATAACAAATGGAAGCAATTCCAGAATGGTGTGATCAACAACAATTTGTTTGAATCCTAATTCACATAGATCCAAATGGAAATGATACTAAATTGTGATATGGATCAATGTAATGGTATAACAAGCAATGGATAACAATATGGATGAATTAAAATTCCACTCAAATTGACTTGAATCAAATCTGAAAATTATAAAGCCTAATTCACATGAAAGTCAATAAGTAACCAACCAAATTGTATCTTGATATGACTCACTAGTAAACAATTTGAAATAACTAGAGAAGGATTGATATTACTCACAATCTCCTTAAGCTAATCTCGCCACAATTTCAATGATGAAATTGATAAGAGAATTTTTTTATGCAAGGACTCTTCCACACAGCCAAAAAAAGTGTATTTTCTTAAGTGTTTAAAAAGCTCCCACAAACTCTACTTTAGTAAGTATTTATACTTGCTCCAATTAGGGTTAAAATGTCAAAAAAATTACGTCTATGCTACTAGTGTGGCCGGTCCTAAATTCAACAAATACAACCAAATAAAATGTCCTAAAATGATCACAAAGTAACCAGTTCGAAGATAAAATTACAAGTACAAAAATAATGGTTTTCAAAGAGCCGGTTCGTCAAGTCAATTGTGATCACAGCGGGCCATTGGATGTGAGTCCGATGATGTTCCCAATTTGATCAATAGTGTAGGTCATATGGCATCCTGTGAAGACTGATCACTGTACCTGCTAAATTACCATTCAAACTTTATTAGATAAAGAAAATGTATGCATGCGAGTGATTTGGATCATCATCTAAATCAGGTTCCCTGACTATTGGGATTACAGGGTAGATTCCCATCAAGAGGTGACTATGTAGCTAATAAATTTCCCAAATGCTACGCCAAATATGCACTTTTGAGGGTTCAACTTCATATTGTATTGGCAAAGTTTTTAAAAAACTTCTTCTAAGTCTATGAGGCATTCTTGGGGTTCCTTGCTTTTCACTATTTAGTCATCAACATGCACTTCTACATCGTGACCAAATTGGCACATAAACATCTTCATCACCAACCTCTGATATGTTGCCCTAAATTCTTGAGTTCAAAAAGCATAACATTGTAGTAAGATGTTCTAAAGTTGGTGATGAAGGAGGTGTAGATTTGATTGAGCTCATGTATCCAAATCTAATTATAACCTTAGAAAGTGTCCATGAAACTAAGTAATATGTGGCCTAAGGTCGAGTCAACTAGTTAATTAATTCGTGGAAGAGGAAAGCAGTCCTTTACGTAAGGTTTGTTGAAGTTGATATCATCGATGCACCTGCTCCACTTCTTGTTGGACTTCTTAACTAGCACACAGTTAGCTAGAGAAGTAGGGTAAGACTCTTGTGTAAACCTAGCCTTTAAGAGCTTTTGAACTTCTTCCTCGATGGCAACTTAGTGCTCAAGTGCAAAATGCCTTTTCTTTTACTTAACGACCTTTATAGTGGAGTCAATGTTCAACCTGTGTGTCATCACCTCAAGTAGAATTAAAGGCATATTGAATGGTGACCATGTGAAAACATATATGTTGGCTTGGAGGAAGGTAATCAATTCCTAACACAATTCAACCGAGACTGATGTTCCTATTTTTGTCGTCCGTTTAAGTGAGTTGCTAATCTAAATTTCCTTCATTTCTTTTGTTAATTCTCTTCTTGATCCTAGTTTTTCCTCAAGTGTAGACTTTATTATGAGAACCTCCCATTAAGAGATAGCTTAAAGATACAAATTCCGTGATGCTTGCTAATCATCATTACAAACACCAACTCCTATAGAAGTAATGAATTTAGCCTTCAAGTATTTCATAAAGGCTATCATTCCTATTGTGTTTTGCTATGGTTGTCCTAAAATGACATTATAAGGGGACTAAGCTCTACAGGGAGAGTTATGATTCCTTCTAGCCTAACAAGCTAGATGTTGAAGCCAAAGAGCACTTTACTGTAGGGTTTTAGCTTTTCGTCGACTTGGTAGTTCATTTAGTCATATGCCTTCTTGTAGATTATGCCTGTCGAACTTTCATTGTCAACCAATATTTTGCAGACGTCAAAATCTACAATGTTATCTCAGATCACAAGAGCATCATCATGGGTGAACATGATGCCTTTAAGGTCATCATCCAAAAAGGTGTGATACCATCCCAAGAGCCCAGATACGAGCACCAAAGAAAAAAAAAGTCAATCCGAGCTCTAGGTGGCAGTACGGGGACCAAAAAAGGAGGACATAGATGTCGGGAGGACCCAAGGCGAAGATTGGTCAGCCTTAAGCTGGCCTTGAATAAAGGCCAGCTATGTTAGCTTCAAGGCCGCCGGCCTTAGAGCCGGCCTAAAAGTAGGCCGTCGGCCTTTGTGCAAGCCTAAATAAAGGCTGCCGGCCTTTGGTGCTGGCTTATGTGTCTAGGCCGCCGGCCTTGAATGGTTTCGCACAAATTTTTTAGGATGATATAAATAGGCGTCCTTAGGGTTTTTCGAGGGAGAATGTTATTTTGGTTGTAAAACAGAGACACTTTGAGTGTGTGTGAATCTTCTTTGGAGATTTGAGAATATTGAGAATTGATTTTCACTTTATTCGTATTGTTCTTATCAAATTCTTGGTTCATATAGAATTTGTGGCAAGCATTGTTATTGAATTCTTGGAATTCTTTAACCGTAGTGATTGTTTTATAGAACGTAGCCTCTATCGTTCTATGATTTAATTGCAAATCAGTTTAATTTTATCAATCTTGGCATCTATAGATTGATAATTTTATCCATATCTTTGATTTTGTTCGTTAGTACCAAAATCCAGAAAACCTTAAAAAAAATTGTGACATTTGATTGTTATTGACGATTTGGTTTATGTGAAGGAATTCGAATCTATTTTCGAATCATTTGGTTTTAGAGCATATCCCAATTTCGTATCATTTGGTATCAGAGCACACCAAATCCTTATCATTTGGTATCAGAGCAAAGGTTGGGATCGTAAGGATTCAGAGCGAAGGTTGGATTCGTAAGGATTCAGAGCGAAGGATTCGATCAGATCGTGGATTAAATTGGTAAGGCTGTTGAATCTCAACTCAATTGTAGTTTTAATTCAATACTGTTGTTGGTTGGGAAATTTGGAAATTTATTTTGTGAATTGTATTACTGTGAATTGGTGATTAGGCTGTAGTTGAGAATTAGGGTTTTGCTAAATTCAATTGTTGGGTGTTGAATTGCTATGAATTGGTGTTTGAGGCTGTTGTTGAGAATTGGGTTGTTAGTGAATTTCTATTGCTGACTATTGAAGGGTAGAGATGTCGTCGCAAGGAAGTGTTCAAAACAACAACAATAGGAATGATGCTGATAATGGGGGTGAGGTTGTGACTAGGGCTGAGTTCAATCAAATCCAAGAAAATCTTATATTGATTATGGAGAGATTGGAGGTTAAGGATAGAAGAAGCCATAGTGGTGCAGGAATTAGGAGGAGACACTCTAGTAGTGAATCTGATGCTAGTAGTGGAAGGAGTGAGAGAGGAAACAATGTTGACAGGCGTAAGGGGATTGAAAACATCAAGCTGAAAATTCCACCTTTCATTGGTAGTAGTAAACTAGAGGAATTCCTAGACTGGGTGCCACGGGTTGAGAAGGTGTTTGACTGTTATGAGTTGGATGAGCGCATGAAGGTGAAAATGGCATCTTTAGCATTTTCTGAATATGCTAGTCTGTGGTGGGATAAATTACAAATTGAGAGACATAGGGCTGATGAGGAGAAAGTACGTTCATGGGCTTTGATGAAAAGGTTGATGAGACGCAGATTTGTGCCAGACTACTATAAACAGGAGATGCTGATGGAGTTGCAATCCTTGAGGCAGGGTAAGAGGAGCATAGAAGAGTATGTGAAGAAGTTTGAGACACTAATGGCAAGATGTGATATTAGGGAATCATCAAATGAATCCATAGCTCGTTTCATCATTGGGTTGAAGATGGACATTGCCAGTGTAGTAGAACTCCAGCATTATCAGACTCTTGAAGATGTGATTAAATTAGCCAGTCGGGTTGAGCGGCATCAGTGTAGGCGGGATCATAAATCATATCAACACCATAAGTTAGATGATGGTGAGAGGGAAAAGGAAAGGAAGGAAAAGGGAAAGGTTGTCGCTAATGAGGCTGTTGACCAAACACAAAAAAAGAGGAGCAGAGATATCAAATGTTTTAAGTGTTTAGGACTTGGCCATATTGCTTCTCAATGTCCTAATAAAAGGGTTATGGTCATCAAGGGGGACAAAGTTGAGAGTGAGGAAGAAGAACAGAAGAGTACTGAGGCAAAAGAGGAAGATGAAGACGTTAGAGTGAGTCCAGTACAGGGAGACTTGCTAATGGTTAAGTAGGATGAAGCTATTCATAATCAGAGAGCCAATTTATTTCATATCCAAAGCATGGTGCAGGGGAAGACTTGTTTGATTGTGGTTGACATAGGTAGTTGCACTAATGTTGCTTTAGCAAGCTGGGTTACTAAGTTGGGTTTACAGGTGGAGCAGCATCCAAGACCTTATGCACTTCATTGGTTGAGTTCACAGGGAGTTGTTCATGTACAAAAACAGATTCGTGTTCCATTGTTTATTGGTGATTATACTGACGAGATTGTTTATGATGTAGTTCCCATGGAAGCTACACATTTGATCCTAGGAAGACCTTAGTAGTATGACCTCATAGCCAAGTATGATGGATACACCAATGAGTATACCATTCAGCAACAGGACAAGACATACAAGCTTCTTCCTATGAGTCCAACTGAAGTACAACACACAAGACTGATTTGCCTTAAGAAGCCCAAGGGAAAGAGGAGTCTGTTTATGTGGTCTAGCAGGATGGACGATACAGATTTGAGGTCGAATCATTTTCAACATGGAGGGAATGATACAATCCCAAGAGCCCAGATACAAGCACCAAAGAAAAAAAAAGTCAATCCGAGCTCTAGGTGGCAGTACGGGGACCAAAAAAGGAGGACATAGACATTGGGAGGACCCAAGGCGAAGATCGGCCAGCCTTAAGCCGGCTTTGAATAAAGGCCGGCTCGTAGGCCGCCGGCCTTTGTGCAGGCCTAAATAAAGGCTGCCGGCCTTTGGTGCCAGCCTATGTGTCTAGGTCGCCGGCCTTGAATGGTTTCGCACAATTTTTTTAGGATGATATAAATAGGCGTCCTTAGGGTTTTTCAATGGAGAATGTTATTTTGGTTGTAAAACAGAGACACGTTGAGTGTGTGTGAATCTTCTTTAGAGATTTGAGAATATTGAGAACTGATTTTCACTTTATTCGTATTGTTCTTATCAAATTCTTCGTTCATATAGAATTTATAGCGAGCATTGTTATTGAATTCTTGGAATTCTTTAACCGTAGTGATTGTTTTATAGAACGTGGTCTTTATCGTTCTATGATTTAATTGCAAATCAATTTAATTTTATCAATCTTGGCATCTATAGATTGATAATTTTATCCATATCTTTGATTTTGTTCGTTAGTACCAAAATCCAGAAAACCCTAAAAAAAATTGTGACATTTGATTGTTATTGACTATTTGGTTTGTGTGAAGGAATTCAAATCCATTTTCGAATCATTTGGTTTCAGAGAACATCCCAATTTCGTATCATTTGTTATCAGAGCACGCCAAATCCTTATCAAGATGATGGTAGTGTTAACTTCTAGTTCTTTGACTAAGTACTTAGTACACTTGGATAATTCCTTGATCAGGCATAAGCCTTGCTCAAGGAGATCAATCATCCCTTAATGGCTAGTCCTCCTACTATTGTGTTAATAGTTTCTCTAGTGGGATAAGCTTCTTGTTCTTGGTGTGTTTGTCCTTGGCCTTAGCAACCTCATTTTGGGGGTCAATCATTCTCTATGATGTACTTACATAGATAACCTTGTTAGATAAAGTCCTCTAGAGCATTATTTAACTCGATGCAGTTCTCAATGATGTAACCCCTGTCTCAATCGAAGTCACAATATTTGATGGAGTTTTTTCTTGAAGGATTAATCCCCATCTTATCAGGCCAAGTAACAATATCTTGATCTCATGTCTCTATAAAGATATCAGCTCGAGGCTTATTCATGGGGGAGTGTTGCTCATAGAAAGGGATGCCACTCTTTCTACTAGCATTACTAATTCAAGCAAACCCATTATTCTCTACAGCAAGGTCGAGTCTATCTTTTGTAGAGGGTTGGTCTTTACCATTCTTCTTTTTATTGAATGACTCCTACTCAGCTTATCTCCTTTCCATTATGGCATCTTCCTAAGCAATATAATCCATGGCTCTTTCTTAAAATTCCTTATCATTTTTAAGCTTATGTTAGGTGAGGGAGTAGTAGAATTGGGACCTATCCTTTACACCATTGACTGCTACATTCAAAGTAACACTCATATCTACATTGAGGATTTTGCGCATTACTTAACTAGACCGAGAGATGTAATCTCTAAGTGTCTCATCTTGCTTGTATCTAATGAGGTTAAAAGTTGAGGAATCTCGTTTTTGCATTTTTCTCATCAAGAAGTATTGATAAAACTACATAGCAAGCTCTTGAAAATTTGGAATGGAATTGGTCTTTCGACCTTGGAACCATGTGTGCATAACTTTCTTGAGTGTTCCTAGAAAGGCCTTACAAGCTATGGCATTGGAGACACCAAGGAAGCTCATCCGAGCTATGTAATAGTTCAAATGATTGAAGGGGTCAATGATCCTATCATAAAACTCCAATTTAGGAATTCAAACATGGGGTGGGAATTGCTTGTCTCAGATTTCTTAGGTGAAGGGAGAGTTTCCCATTATGAACATATCTCACAACTTGAGTTTCCTAGTATCTTTGAGTTTGTTAAGGCACTTGATCATATTATCTGCATCATTAATTAACTTATCAGCTAAAGATCTTATGGACTGTGCCTTAAGGTTTTCATTCTTTTTGTTGTTTTGATCACCCCCTTAAATTAGGAGCTCTATTTAGGTTTTGTGGTATGTTCCTGTTGCGTTGTGAAACACTATGCCCTACTACTCACTATGAGGGTATGAATGACATTGGGAGTGTTCATTAATTTTGTGAACTTAAGTCTCACAAATGACGATTCTTAACCACCAAATCAACTAGTTGCCTCTTGAGTCGTGCAACCCTATCGTATGCCTTGCTACACATTTGGTGGTGCAAGTGGCACCAAAGGGTGGTTATGTTCATTAGTTGGAGGGTTGCCATTGCCGAGAAATTCTTGCTAGAATTTCGTCCCAATCTTATGCTAGCCATGAGTCATTGTTGGCCTTTAGACATTAGGTGCCTATTGTTGATTACTCTACTTGCCTTAAATTAGTTTTAGGCTAGATTGAGCCTTCAAACTCATAAATTCCAACCTATAAGAAGAACAAATGTGAGCTAGGTGTCTTCGAGGCTTAGAATCCAACACTCAAGTCAAAGAAGCAACATAAGGGTAAGTTAATTAAAGTTTGTAGGTGGTATTAGATAATTTACCTGGTTAAAGGGATCTCCTTTTTATAGTATTTGCATAGGGCTATATTTTTTTAGAGTAAATCTTCCTTGAAGACACCTTGTTCGTTATAGGATAAATTCAATACAATGTGTTCCTCAATAGATTAGATTACTTTCTTAATTTAAACTCACTAGCTAGGGCACTTTCTTGTTCTATTACTTATCTCAAGCAAAGTGGGCTTTAGGCCTAAAGCTGTTATGGGCTTATAACACTAATAAAACCAAAGGAAACCTCACTTAAGAAGGAAATTAGCTAAATAAAAAACATTAAAAATAATTGATTAAAGGATAAATAAAGGAACTGGTTAAAAAAAAAAAGGTAAAAGAATAATCGATCCCATCCAAACATGAAAATCCAACCTAAGCCAATTTAGGAAGTTCAAGTCACTAGACCAACTACTGGACTGGTCAACCATTGCTAGTTGATCTTGCTTAGGCATGCCTCCTAGTTGGCTTTCCCTTAGTTGATCTTTCCTCGATTGATCCTTAAACCTTTGTATGCTCAAATATATTTCTAAACTCGGCATGAATCTTTACGCTCATCCTATACCCTCAATCTCAATCCTTGGTTCCTATTTCTATCAATTTCACATAGGTGAGTCATAGACTAGTTTTCCACCACCTATAGCGAGATAGGCATCTAGATGAAATGGCTAGTAGTTTAGGCACTAAACCACTATATGCGAGTAGGCAAGTTGATGATATGGTTAAACACTATGACACGAGATGCATATTCTAGACTTTCTAAGCATTAATAGTATGGAACGCTACTATGGACAATTACTAGTGGCAAAACTAGTGCAAGGCAAGTTATGTTGACATTGAAATTAGATGATTAAAGGCTTGCTACCAACCTAAAAGTAAAATAATGTATTATATAAGCATGCCTGCAATATCTCAAGTGATTGTGATTGTGATTGTGATTGTGATTGATGTGATGTGATTGTGATTGTTATGTATCTTTGTAATAGGCATTGTTGGTCATCCATATTTGAGACTTTGTTTTCAAGTGTGGATGATTTACAAGAGATTGAACCATATGACTACCTTAGGACTTGTACTATAGGAGCAAGACTATCAATAGTTATTGTAGAGACTACGAGCAATAGTGTAACGCCCCAAAACCTAGAGCATCATAGCCCGCCACATGTCATTACTACCAAGCGACACGCTAAGGCTCTAAAACTTCAACATACTTCAAAACCTACTCATATACATTATTAATCATACTAATATAACTATAATCAAATGAATGACTCATAGATGAGTCTTTCCAAATTTCATTATTTAATAACCACAAAGTCTCCAAACTACAATCTATCTCAAAAATTTCAATTTAACAATAAAACATCAATTTACAATAATTCAAAATTCTTGTCACTCTCCCTCTACATAGTAATAGTGTTCTCTTCCCATCTCATCCACGTAATGTCCCATCAAGTTTCCATTCTCATCATACTCTAGTTGTTTATCATTTTCCCTTGCAGCTAAAAAAAATGTAGGAAGGGGGGGTGAGCCTAAGCTCAGTACGTAAGTACCACACCCACACGCGCATGACACACCACATTAATATCACATGCAAGTATATAGCATTTATCCTCAACACATTCAATATTCATTTACACATCAACACTAACAATGAATTATAACACATAGGTGTCCTCATGACCCCGGTACATACAACATTTGTCCTAGTGGGAACTACCTCTACAAGCCCCATCTAACCTTAATGGGAACTGCCACTGTAGGCCCCATCTAACCCTAATCTACCTCAGAACATTTCGATACACGGCTCCACTAGGGACAACACAGCATACCAATCATCGAGGTGCCCCCTAGGGATCTACCACTATAAGCTCCTAAGTCGAACTAAGCACAAGTAACATATCTCATTCCATTCACATAACATTGTGTTACTTCATGATACCACGTAATTCACATTATATCTCAACATTTCATTATTTCATATGCAATTAATTAAATAGCTTCCTAACAATTACATACAACAGACAAAGTAAGCACATGCCTAGAATCCTAGCCTTACGCATTTCTTGTCCCAAACTTAAGCTAAGTCGATATCTATATAATCAACACATTAATCTTGGCACCAATCCAACATAATATAACTCTCCTAATTCCTCTTATTCTATTATGTCATCTAAGGTTTTACTAATTGTTTTGGTTATGTGGAACTTGGTTAATTAAGAAGATAATTTGATATATAATAATAATGTTCATCACTTAACACAGCAATGTTGGAGGTCGTGTTGCCTAACATAGGCTAGTACACGACCATGTTAAGGTCGTGTATCTCTGGGTATGACTTTTGGACTCAACACGGTCGAAACATGACCGTGCTGGGAGGTCGTGTTCTTCTCACTTTAACATGGGGACAACATGATCGTATTAAATGGTCATGTATCTCTCGAGACACTTTGTAATTCAACACAGTTGAAACACAACCGTGTTAGGGACCGTGTATCTCTCGGTATACTTAGGTAAATTAACACGAGAGCAACACGATCGTATTTGATGGTCGTGTATCCCTCAATTCATTTTTTAAACCCTTAATTCATCCAATCACCTCATTCTCTACTTCTAAGCTTAAGTAAATCCAAACATACACATTATCATCTCTTACCTGATCCGAATTTCGCTTGAAACTCCCAATCCAATCACTCCCGTGCTTAGTCAATCCATCCTCGAGTTTGATTTCTATGAACAACCAAATGGATTTTGTACGTGACTCTCCTCTTAATAAAATATGTATTGAAATGATTAAAACCATACCTTTTTGCTTTGTTGCGCTACTTCCTCGGATTATTTTAGGTCTTCTTAGACAAGCTCTCTCTCTCTTTATGTCACCTAGTCTCTCTAGGTGGCTGAAATCATGAAAGTGTGTAGAAAAGAAAGGAAGCCTAAGTTAGTTTCACATTTATAGTCCCACTAGGAAAAGACGAAATTGCCCCTTATCCTACATGTCTATTTACGACTTTGCCATTCGTCATATTTTTATACATATATCTATTTATTTATTTATATAAAAAAATAACGTGTATTACATTCTTCCCCCCTTATTAAAACTTTCATCCTCAAATGTTACTTGGAATTGGGAAAAGTTCTGGATGCTTTCTCTTCATTTCTTCTTCTAATTCCCATGTCACCTCTTGCTCAATTTGATTTGTCCACTGTACTTTGACATAAGGAATTCTTCTTCTTCTTAGCACTTGTTCCTTAGTATCCACTATCCTCACAAGTTTCTCTATCAAGGACAAGTCTGGTTGTACTTTCAAAGGTTCCATGGCCATCACTTAAACTGGGTTTGGTACAAATTTTCTTATCAAACATGAAACACATCATGTACTCCAGCCGAACTTGGCAATAGAGCCAACCTGTACGCAACTGTTCTGATTTTTTCTAGAATTTCGAATAAACCCACATATCTTGGATTCAACTTACCTCACAGTCCAAACTTGATTACCCCTTTAGTTGGAGATAGCTTCAGTAAGACTTTATCTCCCACTTGAAATTCTAGAGGGTGTCGCCATTTGTTTGCAAAACTTTTCTGGTGACTCTAGGTTGATAGGATCCATTGCCTTATGATTTTAACTTTTTCTATTGTTTCTCATACTATCTCAAGCCCCAGTACTTGTCTTTCTCCCACTTCATCCCAGTGTAAGGGAGATATGCACTTCCTGCCATATAATGCTTCATAGGGAGTCATCTGTATAGTAGCCCAGTAACTGTTGTTATAAGCAAATTCTACTAGAGGCAGATGATCACTCCAGTTACCCCATTGATCCAATGTATAAGCTCATAGTAAATCTTCCAGAATTCGAATAGTTCTTTCAAATTGCCCATCTATCTAGGGATGAAATGCTATGCTAAACTAGAGTTTGGTTCCCAAAGCTTGATGCAGACTTTTCCATAATTTTCTCACAAAACGAGTATCCCTGTCAAATGTAATCGTAGTTAACATCTCATGTAATCTGACAATCTCTTTAATGTACATTTGAGCAAGCTTTTCTAGTCTGTAGTTTACCCTAATCAACAAGAAACGTGCGAACTTGGTCAATCTATCTACTATCACCCAAATCGCATCATATTTCTCCCTTGTTCTCGGGAGTGTTGTGATAAAATCCATAGTTACATGTTCCCACTTCCATTCGGGTACAAGAAGAGGTTGTAACTCACCAGCTGGCCTCTGGTGTTCAATCCTTATTTGTTGACAGGTGAGACACCTGGATACGTATTCAGCTATCTCTCGTTTCATATTTTTCCACCAGTAAGTGTTCTTGAGATCCTTGTACATCTCAGTGTTTCCTATGTGTACTGTATACCCTAAGTAATGGGCTTCCTTCATAATCTTCCTCTTTAATTCTATGTGATTTAGAACACACCATCTATTACCATACTTGACTACTCCTTTAGTGTTCAACACAAATTTCGTGGCTTCCCCTTATTCTACCTTATTCCTTATCTTTTGAATTTCAAGATCTTCCATTTGTGCAGTTTTAATATGATCTAGAAGATTGGGATGGATACTAAGTGTAGCCAACCTATTCCCCACTTCCCGTGTCATCACTTCTAATTTCAACTTATCCATATCTTCTTCTGAGATGTCATTAATCCTGCAATATTTATGTGTTTCTTCCTACTTAAAGCATCTGTAACCACATTTGCTTTTCTAGGGTGATAATGAATTTCCACATCATAATCATTTATCAGTTCTAGCTACCTTCTTTACCTTATATTCAACTCCTTCTAAGTAAACAAATACTTCAAATTTTTGTGGTCTGTAAAGATTTTATACTTCTCCCCATAAAGATAGTGTCTCCACAATTTCAGTGCCAAAATCACAACTAATTCCAAGTCATGGGTGCGGTAATTCTTTTCATATTGTTTCAACTGGCAAGAGGCATATGCAATGACTTTCCCATTTTGCATAAGCACACACCCTAAACCTTAATTTGATGCATCACTGAATACTTCAAATTCTTCTCCCGTCTTTGGTAGAGTCAACACTAGAGCTATCATTAATTTATTTTTCAATGCTGTGAAGCTACACTCACATTCCTCACTCCATACAAACTTAGTCTTTTTCTTTGTCAGTTGAGTCAATGGAGTTGCTAACTAGGAGAATCCTTCTACGAAGCTTCTGTAGTACCCAGCTAATCCCAAAAAACTCCTTACTTCTATTACAGTCCTTGGTCATGGCCAGTCACTTACTGCCTTCACCTTCTCAGGGTCTACCGATATTCCTTTCTTATTCATCACATGTCCTAAGAAAGATGCCTATTCTAACCAAAATTCACACTTACTGAATTTTGCATAAAGTTTTTCTTCCCAAAGTCTTTCTAATACAGTTCTAAGATGTGCTTCATGTTCTTCTCTACTTTTAGAATAGATGAGGATATCATCTATAAAAAAAAAAACACTACAATTTGATCTAACCAGTCTCTAAGCACTCTATTCATGAGGTCCATAAAGGCTGCTGGAGCATTTGTCAAACCAAAAGGCATCACTCAAAACTCGTAACGCCCATACTAAGTCCGGAAAGCAGTTTTCAATATGTCTTCCTCCTTAATTATTAACTGATGGTATCCCGATCTCAAGTCAATTTTGGAGAAGAGTTGAGCTCCTTGTAATTGATCAAATAGATCATCAATCTTAGGGAGAGGGTATTTGTTCTTGATTGTAACTTGGTTTAGCTCCCTATAATCTATACATAGTCTCATACTCCCATCCTTCTTCTTGACAAATAGCATTGGAGCACCCCATGGTGAGACACTTGGTCTAATAAACCCACTATCTTGAAGCTCTTGAAGTTGAGTCTTCAGTTCAGATAGTTCCGTAGGTGCCATCCTATATAGTGCTTTAGATATGGGTGCCATTCCCGGTATAAGATCAATACAGAACTCTTTCTCTCTGGATGATGGTAAACTCGGAAAATTCTCGAGAAAAACATCTATATACTCATTCACTACTTACACAATTCTCAATTACTTAACTTGCCCTATCTCTATTGATAAGGTTGATAATCTTCCTTTATTCCACAACTTGTATGTTGGAAAGGTCGCAGGCCTTTATGGATCTAACTTGTATATAATTTTCTCCTCATCAAGAAAATCAAACTTAACCACTAGATTGTGACAATCTATAATGGTGTGATACTTATACAACCAATTCACCCTTAAAATTAGATCAAACTCTATCATCTCTAATACAAACAATTCAATTGGCATTTTCTTGCCATGTATTACAATCTTTACATCTTTACACATTTGATCTAATTTTCCCTTTACTCCAAATGGAGTATTTACAATCATAGCATTCTCCAATACAACAGGTTTTAATCCACATACATTCATAAATATAGGTGATATACAAGAATGCGTTACAGGAAAAGCATGTCCCTTCAGGCCAATTACACTGTTGCAAATCATGCAGTCCTAAACATCTAGGACATCTCACACCTTAACCTGCATGTGGTAGGGGAGGCAATGCTAGAGGTGTGGGCCAAATATAAAGAGGTCTACGAACATAAGCCATAGGTTTGGCTAGATGTACAGCAGGCCTCTTCCCTTTATTTGCATAAGATATGTTGGAAATAGGCCTTTTTCCTAAAACTGATCCTGTTCTGCGTGATAATTGTTCCTCTATTCTCTTTTTGCTCTGCTCTAAGTATTTTGCTTTATCAACTACTCCTACATAAGTAGTTAATTGAAAAGCCCCCAGTTCATGTTGTAGAGTAGGCTCTAGTCCCCTCAAAAATCTCCTAACTTATGAGGCATCATCTCCTCTCATCACCTCTGGCAAGAATTTACTCAAACGGTTTAGCTCCACTACATATGCCTCAACAGATTTACTGCTCTACTGGCAGTTATAATAATCCGCCTCCATTTTGTCCCTAATGCTGCTAGGGAAGTACTTCTCATAAAAAAAATTCCTTAAACCTTTGCCATTGGTCAAGAGCTCTTTAATCTGAACATACTAGTCCACTAATCTACAGTTGCTCCTTCAACATATAAGCAGCATACCTCACTTTTCTATCTTCTAGGACCATGAAGGCTTCAAAGGTCCTCTCAGTCTCAATGATCTAATATTTAGCCTCTATTGGATCATCAACCTTTAGGTGAAATTCCTTAGCTAGTCTTACAAATTTATCTAACCCACAAGGTTCTTCTACAGGCCTGACAAATCTCACAGCCTATTGTTGTTGTTGTGCCAACATTCCCACTAAAGCATTTACAATCTCTAGCAGCTGAGCAGCAGTGACATTAGCCTGCTCTAGGGTTTCCTACTAAGGTGGCCTTTGAGGGTTCCTATCCTCTAGGGCATCTCTACCCTGTCTAGCATTAGATGAACCCTGCCTGATATTTCTTCTTAGAGACATTCTATGTAAATTAAGACAACAGAATGATTCTAGTGTTAGAATTTATAAGGGGAGTTTGTGATAGTATACGTCTATGTATACTCAAGCTCAAACATATGTATATTCCTATACGAAATTAAACAGGAATATTCAACAAATGACATCCGCATTGAATATTAAGATTACCACAACATAATAGTTATCCCCTAATTTGCCCACTCTCTTCATTCTTATGGATCTATAGATCATTTATTTGATCTTCTAAAGATTTCAACTTAACTTCCATTAATTGAATTCTACACCTTTTAGATCATTAGTTAATTTTAGAAGTCATCAACTAAATCTCCACTTGATCACATCTTAAATTCTAAAAAGCATCAAAATCTAGTGTTCTGAAACTACTTACTTCTTTTCTTTCGATCAAAACCTAAGCTTCTAGGGATCATCAACCTATACTCCTATAGATCATAAACCTAAAGCTCTTATACCACTTAAGCTGTAACACCTCAAAACCTGGAGCACCACAACCCACCATGTGTCACTACTATTGAGCGACACGCTAAGGCTCTAAAACTTCAACATACTTCAAAATCTGCTCATATACATTATTAATCATACTACTATAACTATAATCAAATGAATGACTCACAGATGAGTCATTCCAAATTTCATTATTTAATAACCACAAAGTCTCCAGCTACAATCTATCTCCAAAATTTCAATTTAACAATAAAACATCAATTTACAATAATTCAAAATTCTTGTCACTCTTCCTCTACATAGTAATAGTGTTCTCTTCCTATCTTATCCATGTAATGTCCCACTAAGTTTATGTTCTCATCATACTCTAATTGTTTATCATTTTCACCTACAGCTAAAAAAAATGTAGGAAGGGGGTTGAGCCTAAGCTCAATATGTGAGTACCACACCCACATGCGCATGATACACCACATTAATATCACATGCATGTATGCAGCATTTATTCTCAACACATTCAATATTCAATTCACACATCAACACCAACAATGAATTATAACACATGGGGGTGCTCATGACCACGATACATACAACATTTTTCCTAGTGGGAACTACCTTTGCAGGCCCCATCTAACCCTAATCTACCTCAGATCATTTCGATATACGGCTCCACTAGGGACAACGCGACATACTGATCACCAAGGTGCCCCTAAGGATCTGCCACTGTAGGCCCCTAGGCCGAGCTAAGCACAAGCAACATATCTCATTCCATTCACATAACATTATGTTACTTCATGATACCATGTAATTCACATTATATCTCAGCATTTCATTATTTCATATGCAATTAATTAGATAGCTTCCTAACAATCACATACAAGAAACAAAGTAAACACGTACCTAGAATCCTAAACTTACGCACTTCTTGTCCTAAACTTAAACTAAGTCGATATTTGTATAATCAACACATTAATCTTAGCACTAATCCAACATAATATAACTCTCCTAATTCCTCTTATTCTATTAAGTCATCTAAGGTTTTACTAATTGTTTTTGTTATGTGGAACTTGGTTAATTAAGAAGATAATTTGATATATAATAATAATGTTCATCACTTAACAGAGCCATGTTGGAAGCCGTGTTGCCTAACATGGGCTAGTACACAATCATGTTAAAGGTTGTGTATCTCTTGGTATGACTTTTGGACTCAACACAGTCAAAACATGACTGTGTTGGGAGGCCGTGTTCTTCTTACTTTAACATGGGGGCAACACGACCGTGTTGAATAGTCGTGTATCTCTCGAGACACTTTGTAACTCAACATGATCGAAATACGACCGTGTTGGGGAACGTGTATCTCTCGGTATACCTAAGTAAATTAACACAAGAGCAACACGACCATGTTGAATGGTCGTGTATCCCTCGATTGATTTTTCAAACCCTTATTTTTCTACCCTTAATTCATCCAATCACCTCATTTCCTACTTCTAAGCTTAAGTAGATCCAAACATACGCATTATAATCTCTTACCTGATCCGAATTTTTCTTGAAACTCCCAATCCAATCACTCCCATGCTTAGTCACTCCGTCATTGAGTTTGATTTCTTTGAACAACAAAATGGATTTCGTGGGTGAATCTCGTCTTAATAAAATATGTATTGAAATGATTAAAACCGTACCTTTTTGCTTTGGTGCACTACTTCCTCGAATTATTTTAGGTCTTCTTAAACAAGCTCTCTCTCTCTTTGTGTCACCCGATCTCTCTAAGTGGCTGGAATCGTGAAAGTGTACAGAAAAGAAAGGAATCCTAAATTAGTTTCACATTTATAGTCCCACTAGGAAAAGATGAAATTACCCCTTGTCCCACATGTCCATTTATGACTTTGCCATTCGTCATATTTTTATACATATATCTATTTATTTATACATATAAAAAAAATAATGTGTATTACAAATAGAGAACTTAGATTTAATATAAAAGACTTAGAGTTTATATTTACTCTTATAGTTAAAGATAATTGATGACACTAGTGGGATTAGTAATTAGCTTCATTATTGTTTTGATCTAAACAATAAAGAATTATGGGTAGGGTTTATATTTTTGAGATTTTGGAAGATTAAGTATTATGAGAATTTATTTGTGGATTTTAGTCAATGGTTTTTGAGTTCCACATGTTGTTGGAGCGTAAACTTATGGGGTTCATCTGTTGGTCATTTTGAATCAACGGGATCTAAAATTTATTTTTTATTTATTTATTTTTGGATTTTTGGCAATTTGGTTTGATTTGAGTCTTTTCTCGAGTTTAAAACCCTATAAATGACCTAATGAGTTTGGAAGGGTGTGTGCTTGATTATTTTAGGACAATATCTCGTGGTTTAACTTTGTTGTTAGGGCTTTTTGCTGTGGTGTATTTCACTATATGGTTCATCTTTAGCACTTTATTAAGAGCAGTGTCTTAAGGTGTATGATCATGTCTGGGTTTACACGGTTCAATCTCTTGTTACTCAAAAATCTTCTCATAAAGACACACTCCGATACGATACGCTTCGCTTCGCTTTTAAGATCTAAATATCATTTTATCTTTCAAATGTGGCGCATGGTTTTAGGGCTTGGTGTATAAAGAGATATTTTTCAATTGTTATTAGCTTTTCGGGAGATTAATAGGAATAGCAAAATTTCTATGGTGTGTGTGTGTGAAAAAATTCTCTTGAAAAAAATCAATAAATCATTTAATGCACTTACTTGGTTTTCTAGAGATAAGCAGGCCATAATATCAAAGCAAATTATTACTAAATTCTCACTTTGAAGGCAAATATTTTCCTGATCTTTATTTAACTTGTCATAATAATTTTGAAATGTTGTCATTACTAAATTCAGGAAAATATATTAGAAGTTTTTTATTTATATCCTCTAAAGATAAACGGATAAAGTATAAAAGTTTACCCGTACCCTAACTGTAAGGTACAAGTTCTTAAATTTTAAAACTAGAGCTTATCCTATAACTCATTTGAATCACCTATAAAACTTACAAAATACAAACTACCCTTTAGAACCTATAAATTTTGCCTTTCATTCTAAAAGCATTAGTTTATAAGATATTGAAAGAGTAATTTATATATAATATTATAAGTTATTCAAATATAAAACCTATAGAACCTATAGCAAAACCTATAAAAATTTTAAAAAAATGTATATTTTCATCTTCATTATTTTAAGTTTATATGATTTCAATAAGCAAATAGGAAAAAATATAAAGTTGAAAAGAAAAATTAGGAAAATTAAGGAAAAATTGGAAAACGTAAAGTGAGTGTTTAGGTTAATAACTTATGAGTCTAAACTCATTTATTTTTCTTTTTACGAAAACATTTATTGGCCAAAAAATATGATATTAGTATTTATTATTTATTTATTAATATTAGTTAATAATTTTTTTATAAGATGGGTACATAATACCTTGAAACTTGTACCTTATATACCTCAATATACAAGATATAAGGTAGGTATAAGGTAGAAAGACCTCATATTTATATCCTACCTTACAAAAGTAGATTCTATAAATGTATACCCTATACAACAAAAGTACCTTATAACCTTCAATACCTACTTGGAGCCTACCTAATCAAGTAGGGTATATGTAGATACCCTATAAAACAAGATTACCCGCTCACCTCTAATATCCTATGTAATTTAAATGAGTCATTTAACTCATCTATCTTTTCACCAAATTTTGATTAAATCGTTTTTTTATTTAATGTTTTGATTAGATAATTAAAATCCTCTATATTTATATTATTACACTAAACTAAGTTTTCTTATATTGGTTACATTTGGTTATCATAATTTTAACAAACTTTTTAGTTCAATGTTTGGCTTATATATTATCCTAAGTTATTGGACAAAATGACCATTGAGATACTAAACTAATACTAAAAAAATTTTAAATCTATTTGTTAGTATAAAATTTATTTCATAATATAAAATAAACATAATTGCAAAATTCTAAAAATAACTTTTCACTAAGTTATGCATCTAAATCATTGACATTTGCTATATAGTCCATTCCAAACTCAATTCCAATGAGTTCTCCAATCACACCAAATCATCACAAAAAAATCATGTCCTATTCCAAGTACTACCCTTCATCCATTCTAATCCTCGGAGCATCGAAGGACTAGTTATGTAAATCTAAAAAGATTGAACACCCATTACGTTTGATATACTAAATAATAGATAATAGATAATAGATATTAAGCTGAAATAAAGGTATAGTCCGTTTTTCAACTAGATAATACTAGTCTATTGAAGTTTGAAGACATAAAGTGACACTTGTTTGTGCGTATTAGTGAAGACATTTCTTGTGAAGCAAATGTTCTTTATATCTATCCATCTAATCTCAGACGGAGACGGGAGACTCGTGAAAGGCGCATGAAATTTCCATTAGTCTCCTTCATGATTTACTTTCAAAAAAAAAAAAAAAGGCAAAGGAAGTCCTCTCACGGATTTGGCTTTTCTTTGCTTTGCATGTGAATAGCTCTAATGCTAACACCCCCAACACCATTTAAAAAAAAAAAAAAAAGCTCTTGAGACATGGACAGCCTACCATATACTCATCAATTATCTAGAGCTAAACACAAACAACAACCAATCACATTATCACTTTCATATTAATATTACGTATTTATTTATTCATTCATTACTATATGTTATTAACATATTATGTTTTATATGTTATTAGCATTATCGTCATTATATAGCTATTAATGTTATCTCTTTCATTTATAATTAATTCCTAAACAATAAATTACAAGCCAAATTTAAATACGTTGAAATTGGTTTGAAAATTTGAGCACATTCAAAGATATTCCAAGCGTAATTAAATGGACGAATTCAATACTACCACTATTACTAATAATCAACTTTCCCTTTTACATATGAATATGTATTCAATACTAACATTATTAATAATCATAATCCATTATCTTTTTTTTTAACTAATTATATATTCAAAATTCTTCCAATTTTTAGTTAGCTTACAAGATATCTAACTTTTATAAATGAGTTGTTGCTAACTAACTAACTATTAACTTAAAATAACTAACTGTTAAGTACAATTTTTACTCTCTTTTTTCCATTTTCTTTTTTATATAAATTAAATATTAGCAAAGTTTTCTTCCTTTTTTTTTTCTCCCAATTATGACACAAACACACTTCCACTAAGAATTCCATATCAAAACACTCCTTTTCATAACTTCAATTTCTATTGCAACACCAACATTCAATGAACTAACTTTTCATTAAATATATTCTCATCACCAACAATTATAAACTTTTTTTTTTAAACTAAAGTACAAAAAAAATTTAATTTTTCCAGAAATGAACACTTCTATGGAATGCTTGTTATGAAAACAACTAACCTACAATATATCATAATAATACTTTTGTGTTCTTGAATTCCTTACCACCAACAACTCGACCTCAATTAATCAATTATTCAAATCTGATCACTTTGCAATCATTGACAAACTAATTCTTTAAAAGAAAAAAAAATTATGAACAACTCAACATCCATAAAAACCTTCAATATTTCTCATAATAACACTCTTTGTTTCCAAAGCATAAACAACTCGTAAATTCTTAACGTACAGTCACCAATTGATAATCAACAACTTCTTAATCATGTTTTCCTTAACCCTTTTATATCTCAAGACTTTTTTTTTCCCTTCCTCCTCAAAAATTACTCTATTTCATAGACATCCTAACTTAAATCTCAAAAACAACTATGTAAAAGATCAAATTCATACAAAATCACAATGGTACCTTGTTAAATCATGCTTCCAACTCCAACTTAGATGGCCACATCCAAATCACCACCCATAGGTGAACTCTACATTTTTCCTTTACAGTTAACCATAAAATTTATAATCCCACATTAACAAAATGATCAAATTAAGTAACTACAAATCATAACCTGAATCAAATTAGGAAAACCTAATTCTCCTAAGTCTAAGCCACCAACAAGAAAGCATTAATATTGAAGTTCTCTAATACTAGCCCTAAACTCATGTAATTAAACTTCAATTTATCATGAACTGAACTTAAGAAGTGTGCCAATTCTTACCTTTGATCCATGTCTTTTCAATCACCTAAAAACAATCTATTACAAATACTTGTTCCTCAAAAGTTCCATAAACCACAATGGATAAATAAATTAGATTCCACCCCACATCATAACAATTTAATGAAAATTGAAAGGAAATGCACTAGAATCCCATTATCTTGTTGAAGCTTGTAGTAAGCAATAGAAAGAGAGGGTTTATTTTCTTTTCTTCTTTTTTTTATCATGTCTAAGGTTTCCATATGCCTGTTACTACATGGGTGCGCACAATAAATCACCATTATCTGAAACTAAATATACAATATAGCCTTATTACTTGCAAGTTTATTAGTGAAGGAAATTATCAAAATACCTTTCTTTTTTTATTTTATTTTATGGGACATTTCATTTGGTCATTATAAATCCCAAGAATACCACCTTAAACTAACAAAACATGCACTTTCTCAACTCTCAACATCTCAAACACCAATCTCATAAAGTCAACTATGGAAGATGAAGTGCCCACCAGTGGCAAGAAGCTAGTTTGAACTCTCCACAATGACGGCTCATCCACTTGATGGGGGAGTGGAGCTAGACCTTTGTTTATAGGGATGACATGATGTTGAGGTCCTATTCACCCTAAAGTTTGGATTTCCAGCTAGCAACAATGAGGCTAAATATGAAACCTTCATCACAAGCCTAAAAATGACAAAGGGAATCGGAGCAAAAAGAATTGAGATCTTCTTTGACTCCCAACTGATTGTCTAATAGGTTAAAGGAGAGTCTACCATTAAGAATGAAGGGATAACCAAATACCTTGAAGTCGTAAAGTGCCTCTACTCAAACTTCCCATCATTAAATGTCACCAAAATTCCTTGAGCAAAAAACTCCAAAGCGGATGACCTATTAAAATTAGCCTCAACGAGCCTCTCCAACCTAGAAAAATGAGTATTTGTTAAATCCCTACCAGAGAAGAGCATAGACAAGTCTCAATAAGAATGCCTTGTCAACGAAACACAACCCCCTACAAAGCCATGTTGGATAGGCCTCATCATTGCATACCTCATAGATGGCACATTACTAGAAGAGAGGAAGAAAGCCAAAGCATTAATGCAAGAAGATGATAAGCCTTTTAGTCGCGAACCTTAAAGACCAACTCGATAAGTCCATTGAGAGTCAAACAAACATAGATAAGGGTAGTTATGATAAATATGGAAAGTACCTTGAAAGTAGAACAAATCTCTAAAATACACTCCATCATATCTTTGCATAATAAGTATGAATATCTTTGAGAAAGATACACCTAATATAAATATCTCACTATACCCTCTACTATAAATACTTGGTCAATCCACAAGGTAAAGGGCCGAATTCTTATTCTTGATTCTCCCTCTCGCTTGCCGTCACTTTTTCTTAGCTTTTCTCTAACTTAGGCATCAGATTCCAAATGCTAGAAGCAACTCCAACACCCAATAACTTATGTTTGCTCATTTATAGGCTTGTTCACCCATGAAATAGCCCAAGATCCACGCAGCAAGAACAACAATTAACAAACTTATCTAAGAATCTTTTTAAGAATTCACATGATGATTCTAGGATTGTAGGCTTTCAACATGCAATTTAAGGTTATAGGGTTTATAAAACGATAATAATAGTAATGGGATTGAAAGAAGAGTTAGCTATTTAATTAATTCAAGCCCCTTTGCGAACTCTTAAACAGATTAAAGGGGTACTCTTACCCTATTGATGGTACGATCCTATTCAAAGTAACTGTATTTAATCTTATAGTCTTATTGATCCTCAAATACTAATATATCAAATTTCAACATGTTAATTCGTTGAAATTTTACGGATCCTGCACTTGAGGTTGCTATTTTTGTTTGTAATAGTATGTTATCACATTATGTTTTTCTGGGTTTAAGATTATTATTAATTCGTTATGGTTCATGATTTGAAAAGTATTAGCATTGTCATAAAATGTAAACGCACTGTGTTTGTGTAACCATTTCTTTAGTATGTCATATATAATACATTTACCTTCTTAATGATTTTATCACTAACGATAGTAAGGTACTATCATATGAAGCTGCATATTGAGGATTGTCGGTAATCTGTTTCTGTTTTAGACTTGGTGGTTGGATAAATTATTTTCCTTTTTTTTGTTTTGTATGTTCTCATAATTATGGTGAAGATAGTAATTGAAAAATGAAATTTGGGGAAATCAAAGTTTGAATACTTAAAAAAAAGAAATGAAGGATATGGAAATACATCTTTATCGATTTCTTTTATAATAATAAATAAAATAAAAAGATAAATAATTCTAATGTTATAGGAATTTTTTAAGCATTTATTTAATTCTGCGAGATGGATTGGAGTATCATATATGGCCAAACACACAATTTGAAAAGAGAGAGAGAGCCAAAAAGAGCATTAGGTGGTCTTTATTTCGGTGGGCTGTACTCGAGTTTTTAAGGTTACTTTTGCTTGAAAACAAATTTTAAGAATGGTTGAGAATGAGCACTATGCAATTTGCAGTGTTCATTTTACAGTTTTTAAGACAAAGATGTCGAAATTGCCTGCTTCATAAATATCTTAGGAACCCAATAACCCAGATTGTGAAACATTAACCCGAACGTAAAAAAGAGAGAATTCTCAATAATCATATTTGAGTATTTTTGTGTTTACCTTCACATAATATGTTACGCCAACCCCCTTTTTCTTTTCTTTTGTTAACAGCGTTTACCCAGGTTGTGCGAACAACCAATTAAATAATCGCCTAACACATCACCATCACCAAATTATACACAAAAAACAAAAAAAGAGAGACATACAAGGCCACCTGAGTTGATCCTTTCCTAGGATATGGGTTGGGTTACTGGCCCAAAAAAGACCCTAAACTATTACCATTTTAAATTTAGACGAATCTTCCCTATTGCCTTCACCTTTCCAAACATATCCAAAATAGAAGCTCACCCGTGAAAATTCCAAAGACTCAAATAGATGGGGTAAAAAAAAAGAAAAGAAAACTATAACTTTGAAAACAACAGAAAACCCATAAAAGTTTTTTTGTTAAATAATAATAAAATAAGAAATAGTGCTTCAAAAACTCAAATGGGAAATAAATAAACAAAAGCCCATTCGTTCAAAAAGAGAAAAAAGAAAAAAAATATTCTAAGACTTACCTTCATTTCTAGTCCTATTAATGAAAAGGAGCTCATAACAACTAGCTCTTGTAAGGAATAGAACTACCATACCAAGACACTCCTTCATATTATAACCTGCCTGGTTGGGAAAGTTATCTACACTCGATAAGTTGACCACATGGGGATTAGCCATATCCTCGACATGCTACCTATGCCAATAGAAAGACGAAGACCACTCCCACCTATTCTTTGGTTGCCAATACTCATTTCGGGTATGGCAGACAGTGTGTGATATAGCTAACTACTCCCTCCCTTTCTATAAGGATTGACAGGGAGCCAAATGAGTTCTACTAGCAACGAATCAATCCAACACCAAACTCCACTAAACTTGGAGAGCAAGCCTCGCTATCACCATATACTGTATTTGGAAAGTGCGCAACAAAACACGACTTGAGGACCCCACCACTAACATCTCCTTCTTAGCTAATCAAATTAAATCTTACATCTATATAGAATAATTTGATAAGACCTCATATACCAATTACTACAACTACTACAAGTATGGTACTAAAATTATAATAAAATAGTTATTAGTGTTATATTGTGATGTAACCGTCTCTAACATATATATCTTTATCTCCAATCAATAAATAATGAATTACCCAAAAAAAAAAAAAACTAGCTCCAAGATCAACTCTTACATCAAATCAAGTCTAAAGACCATGCATGACCAGATTTAGCCCATGCGACTGCTGATGAGTTAATTAAGGAGCTCTACCCGGGCTTATAGTCATGTTTTTTTTTTTTTTTCCTTTGTTTGGATATATATAACAAAAACGATATGAAACCCTCCACGACACAATACAGCAATACCCAATTGTCCTGCAGGAAATTTGATCGCACCAAAACTACCCCATTGGTGCAGAGATTGGCTTGCCCCTGCTCGACGGTATGGAAAAAGTGATGAATTTCCATCAATTAGCAATAATGTGCCAAGCCGAGCCAATTACTCAGGCACGAGATTCAGCTACAGTAAGGTCTCATCCTATGGAAGTGGCTCAGCCATTGAATAAACAGTGATAAAAAGGTCATGAGTAAAAAATGCTTATCAACCGCCAAGTGCCCACGGCATAGGATCTCTCGTCCAGTGCCGACGTTCATTTTCATTTTATACAACCCAAAAATTCACATCCCATGATCAATATGATAATTAGCTCATGGATCTACATAACATTTAAAAAAAAAAAAACACCCACAATATCTTTTTGATTGGCTCAAAATATTTGCAAATTAACCCACATCATACTACAGCTCAGAGGTTAAAATAAGTGGCTCCCGTAGTAAAAATGACTGGATCAGCTTTCAACCATCGGTTCCGGACCAGATTGCTCTGCAGAACATTTGTGGGATTGGCGTACTGAATTGAAAAGGATATCCTTGATGACCTAGAGGAAGGGATATAGATTTAGTACATGTGCAAGTTTAAGTAAAAAACATCAATACATTAAGAAAACTCACCTGGGACATTAGACCGTGCACTTGCTCCACAGTTATTTTAGCACTGTCACGAGTAATCTTAGCAAGTTGTGAATCTTCCTGTAATATCGTCAAAACAGGACATGATCATCAATGAAGTGTATTTCTACAATACAAAGAAAATTGAAAAATTGACAAACGTGTGCTGCCTCGGTTTAACCAATACCCACTTCAGTGTTGTTTGATCTTTTTTCTTTAGGCTTGTAAAATACGTAATATGCTGCAATTACAGCCACTATAGCTGCGCAAACAGTTCTGCCCATCTGACATAAGCCCTAACCAATATCTAAGGTGTAGTAAATTACATAATTAATGTCAGATTTTATTAGAATTAGTAATAGATTTAACTAGTTATTATGTCCAGCATTCTATTTATTAAAAATAGCAGTAAAATATTTTTCCTAGCTGTAAAATATTTTTTCCTAGTACATATCTTGTTTCCTATTTTGTTCCCATAGCCAAGATCTTAGAAGATCCCCAATTCCGTAATGTAGCCTATAAAAGATCATTGTACCTTTATCTCTATGAAGCAGGATAATCACATATTTCTCTACATTCTCTTCATGGTATCAGAGTGGTTCTAATCTTGGGAATCGTGCTATTTTGTTTCACAAACCAAGTGCTCTTTTGGCCTTCATTGCCAATCAAAGTTTTTTCTTCAATGTCAAATATTACGGAAAACCAAGCACACGACCAAAACTTCTCTCAATCTCAAAATGGAGAGTAGGTATTGGATCAAATCATCACAACTCAACAACAAACCCTTTTCAATAAAAGCTCTTCCGGTGTATCCAATAGTGATCTCCAAATTATGGTTCCATCCTATCAATCGGATGGAACAAACTGCTCATCTTGGTCCCAAGTTGTTTGGACCTATCTCAAAGGAAAAAACAAAATTAGCCACTTAGATGGAACTGGGCCTTAGTCAAGACAAACCTAGTTTTTCTGCCTGAGATGTTGAAGACTCCATGATAATGTCATTGCTGTGGACATCCATGGTACCTTCCATTGGAAAAAATTGCATGTTCTCCCATCAGCCCATGCTATTTGGGAAACTTAGAAGGAGAGCTACTGAAAGAAGGACAAGACAGCCATATACAAAATAAGGACCAAGTTAGCAGCTTGTAAGCAAGGAAATAACTCAATTACTGAGTATTATAATATCTTGAAAGGCTTGTGGCTCAAAATGGACCATTTCCAAGATCTCCAGATGGAGTATACTCAAGACACAAGAACTTTTATGAGTTTTTTTTTTTTTGGATAATTTATAATTTATTGATTCAAATAAAGTTTTACATTTGTCAAAGAATAGTTGGAATTACATCTCTAAGAAAAAAATTTCAGGATTGACATGTATTGATACAATGAATGCTCTATCAAATTACATCCTAGTGACATAAAATCTGATCTGGTTGGCTAAAAGAGTAGTACTAGGACGACAACTCCCAAGGCAGACTTTGTTGCAAGTCCTCCATAGGCAATAAATTGCAGCTGTGATACTTGCTCTCCATGTTTAGTGGGAGAGGAAGGGCAATTGAGCCGTTATGATCAGTGTGATTGTAGCACTTTGCCAATCTTTGAACGAAGAAGGGCATTGTATGGCATCACACACCAATCCCCATACTTGGGATGTGAATCCATAGTTAAAGAATAAATGTGAGTGATCCTCTGATCCTTGCTGGCAGAGAAAGCATATCGAGGATGTGGCTACTCCCCATGAGACTAGTTTATCGAGGGTGAATAGTTTTCCTAGCCAAGCTAACCATAATATGAAGGAGTGTCTAGGTAGGGTAGAATTGTTTCAAATGATTTTATGCCAAGGAATGGTTACTCCTATTGGTTTGAGGAAGGTCTATCTACTCCTGATGGTGTACTCCCCTGATGTGGTGTGGATCTAGCGGAGCTGGTCAGCAATTGAGTCATTCAGTTGCAAGTGGTTGGGTATGTAGATGCCTAACCAAAATGGGTTAGCTAGTAGCTGCCATGCATTATTTTCCACTAGTGAGCAAAGCTTGGCCATAACAGGGAGGCTTGAGCTCCTGATTTCTCATGCACTGAACAAAGTCTCCAGATGTCCAATTGATAGCCAGTAGTTTGTCCAAATGGAGATAGATAAGCCGTCCCTTGGTTGCCATTGGAAGCTATTACGGACTAGGGCCCTTAGCTTCAAAAGCTTCTTCTAAGTCCAGGAACATGTGATTGGAGCTTGTGATGACCAAAAGCTTCTACCCTTTAGTAGTGTAGAATGTACCCAGTCGAACCATAAGCTTCGAGATCCACTTTTACATAATTGCTAAATGTGCTTGATCTGGCCTTGTTCCAAAGATGGAGATTGGGAATCCCTAGGCCTCCACATTTGGCCGGCTTACATACATCCTCCCATCTAACTTTGGCTTTTGAGTTTATGTGCAATTTTCCAATCCACATAAAATTCCTAAGGAGCTGTTCTATCTTTGTAATTAGTCTTGGGGAGTAGGAAGACAAAGCTCCAAAAAACCTGCATGGAAAAGAGGACGGATTTGACTAGAGATAAATACTTAGAAATCCATGAGTATAGAATGTACCCAGTCGAATCATAAGCTTCGAGATCCACTTTTACATAATTGCTAAATGTGCTTGATCTGGCCTTGTTCCAGAGATGGAGATTGGGAATCCCTAGGCCTGCACATTTGGCCGGCTTACATACATCCTCCCATCTGACTTTGGCTTTTGAATTTATGTGCAATTTTCCACTCCACAAAAAATTCCTAAGGAGCTGTTCTATCTTTGTAATTAGTCTTAGGGAGTAGGAAGACGGAGCTCCAGAAAATCTGCATGGAAAAGAGGATGGATTTGACTAGAGATAAGTACTTAGAAATCCATGAGTTCATACAAGCTAGGATTCTTTCTACAAAATCACAATCCTCTTTTTTGAGTTTTGTAGAGAGGAGGGGGACTCCTAAGTACTGAATTGGGAGTCTGCCTTCATGGAATTGGGTAGATCACAAGATATTCTGCTTGATCCTTGTGGGAACATTGGAGAAGAAGATGCTACTTTTGGAGTTGTTGGCTAAAAGGCCTAAGAACGATTGGAAGTGTTAGAGGACATCCTTGATCAAGGAGGTGGACTCAACATTGCCTTTTGCGAAAATTAGGAGGTCATCTGCAAAACAAAGGTGGGTTAGGCGTTCGAATTTGCATCTCCAATGGAGAGAGTGCGGGGTTAAAAGTGAGCCTTCATAGTAGGCTAGAGAGGACTTCCATGCCTACAACGAATAAGTATGAGGAGATTGGGTTGCCTTTAGGGCCAATAATGCGGGCCAAATGGGCCAGCCCACCCCCACCCGCACCGGCCCGCGGGTCAGTGCGGGCTGACCCGCAGTGGCTCGCAAGTCTCGCGGGTCAGCAAAATCAGCCCGCCTCGCCCCGCGAGCCAAGCGGGCTGGCCCGAGACGACCCGTAGTGGCCTATGTCATCCTCACCTCGACTCCTCGCTCGTCCGTCAACCTCACCTCGACTCCTTGCTCGTCCGTCGACCGTCATCCTCGCCTCGAGTCGACAGTCCTCAACGAGGCCCTTGACTCCTCCCTCGTCCCTCCACACTCAGTCACAAACCGGAGATGACAGTCCTCTTTCCATGTCAAGACGTACCTTGCGCCGGCGAAAAGGCCACCGTCGACAAAATGGTGGCCGTATTAGCAGAAGCTGGCTGCACTCTGATGAACCCCACCGGACCTCCTATCCTTCCCTCCGATCTTCTCAAGTCCGTACCATGTCCAAACAAGACATCCTTTGCCCTAACGAACCTTCGCTTGATCTAGCCGGTGAATCACAGCTCTCCCCAGTTGCCACCACCACGAACCTGCCCTGTACTCTTCTGCTTCACCGACAAGACATCCTTTGCCCTAACGCTCCACTCGTCGTAGTTCACGAGCTCGACTCGAGTAGTCGAGTGTTGTACTTGGGTGTGATGTGGGTATTCGATGAACTGGGTAGCCAATGGCTCACCGTCGCCGTCGCCAATCAGCAATTTTTTTTTTTTGATCGAGGGTCTACAGGCCAACCCACGCCAGCGGGAACTTGCCCGCCCCGCCCCACATTTTTTTGCGAGCGGGGCGAGTCAGCCCGCGGTCCCGCCCCGCAATTCCCACCCCTAGTTGCCTTGCCTTAAGGCCCGCTTGCTTGAGAAGTAGCCCGCCAATTCTCCATTGAAGTTAATGGAGAACCTTGTGGTGAAGATACATTGTTCTATGAGGGTGCAAAAGCGTGGGGGAACCTACATGGCTTTAAGCACCTCGAGAATGAAGTCCCATCTTATAGAATTGTAGGCATTCTAGAGATCCACTTTTAACGTGCAACGGGGAGCCCCTTTCTATGATTGGTAACCGGCCATCAATTCTTAGGCTATGAAGATGTTGACGATTCTACGCCCTGGAATGAAAGCGGCTTGTTCCCTCCCAATCAAATAGGGTAAGACCTTTTTTAGTCGTGCCACAAGTACCTTGGATATAGCTTTGTAAAGGATGTTACAGCATGCGATGGGTTGGAATTCTCCTAAGCTAGAAGGGTTCGGTATCTTCGGAACCAATGTGATGATGGTAGAATTTATTTCCTTAAGTAGGTGCCTTGAGCTGAGGAATTCTTTGACGGCAGCGGAGAGGTCGCTTCCTATTATCTCCCATGTTTCTTTGAAGAATCTGGCGATATACCCATCCGAGCTAGGAGCTTTTTCGTTATCTTAGGAAAAGAATCCCCACTTAATTTCTTCATTTGAGAAGGGCGCCTACAATTCTTCCTTCTGCTGATCTATCAACCTCTAAGTTACTAGGTTGTGGATCTCCTCAAGGTTGATTGGAGGGTGTGTTTTGCTATAGAGCTATTGGAAGTGCAAGATAGCTAATTCTCTAACCTCCACTTTGCCTACTGCTTCACTACCAACTTCTCGTTTAATACAATACAAGGCGCTTCTGTTATGATGGCCGCTCATAGCTTTATGGAAGGAGGAGGTGTTCTTATCCCCAAGTTTTAGCCAATTTATTCTTGACTTTTGCTTGAAGAAGCATTCTTCAACTCTCCTAAGTAGGTAGTATTCCCCGAAAGTTGTCCTCTCGACTTCCATTTGAGATGTATCGCCAAGGCCGTAGATAGCAAATTGTATCCAATGGAGGGAGTTCTTGGCTAATTGTACTCAGTTGGATAAGTGGGAGAACTCAGCACTATTGAAGTGTCTTAGTTCATCTTTGAGCAAATTTGAGCCTCCTAACTACCTAAAACATCTTTTGATCCGATGACCTCCTTGTTCCATATATTGGTGACTGATAGGAATCAAAATCCTACAAGACCTATCATTAGGCTAGGAGCCAAAGGATTTCAAATCTTAGCAATGAGGGTCCTTTTTGAGCAAATCGAACCCGGAATTATTTGTTTACTAACCTCTTTTCTATTACTCATGTCTTGTATATTCCAACAGGCACACTTATCATGCTTTACAAGGTGGTGAATAAACTCACTAAGATTCAGCTTGTGGGTTATTCATGAACCGACCTAAACCGGCGATGAGCTGAACTGACGAATCCCATTGAAGAGATAGCTTGTTGAAGATTATTTTGTACTTGTAATTTATATCTGGGAACCATTTATGTTGTAAGTTTTTTGGACATTTTTATTTGGTTGTAATTTGTGTTTTAAGACCGGCCACCCTAAAGTGGCATAGTTATAATTTTGTAGACATTTTAACCCTGAAGGGAGCAAATATAAATACTTGCTTAAGTAAGGTTTTGGGAGATAGATTTGAAATTTGCAGCAAACACTTTTCGTGTGAGAGATTAGGGTTCTTCCTAATTTCATTGGCTCTTATCAATTTCAATCCAAAAATTGGAATTATGGCGAGTTGCAACATAGAGAATTGTGAGTAATATCAATTCCCTACGTTATGTTTTCCTTTTCATCACTAGTAAGTCATATCTATGGTTGATTAGGTTGGTTCTTTAATCTGAATTTGGCGTCTTTTGTATCCTCTTTTGTAATGATATATGATTGATTGGTTTTAGCACTTGTTATTGTCATCAATTTTACTATACATTGTGTTGCGTGGATTGGCCTTGTTGTGAGGAGGGGTTTACAATTTTATTGTTGATGTTTTTTATTGGGATTCTATTGGAATTTGAGTTAGAGTTATGATTCAATTGAGAAATATCATCATTGTGATTTTAATCTCATTGAATTTTATCATTCGGATCACATTCCATCAATTAGGGTTCACGCAATTTTGTTTCACTTTGAACCGATTTTGATTTTGTCCTTTAGGGGTTATAAATTGGTTCGTTTGCATGTGCTTAAACTCCCTTTTAGGCACATCATAATTTGGTATCAAAGCAAAACATATTTGGTTCATTCAATCTTTGATCACATTGGTGTTGTGGAATTGGTTTAATAGTAGAAGTTCACGTGATTGAAAGCTAGTTTGATTGACATTGTATGATTGTCTTTCAAATTGGTTTTGCATGTGCTTAAACTTGGTTTTAGGCACATCAATGACGATGTCCTTGAAGCTCGCATGCTAGATCCAGAAGTTGAAGAACTGGTGACCTCCATGTCCTTGGTGTGGTGTATAAGGATGTGATGGCGAGTGAATGGTCCAAGAGGAGGGGGGGTAGGAACTTGGCTTGGGTTATCGGGAAGACTTGCATCCAATAGTGATTGGTCAAGACACGATCAAGCTTTCTCAAGATAGGGTTATGTTCTTGGCGATTAGTCCAAGTGAAGAAATCACCTGAGTACCGTAGGTCCTCTAGCTCAACATTGGTTAAGCAGGTTTGGAATTCCTCCATTGTTGTTGTCATTCGAGCTTGTCCAACCTGCTTCTTTGAGGGGCACTTGGTTATGTTGAAATCACCAAGTACCAACCATGCATACTAACAACATTGTGATGACAAATCTACAATTGATATTGCTCATAACCCATTTTGAAATAACACCCTTGGAGCCCAATTTCCACCTGGTTTTTTTCAAAACCATGGTTCTAGTGTTCAAGGCTCTTCATCCAAGGAAGTTAACCTGACTTCCTCTTCTAGTAATTTTTCAACTCTACCTACTAAAGACCCACTACCCAATGCCTGCAACCTAAGAGAAAAGGAGCTCTCTGTTTCTATTCCCCATAAGATGATGGGCCCTCTGTTTTTAACTAACTCTCTCTTGGTAAAAGGAAAATGGACTTTTCCACCAAACAAAAAAAAAATGCCAACTCCTCTTTCTCTTTTGGAAATACCACTTTAGAGCAAGTGAATGACTTAATGGACGAAGAGGAAAAGAAAAACTGCCCTTCCCCTTCAACAATACCACCTAAGACATTTGCTCAAGAATGTGGAACTTCTTCTCCTCCATTTCGTCTGGACTTTAAGCTGCAATATTTTCCTCCAATCTCTCATGGCATGATACCCAAGGTGAGGCCACCACCTTCAATTGCAACTCAAGGAGCAAAACATTGGAAGCACACTCTTATGGATTATTTTCTTGGAAAGAAACTCCCTTTCTCCTTACTTCAAAGGTACTACCTTAAGGATCTAGAAAGATTATGGCATTATGAGTGTTCTAGGCAGCAAGAACGGCTTCTTCTACTTGCAGTTTGCTAATGACACTCTTTTTAGTGTAATACTTGAGAAGCTTTGGTATTTTACTCAACATCTTTTAATTCTTCAAAAAAGGAAGGTTGGCATGCCTTTGACTAAACCGCAACCTTCTCACATTCCAATTTGGAGTCTTCTCCGACATTCCTTGTGAATACCTTGATACTTTGGGGGTAAGCAACATAGCAAGTGCTATTGGTACTCCTATCCATGCAAACACTCTCATAGCATGTCAAGAGAGAGAAAACCAAGCTTAGGTGTTGGTGGAAATCGAGGCTGGTGATGACTTTGTCCCATTGATCCTATACTGGCCACTTCTCATATTTCAAAAACTCCTCAAGAAGAAGCAGAACCTAGTGCTCCTACCATTCAGCAAGGAAAGGAAGATAGGGGAGAGAACCCATGAAATTGAGGACCACCCTACTGCCACCCCCGCGAAGCCCAAATTATCTAGCTCCCTAAGACATCAAGAGATGATAAACTCGGCCTCCTCAAGTTACAAGCATAGCTCGACTTTTGTTGGATAAGGAAAAATGGAGAAATTCTTCAGATGCCAAAGACAGTATACTTAATCGTCATTCTCTTTCCTATGAATTTAGCCTCATGGAATATAAGGGGTCCTAATGACCCATTGAAGTGTGCAGATGTTCAAAAGTTTTGTGTGGAGAATGGAGTATCTTTCTTGGGATTGTTGGAAACTCGTGTAAACCAAATAAATGAAGATAGATTGAAGCTTAGTCTAAATGCAAACTAGAATTCTGAAATAAATTCTGCAAGGGAGAGAATTTGGCTAACTTGGGACCCTAGAACTTGGAAAGTCCAAGTTGAAAAACAAAACACGCAATTCTCTCATTATTTTTGTACCCACCTCAACTCTAATTCATCCTTTTATGTATCCTTTGTGAATGCATCAAACTCTGATCAAGAGAGGAAATTTTTAAGGAGAGATTTGGCTGCTTTATCATCACTTTTAGTTAACAAACCTTGCGTAGTTCTTGGTGATTTCAACTTTACAAAGTCAGTCCACGAGAGAAATGGAGGCAACACTGAGCAAACTACAACCATGGTTGACTTTGTGAATTTTTTGGATGAAGTGGAGTTTGATGATCTTCGTTCTGTGATGAATTTTTTCTCCCAATTGAAAAAACATGCAACTAATCCAATTTTGAAGAAGCTAGATAGAATCCTAATTAACAACAGTACCCTAATTATGGTGCCATTTTTTATTTTTCTCCCAGTCGAAAAAACAAGCAGCTAATCCAATTTTGAGGAAGCTAGATAGAATCCTAGTTAACCAAAGTACCCTAATTGTGATGCCATTTTTGTCTCACACCTACTTTCAGTTCGCTCGGCTGGAGTGTTGCATATACATTTTGGCATCTCTAATAGATGATATCATTTCAATTTTTTTTAGTTTTAGGCTAAGATTCCGAAGTTCCAACCAACTGTGAAGGCAGTTTGGTCACTTGAAATTAGTGGTTCCAAGCTATTTCAAGTGGTCTCTTAAGAAGGAGCTGAAAAACTTAAATAATTCCAAGTTCTCACATCTACCAGCAAGAGTTAAGATGGCTAAGAAGCACCAAATAGCCACCCAACATTCAATCAATAATAGAGACACCCCCTTTCTAATAAAGAGCAAACAGCTTTTAAAGAATACTACTTGCTAAGAGGAGCGGAGGAGAGTTTCTTTCAATAGAAATCTCAGGTTCAAATGTCTCAAGCTAGGGGATAAAAACATGGCTTATTTTCACAAAATCATCAAACAAAGGCAAAATAGTAATGCCATACACAGGTTGACAAGGAGGATGGAACAGTAATTCATGGAGACTCTAATGTCATACCAAAGTAATTTCCTCCTTCACTGGTTTGTCTGGTGGTCAGCAAAAGGTGTGTTAGTAGTTGAGGTGCAAGGTTACGTTTCCAGGAGAATCTCGCCTCAACAAGCTTAGCAAATTAGCTCCCCCTTCTCAGATGAGGAAATAAAAGCGGCTTTCTTTAGTAAATGTGGGTTTTCTGCTTGCTTCTTTAAAGATGCTTAGCCTACTATTGGTGCTGATGTAGTTGCCAGGGTGAAGGAATTTCTTTTGTCTGGGAATATTCTAAAGGAGCTCAATTGCACTATTGTTTCTCTTGTGCCTAAGATTTCGAAACCCACTAATATCTCTAATTTCAAGCCTATATCTTGTTACAATACTATTTACAAAGCCATTGCCAAGCTACTTGCTTCAAGACTCAAGGTGGTTTTTCCTCTCTTTTGGGAAAAGAACAATCCGCATTTATTGCTAGCCAGCATATCTCTGACAATATTTCTGTCACTCAAGAATTAGTAAATGGCTATCACACTAATAGGAGAGCTCCACAATGTACTCTTAAAGTAGATATTCACAAGGCTTATGACTCTATCAACTATAGTTTCTTGGAAGTGATGCTGACTTGTATAAATTTTCCACCTTACTTTATTAGGCTACCAGTACAATGCTTCTCTACCTCTATATTCTCCTTTAACATCAATGGAGAGCTAGTAGGATTCATTCCAAGCTCGAGAGGACTTAAGCAAGGTAACCCCATATCACCCTACCTCTTTGTCCTTAGCATGGAAGTGTTTTCTAGAATCCTAAGGCAGCTCAAAAATAATCCTAAGTTCTCTTATCATTAGAGTTGCCGTGAATAAGGATGCATTGCAGATTTTCGAATCCTTATCGAGCCTTCGAGCTAATAACAGTAAAAGCCTTGTGTTCATTTCTAGTGTGCCATCTCCAACAAAGGAAAATCTACTTAACTTTTTGGGATACAAGGAGGGGGCCTTCCCTATTCATTATCTTGGGGTTCCCCTTCTTGCCTCTAAACTTCACAAATCTGCTTGTGATGCTTTAGTTGAGAAAATCTTAGCTAAGATCAATTCATGGACAGCTAAGTTTCTCTCCTTTGCCAGGCATCTTCAACTTATTAAACCAGTCTTGTTTTTAATGCAATTCTACTGAGCATCTATGTTTATTTCACCCAAAAAGGCAATTGCAGCAATTGAAAGGCTTATGCATAACTTTTTGTGGAGTAGGCAGCCAAATATTTCAACAAAAGTTAAAGTGAAATGGCAAGAGGTTTGTTCCCCAGTTAATGAAGGTGGTTTAACCATTCCTAAACTTGAAATTTGGAACAAAGCAGTCCAGCTAAAGCATATTTGACACCTATATGGAGATTCGTGTAGGAGAGTTTGGGTTGATTGGGTTCAATCTTATTTCCTTAAGGGCTCTTCCTTTTAGGCAACCAAAGTGCCCTCAGCTTGTTCTTGGAGTTGGAGAAAAATTTCAAAACTTCAAACTTTAGCTCAAAATCTATTCAAGTGGAAAGTTGGAAATGGCCTTTCCATAGATTTGCGGTCAGACTTTGGTTGCCATTTAGGCCTCTCGACATGGTGTACAAGCCTAGAGAAATAGCTTGTTCGAGCCTTCCTATTAATGCTAAGCTGTGTTTCATTATTCAAGGCAATGGTTGGGAGTTCCCCAGTAATATCTTTTGGAACAAAGTCACAATTCCTCCTAGAATACTTCCTACTTCCCCAAAAGCTGATAAGTTAATTTGGCTAAAAGATTCTTTAGGAATTTTCTCCATCAAAAGTGCTTACAAAGCTTTGGCACCTCACAACCAACTTGCCCCTTGGTCTAAGCTAGTCTAGTGCAAATATTCTATGCCGAGACACTCGTTTATTCTCTAGTTAGTTTGGAAAAGAAAACAACACACATTGGACAAACTCGACAATTGGGGTGTGGCCACTTCCACTACGTGTTATCTTTGTTCAAATGGGTATGGCACAAGTTAATTTGTCCGTCTGTCTTCATTCCTTCTTTTGATATCAACTCCTAGCATCTACTAAAGCAAGTGACTTTGTTTTGTTACACTCTGCAAATGGTGACCTTAGTACTTGCTACTAGAGCAAGTGATTCTATAACGCTTTCCAACTACAAATACAACTAATTTCTAACTTAAACAAAACTTCCAACTTCTTGGAGTTCCTTTCTTTTAGGTATCCAAAAAAGATTATCCTCACCATTCTTCCTCTATATATATGCATTAGCCTCGAATGAATTCAAATCAATTCATTATTTTCCAACAACAATAAAAAATAGATTCACAGCTTTTTTGCATAGATATTCAGGCTTTTCTTTTTGGTAAACATTCAAGAATTTGTTTTGGCTTTCGTCCAACCACACCCCCACCCCCCAAAAAAAACATCCAACCAGTAACCTTACAATGATAATTTATGTTATAGATTCTGAAGGCTTCTCTTTCTTTGAGGCTAAAGTTGGGCAAGTGCTGCCATCAGTCAACCAGAAAAGTGAATTCTCTTTTCATCCAACAAAAGAAAAACATATGGTTATGAAAAATTCTATCTCTTCAAATAGTGCAGGCAATTACCACTACATATGAAGCTCACTGGTCCCTCAGTCGATGGTTAATACTGAAACTTTTGATTTCATGGCATGCATAAGGTCTACACCCTATCAATAGAAAGAACTATGTATAAGAGAACACATTTTAACCTAACCACATCAGAAAGCCCCTTGATAATAGTAAACTGAATCTTTTTTTTTTTAATGATTAAAAGTAACTTCTTTAATGTGCATATGCAAATGTCGTGACAGGCAGTAGAATGTTACTCTAGCTTAAAATTAGCATCCTCCTTGCAGTACAACAAGATAAGTGACATGAGAAACTACACTGACCTCTTTCTTTCTTTGAGCGGGTGCTATCAATGGCCCAAAACGGGAGTGTGCCAATTGGTTTTCTGCTTGCTCAAGCTTTTCAGCTTAACAGAAAGAAAAATGGACAATAAATTTTGAGAAAAAATTTAAGACAAATTTGTAAATCTTTTTTTGCAGTCACTCAAAACATGTCCATGAAAAAAATAAATAAATACCTAAATCTGAAATTTGTCCAGCAACATAGTCCCCATTACCCAACAAGGGCGAAGATGAAAGTGTATTCACCCAATACTTGTTCCATAACAGATCCAAGAGGTGGCAATCAAGAGATGACTTAAAGTATGTGATATCCAATGCATAATACTGCATAAGAACATCAAATAGAGTTAAGATAGTCATATCCAACAAAGTTTATGCAATATAAGACCAGGAAAGATACAAGTACCTGTTTGCAGTGTACACCAAAATCTTCAATCTTGTTCAGGGGGATTGTTTGGTACTCGGAAACAGGATCATCCGGGGGTTTATATCCTTCTGGATATGTCCTAAATGCCCCTATCTCAACTTTTCCAGCAGAGACAGTCCTTGTTGGATCAATTACAACAGCCAAAAATGGCTCCTGAAACTGCTGATTCAGCATTTGTGTAGACACATCAATACCAGAAAGCCAGCATCCATAACCTGGATGGGAATGGTACCAACCCACAACATTTTCCAGCCTTCCTGCCTGCAGCGTCAAACTCCGAAAGTTACTGAAGGCTCCACCAACCACATAAGCATGAAAGATTTTATCACAACGCTAAAAACAAAACCAGGATGCATACAAACATATTTTTGACAAATGGGTCAGACAACACAACCAGGGGGTAAAACACATCCTGCCAAGTGCCAAACCCATAACTGGTAACTATGAAGGTGATGCAATGCAGTCTTTTTAGTACTTGGAATCCTTCTGTAGAAACGTAAAATTTTATGCCACGGAGGGGTAAGGCTATGTGGAAAGATAGGGATAGTTCAACCCATCATTCCACATAGCTCAACAAATCACCTACTGCACTTCTTTTTTATTTTCAATTAACCGGAGCACACGGACCACCGAACAAAATACTCCACTGAATAGAAGAATCAAACCCAGGAGTGATGATTTCTTAATTAAATTACTGAAATTGTTAAAAACAAACAAATTATAGAAACAAGAATAAATAATAAGAAGAATAATGATAAATGCAACTTCATAGGTTCTTTAATTGAGAACTCAAAAATTCTAAACACAAGGAAAAGTGGGGAAGAAAAGGAACTAGGGTTAGGAAAAAGCAAATAACCTGCTTATTGGTCTGTGAATAATCAACCATATACTCATAAGCATCGGCCTGAGCATTAACCCTAGTTTCGGTGCCTTCAACAGGCAAAGCAAAAGCGTCCATGACAATAATAGCATCCCCATCAGTCTTGCCTTGCATGAGACCCATGACTTCGATGGTCCCACCGGAGCGCGCGTGAACGACCATCTTCAAAAGAGCGAGAGCGGAGATCTTGACCCGCTTGAAGTAGTGGGGATCATTGGCCCAAGGTTTCTCTTGCTGGAACTTGGTCTGAGCCGATTCGTCGTAGTAAAATATGGAGTCGGACTGGTCCAGTTTCGTCGTGTCTACCACGCTTGGGAGGATGTTGTTCTCCAATTCCCAGGTTTTCTGGGCTATTGCCGCTTGGGATGCTAATGCCTCCATTGTTGGATGGAGTTTGTGCCTTTGGTTTTTGGTTTAGGAATGAACCCTTTATGGGACTGCGAAAGAAAGGAGGCAGGGGGGATGCGAATTTGCACAAGGCGTAGGGAACGGAGAAAACAGTAGACTGGACGAAGCCTCGGCGTCCATGCGCTTGGTCTACCTAAATAGAATAGTTCTTACCAAGCATAAATAAATGTACACAAAATGCCACCACCATTGGATTTGAACAACTTGATATCTAAAATTTTATTTTATTTTATTTAGAAATTTTAATTAATTGAATAGTTGTTCACGAAATTACTGTCACTATAAAATAAAAATTATAATTTTTTTACAAAATCAATAAAATAGTTAATATTTGACCTCAATATTTCCATTTCTAATAATAAAACTTAAAAAGAATTATAAAAAATAGCTATTACTTATATATTTTATTCTTTAAAATTTATAATTATATTCCTATCTTACTATTTTATAAACTAAACATGTCATCAACATTTCATACTATGAACTAATTCATTACTTTTTCCAAGGCCATGTTACAAACAAAAATAATTTTCTTTAACTATTATATGCATCGTAATTTCCATATAATTATACGTTTTTATGCATTAAGTGTTCATGGTTCAAACTTGAAGTTACTCTAGTATATGGGTTAAATTGTAAATAAGACTAAAAAATCCTAAAATTTAATATTTCACACATTATAATTTTTTACAAGGTGTAACACAAAAGGATTATTCTATTCTTTTTAATATAATGGATTAAAAAAATGATATTTAATATGAATTTTATGCAAAATGTAGTTGAACCTATATAAAGTATCACCAACATAGTACCATTCCAAAACTTTTATATAATGATAGAAGTATAAAATGTAGATGATTTTTTAATGATATACTTATAATTTTTCTAACAATTGTTTTAAGTTTTTCTTTTTCACTAAAGTCTTTTCATGTTTAAAATGTGATTTATAAGTTAGTTTCAACAAAACTCAAACAAAAATACTTTTCAAGAGTTCAAAGACATGGAAACTAGTCCTAAAAATGACTTGCAGTTTTAAAAATCATAAATCATTTTTTCTAGAAATTGTTACGATTTTTCTAAAGGGGAAAAATTTTCTACTTAAAAGGTTATTTTTAGCCTAACAAGCATAAGAAAATAGGAAAATGTCTTTTCAAAAACATTTTTCCTAAACACAAGTGTATATCACATTCCTACACCTAAGACATAATTAGTTTGCCACATATTTTACTTAAATAAGGTATGCTAAGACTTACTACAACTACTTTAGTGGATTTCTAACCAAATTTTAGCTTATAAAATCCCTATGGTCAATTTGGAAAACATTTGGGATTCGCATTAAAGCTAAGTGATTATTGGCAAAGGATATGGATTACCAAAAACATACTCAACTATAAAATTGTAAAAACCATAAAGCCTAAAGGCCAACAAACCAAAGTCCTAACAATTTAATCAAAAGTCCCAAAATAGTCCTAAAGTCTTGAAAGTCAATCATCTTCACTCTTCTCATAAAAGAAATAGTAAAGAAAACATAGATAGATGTCCTCAACTAGTGGAATACTAAACATTGCTTTCATAGTCCAAAAACTCATCATTAAAGTTATAACTCAAATAATCATAACACAAATCATCAAAATACAAGTCAACATCATCACCTAAAAAATAGTAAGAAAGGGAATGAGCAATAAGTACTTAGTACATAATTGTCACAACCACAGTCTCACAAGTCATGTGTTCTTAATTCTAACGCAATACAAATATTCAATAAATTCTTTAATTTGAAGTGAGACATGCAGCATAAAAGTACTCATGACTTTGAATACTCTAGAGAATGAAAAAGATTTTACCCTATTCAATAGGCAATAGGAGACTGTTGTAGCATATCCAACTACTATGATCAAAACCTTAATTGATACCAAACCTTTCCCGATAAAAAGTGGAATTCTTTGAGTGTTCGCTCTAAACGTTAGACTTATCACCATGGTTGTAGCCCATTCCCATCATCCCATACAAGACCCATACCATATATAATATTTGGTCAACATTTCTCCATTTTCATGGTCATTTGGCATTAGTATTTGCCCTATCGATTATCTGCCACACCACCTTTGTGGTCTAAGCACATACCACTACTTTTGTTACCCTCCAAATCAAGAAACTAAACACCAGCAGTACTAAAAAACATTAAGCCAAGTTTACATATTAATTCATTTTAAGTTTTCTAAATCTAGCATGTAGCATACTAACTATCTCATGCTTAAAAACCAAAGACTAAGTCCTTTAACTCAATTAAGGAAACATATGCAATTAAAAACATGATTACTTTTTATTAGTATTAGTGTATAATTAATTAATCTATACTAATTCAATTATATGTTGATTAAATATGATTAACCATTTAAGCCCAATGGCCTAGATTTTAAATCATACTTAGTATAAGTTCACTAAACTTGTGGGTCTACTAGTATTTATAAAATTGGTCCACTATTTTAGCTTAATTATTAATTTAATTATTAGTTTTAGTTTCTTTAATTAAGTTTAATTAATTTTATTATTTAATGAATTTAATGATTTGATTAATTGAACTAGTTTAAGGATAGTGAATTAATTAGGAATAAGATTAAACTAATTGGGGATTGATTTGGACACAGTGATGGGGTTTTGGTCTTAAACTATTTTAATTTGAAATTTAATTAATTAATTGAATTAATATAAGTTGATAACTGATCAAATGGATATGATACCATTTAGGTAATCATAGACCGACTCACTAAATTTGCTCATTTCCTTCCAATTGATAAAACTTATTCGTCGGAGAAACTAACACGAATATATATTTGTGGGATTGTTAGACTTCATGGTATACCTATGAGCATTGTTTTTAAATAGGGATGTTCATTTTGTGTCAAAATTCTAGATAAACTTACAACAAGCTATGGGGACAAAGTTACAATTTAATATAACATATTACCCACAAACAAATGGACAATCTAAACAAACCATATAAATAATGGAGGACATGCCCCAAGCATGTGTCTTGGAATTTAAAGGGAATTTGGATTTAGATCTTCCATTAATAGAGTTTGATTATAATAATAGTTATCACTCAACTATATAGATGCCCCCAAATGAAGCATCATATAGCAGAAAATGTCGATCACCATTGTATTAAGATGACATTGAGAAATTTTTTACAAAGCTTGAATTTTTACAAGAAACTACAACAAACATAGCTATCATTAAATAGAAGATGAATGAATCTTAAGATAGACAAAGAGTTGGGCTGATGAAAAACGAAGACTGTTGGAATTCAGTGTAGGTGATCATGTCTATCTAAAGATAAGTCTAATCAAGAGCATTCATTGAGTTAAGACACAAGGAAAACTAAGTCCTTTATATGTTGGGCCTTTTAAAATACTTAAAAGAATTGGAAATCTAGCTTATCAGTTGGCACTACCCCTAAATTTATTCGGCTTACACAATATATTTCATGTTTCCATATTACAAAAATATGTTTCCAATCTAGATTAGATCATAGAACTGAAGCCACTCAAACTAAAGGAAAATCTAACTTATGAAGAACATCCTGTGAGAATTCTAGATCACAAAATCTAGAAGTTAAGGACTAAAGAGATTCACTATGTAAAGGTATAATGGAGACATCATGATCAAACTAAAGCTACATGAGAACTAGAAGATCAAAGAAAGCTTAAGTACCCTTGTTTATTTGAAGACATAGGTATGAATTCAAGTTTTGAGGACAAAACTTTTCTTAAGGGGAGGCAGAGTGTAACTCCCTAAAAATTTCACTTAATAAAATTTTATCAAATAAGCTTTAATAAGAAAATATGTCTAAGATATCATTCTAAATGAACTCGAGATTAGTCTAGAAATTAGAGATAACTCGATATACCATAAGTTAACTTAAGTAAACTTAATTAGAGTAAAAGTTAACTAACTCTACTCGACTTATTAACATAAGTTTTCTATTTGACACCCCTGGAAAGACTTGAATAGACTTAATACATTAGAACTAAGACCCGATATAATTTAAAATAGACTTAGAAGAAGAGATATCATAGATTTATAAGATACCCCTTTTTTATGAAACTGATGGATTTGACTTAGTGAAATTTCAATAAAAAACCATCAATTTCACATAACATCACTAAACTCCTCATTTGATGATTTGGTCTTCACCTTATGAATTCGTCTAGCAACTTAAATTCAAATTTAATCAAATTTTATATATAAGATTAGTACTCAGCCTTGAGTATTTTTGGAATATTGGGTTTAAAAACTTAACCACAATTACCTAAAGTCTACTTCAAATTAACTAAAGTCAACTTTCAACGGATAATTAGATGATTCGAGAAAGCGAGTGTTGACTTGAATCTAATCCTTTTTAAATCCATCCTATCTTATCCTAATCATAAGGATTAATATGCTAGAACATAGATCAGCAAAAATGAACACAAATTAATACCAAACCTAATTATGAAACAAAATCAAAATATCCCTTAAACCTTGCTCTAAAGCCTTATAAGTAATTAAGCTTGAAACCACCCCCAAATCCTAATCGATTTTAACCAAAATTTTCCTAATTCAATATTACATCATTACCCAATAACACACAAAACATTAGAAAATCTACAAAAAAACTCCACTAGTCATACTTCTTTCTCCAAGACCGCATCGCAAGGGATAACTTCTACATCAAGTTTTGGAAATTCAACCCTTATCTTATCTTATCAAGATCAAATTTATTCCACCTGATCTTATCTCAATCCTACCCTATTTTATCTTGTCTAACCTAAGAAAAGGACATGCAATAATTTGAAAATATGCATATGGTAACCGGATCTAAATTAGATGCACTAAACATGTGATTTTCCAATTTTTGCAAAGGCTTACTTACCCTAATCTATCTTATTCTGTCCTTATTAAATCTTACCCAAATTACACCCTATTATACTATAAATATACCTTGTTTAGTCAGATAAATGATGTGGAAAAATTCAAAAAGATGAGCTCCCTAAAACAGATTAAAATCCCCTTCTTCACGTGAACATATTCATGAAATTCTATATAGCATGTCACCATCCAATTCACCTCTTCTTACCTTAATTTAATGTAATCTAAACTACTTCAAATTAACTTGATTAAAATGGGATAAGGACTTGAAAATATCATGAAAAAATTAAAGTTTTAGAGTTGGTTAAACAAAAGGAATATTACATGCAAATCTTATTTTCAAAAATACCTTGTTACTTAACCTTACTTCATTCCATTTTTAAGGCCATATTACCTAATCTTAACATAATCAAAATTAACCATAATTGATCTAAAGAAGTTTTCTACAAATGAAAAAAAAAAAATTAGCTCAAGAAACTACTTGGAACCCATTGAAATTCTACTCCTGCCCCCTTCCCCTTTACTTTGACTATGTTAACACATGTAATCTTATCGATATGCCATCATACACCTTATCTTATCTTATATCATAAATATCCTAGCTTATCATATAATATATTAGGCTAATTATAACTCTAAAACCTGCCCAATCTTGTCTCCCTATGCATGGAAAATCTAAACTCAAAATAATTTACAAAACAGCAAAAGTAGACTAGTATAAAAAGGGAGGTAAAAAGCAAAATTTACCTATGTTTCAACCCCACTTCTACACACCACTTTGCCCCTTTTTCTTCTAAATTTTTTCCAACCAACTTTCCACCAAACTCACCTATATTCCCATAATAAGTTGGAAAATTTAATCCAAAATTAACCCCACTTACATCTCCAAAACCGACAAAAGTTTTGGTACCACCAACTCCATGATCTAAAGTAAGCAACTTCCAAGAAAATTGAGTAATCTTTTAACTCTCTTAAGGAAGTGACTTAACCTAACTTATTTTCTATATTTTAGGGCCTCTATTTTAGGTATCTAAGGAGTTTTCATCATATTAAGGTAATCTCAATTAACCCAAGTTGTTTTCATAGTATACTCTTCATGTACTTACACTAACATCACTTATATGTAAAACTTATAGGCTCCACTCAAAATTCTACTCCAAGCAAACTTTATCTTTGTAAGACTACCCTATTTCTCTTTTATTTAAGAGTATTTTAAGTGTTTAGATTATATTTCAAATCCCTAATAAATACAAAAGTTCAAAAAAAGGATGTTAAGACTTTAATTATGAACCTTAAGGATTTATGACCATATATGACCGTTTTTTACACTTTAGACATTCATAAACAAGTTTTTGGACATTCATGGACAAATTCTTGGACATGTTCATAGACATATATTTTGACTTATTATGACATAAATGGGACTTTACCTAAATAAGGACCTAAGCGTGGACCTTAACAATAGACCAATTCCTAAATGAAGGACTTAATGCTAAAAGACTTTAATAAAATTGGAGTTGGCAACGAGATGCTAAAATAGTTTATCTTAAAAGTAGTTATTCTTATGTATATATATATTTCTCTATGTTTACATAGGTTTTCTAGAAGACTTCCAAGTTTTACCCGATGATTATTATGATCCTTGAGAAGAATGGTAAGATGAGTACCAACAATGATTACCACTTGCTTTGTGCTTGTAACTTTAGTAGTACCTAAAGTTGATTATTAATGAATCCATGTGTGTGTTTGATTTGGTTGATTGTTTAATTGATGAGACCTAAAGGAAAAGAAAGTAAAGTTGCTTGTATTCAAGGCTATTCTTGTAGTTGATGGAGTGTCTACAAATTATTTGGCCATCTCTTAAGTTATGTTAAGTATATCGAAATACTTATCTTGAAATTGATGATACATAGCACTCTTCGTGCATATTCTTGTATATTCCATCACAATTATACAGGTAATGAAAGGATATCCTAAGGGAGTATCCTATTTTAACAATATAGAAATGACTTGAGGATCGTTATGTATTGATATAAATCTGTGTTCATTATTCTGTTTTGGTGCATGTATCTAGAGGTATGCGGATAGGAAAAACACTATTTTCTATTGGTTTATTCTAAGTCTTTACTTAGAAGATCGTTATTATAGCATAAATATTAATATGTAGAGTGTGGCTTTAACTTTGTGTAGCCAAGGATATGTGCTAGTGAAATGAAATTGGTAGTCTGGACTCTGATGGAATTTTAAAAGATCCTTAACCCAAGGTTAAAGGATGGGTATATTGGTTAGAAATATCTTTAGACTTTGTGTATTTCCGGTTGACTACATGTATTGATTGACATATAATTGTTTATGCATTCATACATTAAAATATTAACTTGCTTGTCTTGCATGAAAGGTGGTTTTGAGCTGGGATTTCACTAAGCTTTTATAACTTACACCTCTACAGTTTACCTTTTTTTGCAAGCATTATTCTGGTTTTATCCCGGTAGAATTCAATCAGTGGTGAGAATCTTCAAGATAATATTAGATGGGTAGGTGAGGATGAAGACTATGAAAATAGATATTAGTTTTGAATAGACTATTTTTGGTTAAATGCAATATTAATCAGCTAAACTTATTTTTCCACTTATTATATGTGAAGAACTTTATATTTTACTTTAATCATGTACTAACTTTAATATTTGTAAAACTGTTATCTTTATGGTGGTTTTTAGACTAACGACGTCTTATGTACCGTGTTGAAGTTTATGAGTGCTAAAATATGGCTAATCATGGACTTTAATATAGTAAATGGTGGGCTGTTATAACTAGGGTACCCCTTGGGGTGTGACACCTAAACTTGTTCAATTTAACACTATTCTAATTCTAATATTTGAATCATTACTCTAAATCAATTTCTATTAATTATAAGTCATCTAAAATAATCAAAATAACATTTTTGAAGTTTTTAAATACCCATTTACATTTCAATATCTTAGCCTCAACATATAAATATCTATTTAATCAATATTCTCTTAACTAAAACACTCTAATTAGCTAAATTAGTGCCACCAATTATCTATTTCATATAATCAAATCACATAAATTAAATAAATAAAAACACCCATTTCCTTCATGTAACTCATAACACACATTAAATTTTCATCATCTAACAAATCAAATCATCAAAAACTTATTTACATTTATCAAAACACCAATCAAACATTAAATGAACACAAAAAATCAAGAATCATAACTCTAAATACCCATATACATAATACACATTACACATATAAATCCATACACCCATTTCTTCAACAATTAATCACCAACATACATCTAAATTTCAATTAATTTAAAGATTGAACACTTACCTTATCACTTTAGTAGCTAGAAACTTCCAATAATACTTGAACTTCAAAGAATTTCTTCAAACACTAAATTGACTTTCAAAAACCCAAAATCAACCCTTAATATCTATGTTGAACTTGCAGATCAAAAGATACTCTTCAACATATCTCAACTCCAATTAAATCCACTCATCTTTAAAACTTACATGCCAAGCTGCATAGCTTCACCTTACAATTTAACATAATACCGAAATTAATATACTAGTTATAGATTAAGAAATTTTAAGTAACATATCTAAATTCTATAGTCTAAAACTCAAATTGAACAAAATTTCTCTTACTTATATGTATAGATGTGAATGTTTCTTTTATGGAGCAAGTAACCATAGAATCACTATCCTAAAAAGACTACTACTACCTGTTTTATTTGCAAGCAAGTAAGACATCTCTCTTCAAAACTATTTGTATTATATCATAATCTGGGATGCTATGGCCCACCACGTATCCTTACTATGCAAGGACACGTTAAGGCTTTTAACTCTACTCTAATACCATTTAAGCTTATAACTTTTAATACTTAACCTTCACAAATTTAATAGTTCATCTAACAACCTTCATGATAACTCTAGTAAAACCCATTACATCTATCAAACTCCTTAATACAACCTTAACAATTATTCTTAATAAGAAACTAAAGCAGTTGAACTTCTAGAAATTTACTAATTTGTTATCTTTTCAAGAAAATCATGCTTAGAATATAAAAAGAACTCTAATTCTTAGTGCATCTAATCACCATAATAATAAGATAAATCTTCATCCTCCCTCTCTTGTATATTTAACCTTAGGTCCTTATCTTAGTTAGTGCATTAATTTGTACTTGCATTTAAAAAAAAAAAATCCCTAAAGGGTGAGCTAATGCCCAATATATATAACCTATAAACACATACGCATAAATAGGCAAGAATTAAGACACATGCATCAATGCAAACATCAACATCATACAACAGGTTATTATTTTTCTTAAATCCACATAACACCGATAGGGTACTCATGACCTTGCCAAACATATATACATACTTAATACATAATACAATGTTGGGAACTACCACTATAGGCCCTAACACCCATGAGTCCTTAAACCTTAACCTACCCAAAACATTTTCAAGCATGATTCTATTAGGGATAATGTTACACAAAGATATTGAGATACCCTTTAGGGATATGCCACTATAGCCCCCCTAGGGATTTGCCACTATGGGCTCTTAGGCTGAGCTAAGCACATATAAAAAGCAACTTAAACCAATCCATTATCTTAACCCAATTTGCAACTATTTTAACAATCACAATAAAAAATAAAGGTTACACATATCTAGAATCATAATCTTAAGCACAACTTCTCTTGGACTATCAGTTAGACTATAATATGTAAAATGATGTGCCTAACCAATTAGATAGCAAACACATCAATCAAGTGGCATGAACAACCAACTCCAACAATAAATGGCGTTTTCAAATTAGTTCACAATTGAGGTCTAATTCATTAATTTGAACACTAAATTGATGTAAGGAACAAACAAGTGTATAAACTTTAATGGAATAACACGGAAATGAACTAAAATTCAATCCCAATTTCAAATGATCAAATATGAAAATAAAGAACCTTAATTTACGTGATAAGAACAAGTAACCAACAAATTGTACTTAGATATTACTCACTAAACATAATTTGTAAAACAACAAGAGTAAGATTGATATAACTCACAATCCACTCTAGTTGACTCTCGCCATAATTTCATTAAGAAATTGATAAGATATCTTTGTATGTAAAGGACAAACCCTCATGGCACAAAGTGTATGATTTTCTCAATTGTTAAACAATTCCTTCAAAACCCTAGTTAGCAAGTATTATACTTGCTCCAATTAGGGTAAAAATAATACAAAAATTACAAGGATGCCACTTAAGTGGCTGGTTCCAAAATCAAAAAATACAAGTATAAAATAAAATGGCCGGTTCCCATAAGCAACAATTACAAATACGAATGGTCTTCAAGTGGCCGATTCTTCACTTCAATTGAACATATTGTTGGATCGATTCTTCTTTGGTTTATGTAGGTCCATGAATAACCTACAAATTGAGCTTTAGCAAGTTTATCCACCGTCCTATAAAAACCAACAAGTGTACCTACTGGAATGCACAACAAATATGTAATAGAAAAGAAGTTACTAAACAAATGTTCTTTGGGTAGGATTGTTCAAAGAAGACTCTCATCACCAAATTTTGTAACCTTTTGGCTCTTGCCCTGGTGATAGGTCTTGTAGAATTTTGATTCTTATCATAAAATGCTAAGAGTTTACTCTTAATACTAGTATAGGAATAATCTAATTTCTCACAGTTATTCACTTAACTGTTATTTGGTTCATTCTCTTACTCTATTGAAATTCCCAGGTTATTTTAAGTGTTTAAGTTGCATGTAAATTCGTCTAGATAGAAATTTAGTAAAGTAAGAAAATGTTTCTAAGTACACGATAGTACTTTAGGCCGTATACTTTTGCATGATTAAATACATAGTTGTGTAAAGTGGCTGTGTATCTTTTTATGTATTTTGGCATTTTTGACACACTTAGGTATATGGTTGTGTAGTTAGTTGTGTACTTTTATGTGAATTTCCATAAAAAGAGTAGGGATCAAGAAAATTAGACAGCAATGTATAGTGGTTTCGCCTTATGCATCAGTTTACTCTTCTAATGTCCACTATTGTGATCTTAGTTATCTTCACCTTTTTTTCCCTCTACTATATCAAAGAGTAAAACCTCAATGAGTGTTACAACAGTTTATCACTCTACAATCACTCTAATATAGTTTCTAGTTACTTCCTTTATTTTGTCTCACTTAGCTCTACAATCTAGATAAGACAAAGAAATTGCAAAGAAAACAAAAACAAACAACTTTGGAAAGAAGTTCTTAACCTTTTAAGGATCTAATAAGTAATAATCCTCTGTATAATTAGCTCAAATATACAAAATTTATGATCATAATCTGAATTGCACTTGTATGTATTTTCTCTTTCTTATATATGTACTTATTCTCTTCTGTATATCTCCTTTGTCTTGCTTTAACCTCTTATTTGTAGATGAAATTGCAATGTTTAAATCTTGATTTTCTTCCTGATCATAGTTATCTTCAATAATTCATCTTTAATTCTTTCATTCAACTTTTTTATTACTTCAAATCTAAATGATTATCTATATTAAATGTTGACAATATACTCTTAGTGCTTCAAATCTTTCATTTTTTTTATCTTTGAGTCAATAATTTGCTTTCCATGTTTATCTTCCTTTTTTGACTGGTAAAAATTATCTCATGATATATAAACCTAAGTTTAGTGAAATGGGTCAAATATATTATCCAATTCATTTAACTAGTGGTGGTAGGTCTTGACCTATAAATAAATCCTTTACTATATCTTTTTGTCTCCATAAATCTGCATTTTTTGACATTAGAATTTCATCAAGTGGCTTCTCTCTGTCTCTCTTTTTTCCTTTTCTTCAAAATCTTATTATATATTGGAATGAGAATTTTGACTGCTTATCTTTACTTCATACTTTCTTTCCTCCTTTTGCTTTTCAAAGTTGAAATTGTATCCGATCAGTTATACTTATTATGAATTGCTTATCTCTATACACTTAAAAATATCTTAATAATTCATAAGTTAATTGATACTTTTCTCTATCTTTTTTGTGTATAAACTTATTCTTGTCTTTTGTTAGCATAAAAAATCTTCTTTATTAACCTATTTTTAAAAATTCAACAATTCAAATGCCCCTATATGAAGCACTTTATGACTAGAAGTGTCGATCTCTATTACATTAGGATAATATTGAAAAGATTTTTATGGGACTTGAATTTACTTAGTAAACTACAACAAAAGTAGCTATTAATAAGTGGAAAATGAAGGAAGCTCAAGGGACATAGATCTTAAAAGGTAAACCTTCGATTCGAAGTTGGTGATTGTGTATATTTAAAGATAAGTCTAATAAAGAGTATTAATTGAATAAGAACACAGGGAAAGTTAATCCTTTAATATATTGGACCTTTTGAAATTCTTAAGAGCATAGGAAATTTAACCTATCAATTGGCTTTACCTCTAAGTTCATCAGGTATGCATAATGTATTTCATGTCTTACCTTGCAAAAATATGTTTCTAATCCTGATCGAAACACTGAACCAAAGCCAATAGAGTTAAAAGGAAATTTAACTTCTAAAGGACATCTAGTTGAAATTTTAGATCACAAAGCTCAAGAGCCTCAAAATAAGGAATTATATCATGTGAAGGTCTAATGGAGGAACCATGAAAAGGAAGTAGCTACTTGGGAATCAAAATAAGAAGTAAAGCATAAATATCCTTTTCTTTTCAATAAACTAGGCATGGTTTTAAGTTTTAAGGGAAAAAAAGTATTTTGAAGGGGAAGGATGTAACTTTCAAGAATTAAGAGATAAGGCTCAATCACTAAATAAGTTTTGAGAGATATATTTAAAATTGATTAGAGGATATATTTCTAAACTAAAAGCTTAAGTTTAGTAATTTTAAAGTTAGTATATAAAGTCTAAAAAGCTAGCTTTGTAGTCTTCATAGACCATACTTGAAACCTCAAAGCCTTTGAAACTTTAAAATGTCCTAAAAAGACACCTAAAGTGATTCTGTTTCAATTTTACAATAATCTTCAAGTGTTAAAACAATTTAAAATAATAGTCATACTCTTAGAATAAGCATGAACCATATGTGTGATCTTCCATTTTAGTTACTTATTTGTAGTTGAAAAGTAACCATAATTTCACTTAAGATAGCACATTAGTTTCTTGTGGTTCAATTACCGTCAACACAAATTAGAAGCCACATCCTTGTTATTTTCCTTTAGGCACCATTTATTGCATAAGTATACTCGAAAGATTCCTAAGTACTCAAGAAATCTGGGTGAATCTTATCTATGATACCAGATTTTTACATGAAGAATGATGCCATAATTAGCTAAGACTTCAAAGTTTTCTTATATAAGTTAAATTAGTGAACTTGCTAAGTAACTTCCTTTCCACTTTTTCTAAGCTTGTTGCCATCTACGCTCTCTCATTCTCATATTTCATTTTCACTTCAATTTCATCCATCATTCCCTAAAGTGGATCACATGCCATCTTTATTCTCAAGTGTCCCTTTCAACTTCCAAAATTTTCACTACAATATGCTAACCCACTTTCAAACCCAAGATCCAACAACTTTCCCATCCAAGAAGTTGGTTGGTAAAAGAAATGGTAAAAAGGTCTACTTTCAACTTTGTTTCATCTAATTACAAGTGTCAAACCAAAGATACTTATGCTCTTTCTATTTCTAATAATGTGAACAAGGTTCTTCATTTAAGGTAATTATGTCAAAGTTAGAATCGACAAGTAAATCTTCATATCTTTTCTATTTTTTTTTTAACTTCAATTAAAAGGTCATTAATTCCTACTTTTTGAATGATGAATGTTTTCATAGGAGTAATCACTAAAAAGCCCATAAAAAAGACTAAAACACTTCCATCTTTAAGTAAGATCTTTCCTTGTTACTTATAATTCTAGGTAGTTATTATTAAAAGAATAGTTAAAGTAGCATAACCTTAATAATAGACTTGATGTAAAGAACTTCAAAAGAATGGTGGAATCTTTAATAAGTAGATTTGAAAGATTTTATAGGAATATAAGTTAGCAAAATTAAATGATCTAAAAGATACACTCTTACAATATTATATAAGGACTTTACTCATATCCTAAACTGACCAAACCCATTCTTGACATTTGATATGAGAATGGGTGTATTATGACCTTTTAGACTTGATGTAAAGATTGAATATGAATTTGAACATATTCAACTCAAACAAAGTGGAATGACTTAAAATGGAACATATGAACTTTGTAATCTATGGACTAAGGACAAACTTTTATGACCTTAGATTGATTTATTCAAAATATGAAAAGTTATAATATTCAAAACAAAGTAAAACTTCTAAGAATTAAGGATTAGAGGGAAAAATAATTTTCTTTATTATGTTTTATTCATCTTTAGGTGAATCCAAAAAATCATTTGCTCTTCCTGAAGACTACTATGATAGTTGGTGAGATTTGGCTAGATGAGTACTACTGATGGATATTATTTATCTGTGTTTGTAAATTAGTAGCACAATAACATGTATAATTAATGAACCCTATGTACGTAATGTATGTGATTGAATGTTTGGCAATTCCTTTGAAAACATGTTAAAATGATCAAACTAGACTAATGGTTGTTTTGATTTGTTAACTGGTTGCTAAAAGTTATTTGCACTCCAATAAAAAGGAACTAAGCATATCAAAATCCTAAAGTAAAGTAAGTAATGCATTGCATACATGCATATGACACCTTAGCCATCACTGTTACATAGTGAATGAAGGGGTTGACTTGAGTTAGGGTCTTACTCTATCATCTGCAAACTAATGATGTGAAGATCATTATGCTTTTGATAGAGTTCGAGTTCATTTTACTATTAAGGGCTTGCATACATTTGAAGGTACATTAGTTAAGGAGAATATTTCATTTTTTTTTCTCTTAAGGTATATAAGTTAGGAGACATTATCTTGTGGTGTCATATTTGTAAGTTATGAGTTTAACTCTTAGTACATTAAATAGCTAAGGATGTTATGCTAAGTGATCTATGATATTGGATAGTCTAAACACTAATGGAACTACTAGATACTCAACCTAAGGTTGGGGGGAGGGGAGGGTGGAGGATAATTCATACCCTGAAACTTTATGTGCTTACTGGAAAGCCACATGTAATATTACATCCATATGATTGGTTTTTGCATTACATACAGTTGAAAACTTATATGCTTTTGCTTGAAAGTTGGTATGAGGTACTATTTCAATAAGCTAATTGTAGCATACACCCCTATAATTAAAATGTAGGAGCTAATTTAGGTTTACCCTAATAGATATACAAAAGCTAGGAATGAGATGTGAGAGGAAGAAAGGAATATTTATAAATTTAGTTTAGAAGGACAATTATTATTGGTAAATATGACTATAATATTTATATTTTAATTGGACTTAATTATGTAACTATGATGTTGAACTATTAGTTGTTTTACTTAAAATATGATGAAATGTTTTAATTATATATAATACTTTGAACTGCATCTCTCGTTGGTAAAATCTAGTGTAACAACTCATTATTAAATTGAAGCTCATGAATAATTATAAATAGACTAATCATTTGCTTCAATATAGTGTATGGTGGACTATTATGACTAGGGTATCCCTTGAAGCATGATAAAATCAATGGATAATTAGTGGCTTGGGTTACATATCTTGGCTTAGAGAAGAAGCTATATAAGTGCATTATGGAGATAAGCACTTGACTTTTCCTATTTGCCTTAAAGCCTTAAATTTTGCACAATGTAACCTTTCTATTTTTGCAAATGGGAATGTTGTTGAAGAGCTTGCATTTAGCATGATAAGAAAGAATAAAGAGCTTGCCTAAAGTGTCTAGATCAAGCCCTAAAGTAAGCTACAAAGCAGCTTGTTAATGTCAAGGCTCAAGCATAGATTGCTTGTGTTGAGGCTGAGGTAACTCGCTTAAAGATTTGAAGGCAAATCTTCTAGAAGCCCGAGGAGATGATAGGAATTAGATTCCTACAAGACCTATCACCAGGGCCCAAGCTAAGGGTCTACACAACTTAGTTTTGAGAATCATACATGAGAAACCTAATCCTGAGGAAGCTAACTTAATTTCTTCATTCCTACCTTATAATTGTTATGCATTCCAACAGGTTCACTTAACAGTCCTACAGAGTGCCAAATCACCTATACTTTTAAGTGAGTCGGGATCCTCATTGGGACTCAATTCAAAAGTACCTTGAAGACCGGCATCTTGAAGACTAATTTCTTTTTATATATTTGTTATTTGCTTAGAACATTTTATGTTGTAATTTCTTTTGGACACTTTCATTTTGTTTGTAATTTTCATTTAAGACTGGCTACCCTAAAAGTGGCATAGTTGTAATTTTGTGGACTTTCTAACCTAAAGGGAGCAAGTATAAATACTTGCTTAAGTAGGGTTTTAAGGAGGCCAATTTTCAGGTTAAACACATTCACTTTACTTGAGAGAGCTTAGGGTTTCCATAGTTCAATTTCCTCTTATCAATTTCAATCCCTAGAGTTGAGATTGTGGCAAGTGCAACAATTGAAATTGTGAGTTATATCAATTTCTAATTGTTTTGTATTCTTTTCTTCTCTAGTGTGTAATATCTAGGGTTGGATTGAATCATTTTTAGTCAGATTTAAGTTAGTTTGATTTAAAATAGTGTGTTTTTTTTAGTACTTAATTTACTTGTTATTAACCATCATCAATTGCTTATCATTTGAACCGTAAATTGCCTTTTATAAAGGGGGATCTCGGAATTGATTTTGTTGTTAATCTTGGATTTACGTGGTATTTCAAGATTAATTACTGTGTTTTGAGGGTTTGAATCATCGTGGTTGATTAATTCATTAGTTATTGAATTTGGATCTCTTTGCACTCCATTAGGAATCACACAATTCCTAGCTTGTTGAACCAGATTCGATTTAGTGCATTTAGGGTTGGTTTTTATTCCATTTGATTGTGCTTAATCTTGGTTTTAGGCACATCATCTTTTTGGTATTAGAGCTATATCATACTTGGATTTAAGATTAAACACATCCTAATTGAAGAATTGGTTATATTCATTGAAAATTGACGCCATTGAGTGACTAGGTTGATTGACATTATACGATTGTCTTTCAATCTTGGTTTTTGTGTGCTTAAACTTGGTTTTAGGCACATAATCTTTTTGGTAGCAGAGCTTGAGGTTATGAGAAGGGTTGTTTGATTTTGAATTTCGGAAATTTAGGTTCATGTTCTTACATCTTCAATTCCGAAATTGAGAGTAAATTGAAATTGTTGTTGTCTTTGTTTGAAGTGGCATGAATTGTCTTGAGTAGAAGTTGAACTTACTGCTTGTTGGAGTGATTTTTGAGTACTTTTTGAAGCTTCTATGTTGTGGACTTCATCGTGAAGGAAGAGGAAAGTTAGTGCATTTTGAATGCAATTTCGGAAGTGCAATTGTGTAGGGAGAAAATTGTGATCCTTACATTGTTTGTTTTCGGAAAATTAGAGGAGTAATTGAGCATTTCCAGATTTGAGTAGTGTGGAAGATTTGGAAATTATTTGATTTTCAAAACAAACATTAAGATTGAAGGAGTTAATGTGTGTTTGTTTGAATTTGAAAATTACTTCTTACCAATTGTGAAAGGGTTGCAATTAGTGAAGTGGTTTGATTTTCAAATTTGAATTGTTGCTATTTTGGTGTATAAGTTGCAAGCTTAAGGATTTGTGAGTAACATCAAATCCCTTAAGTTAATTTCCAATTTCATACTAGTGTGTCATATCTAGTGCGAATTGGATTGTTCTTGTTTTGGTCTTATTTACACATCATTTTAGGGTTCTATCTCTATCCTTAGATTCACGCCATTATAGTGGGATTAGATCCTAAAGAGTGTTGTTTAATTGTGCTTTTGATCCGAATTACAATTGATTTATCATTTGCATGGAAGTCATTTCATTTGATATTTAGGGTTTACGTCATATTGAGAATTTTTCAATTGGTTCTTCAATTGGAATTGTGTTCATGTGCTTTGGAATTTAAGGCACATCATCTTTTGGTATCAGAGCATAGATTGTGAGAAGGGATTTTGTGTAACTGTGATTTCAGAAAAATTGGGTTCTTGAGTTTAGCATCTTGATCCAAATTGTAAAGTGGAAATTGAGTTATTTGATTGTGTTGTTGAGGTGTTATACTTGTTGCTTGTTGTTGTAGACGTAGAATACTTGTCATATTCCTTGTCTCCTTGAGTTGGCCGTAAGTGATTAAGGGGAAGTGATCATTGTGATCATTTGAGGGAAGTGAAATTTGAAGCCTAGAAGAGTGTGATTTTGAATTGTGTAGAGGATTTTGGAAATTAAGTAGTGTGTTTGCAATTTTCAGATTGCATTGTGCGGAAAAAAGGAAATTATTTCAATTCAAACATCCATTAATTTGAAGTAGTTATTGAGTAACATTAAGGAGTGTTGTTTGAATTTGAATTGTCTTACCTTTTATGGAAAAGGTTGCATTTAGTAGAGTTATTTGAATTGTTATTTGCTGCCTTTGTATGTAGATTGTGGTGTGAGTTGTAACGTGAAGTGTTGTGGCAAGGAAGTGTTATATTTTGAAATGTTGTGTTGTTGTTTGAATGGTTGCATCATATGTGTATGTAGTGTAAGTAGCGGTATAAATTGTTGTGTGTGTAGTGGTGATTGAAGGGTTGCACGTGAATGTGTGTGGCGGTGTGAATTTGTGGGGTTGTGTGGTGTAAGGTGCTGCACGTTGAGACTAAAGTGTGAGTGTAAACCATGACTAAGAAAGGAAATTGAGTAGTGAAGTTTGAAATTCAAAAACAAGCATTTAAGTGTGAAAGTTATTGAGTCTAATTACTTAAACACTTGCTTGGTTGAATTCAATATCTTAATTACTTAGAAGTATTTAAGTGTTACTTCATTTATTTTACTATAATTGAAGTGTAGAGAAGTATTGTAGCATTGGTTGCTTAATTGCACAGTGGATGTGTAGGAGGTATTAGCGTAATGTTGTTGCATAAGTGAACCGTGTAGTATTTGATTTTTACCATTTGGTGTTTTCTTTGTAGTAGTTGCCGTGTAGCTTTAGAGTGAAGTCTTTGTGGAGGTGTGTATTATACCGTGAGTATAGGTATGGTGTAAGGTTGAGGTGTATTGGCTGTGACATGGTGTGAAGTGTGTTGTTGGCTTATTGAAATTAATAAGCAACCATGTCAAATAATTTGTATCCTTCTACTAATTTACTATGTCGAGTCTTAACTTCTTCTTGAACCATTAATGACGGTTAGAGAGAAAATTTGTTTCATACTTCTTGTAGGGTACATGGTAACTTGTGTGTCATTATCATTGATGGTGGTAGTTGTACTAATATTGTAGCTACTTTATTAGTATCAAAATTACATCTTGTAACTACCCCACATCCAGAACCCTACACATTACATTGGTTGAATGAGTAGGGGAGTCTTCATGTGACCTAAAGAGTTAGGGTACTTTCAATATAGGGGATAATATTATGATGAGATTAAATGTGATATTCTACCCATGTGTGCATCCTATATATTGCTTGGCAGGCCGTGGTTGTATGACAAGATCGTCTTGCATGATGGGTATAGAAATACTTATATGTTCCAACAAGATGGTAAACGTATAACATTGAACCCCATGTCACCATTAGAGGTCCAAGAGATGCAAAGAAAAATAAGTCAACCATTAGAGATTCCTGAGGTTCATAGTCACATGAGCCAACCTTCAAAGGACTAAACTATTTAGAAATAGATATGCCAACCTTCAAAGGTTCCTGAGGTTCGTAGTTAGATGAGCTAACCTTTAGAGGACCAAATTGTTTAGAGGTAGACGTGTCAACCATCAGAGGTTCCTGAGGGTCATAGTCAGTTGAGTAAACCATCAGAGGGCCAAGAGGTTCAAAGACATATAGGTGAAACAAGAAAGGAGAAAACAATATCGGTGGAATAGCTTGAGATAGGGGAGGCCTTAGTGGATGAGAGACCTTTATATGTGTTGCAGATGAGATATATTCTAGAGATGGAGGGGCGAAAGCAACCACCCCCTATGGTATTTTAGATACTGGGATACTGCAGTGATAATTTTATAAATAACTTACTAGGAGGATACAAAGTCTCTACTACATTTGACCTATCAGATTTGAGGACAAACCTTCTTGAGACCCGAGGAGATGATAGGAATCAAAATCCTACAAGACCTATCACTAGGGCAAGAGCCAAATGATTACAAAATTTGGTGATGAGGGTTCTCTTTGAACAAACTGACCTAAAAAATATTTATATACTAACTTCTTTTCTATTACTTATTTGTTGTGCATTCCAGTAGGCATACTTGTCGGATTTTACGAGGTGATAGACAATCTCACTAAAACTCAGCTTATGGGTTATTCATAGACCAACATAAACCGGAGATGAACTGGACCAACAAATTATTCATTTGAATTGAAGAATCGACCATTTGAAGATCATCTTTTGTACTTGTATTTTATTATTGAACCGGTCACTTTTTATTCATTTTTTGGACTTTTTGATTTACTTGTAATATGTGATTAGAACCAGCCACCTAAGTGGCTTAGTTGTAATTTTCATGTGATTTTACCCTAATAGGAGCAAGTATAAATACTTGCTAACTAGGGTTTGTTGAGGACTTTTTGATCATTGCATATTGCTGCCCATTTTTCATGTGAAAGCTAAGGTTCATCTCTAATTTCATAAAGCTCTTATCAACTCCTTCAAGGGTTGTGGCAAGTGCAGGCTTAAGGATTTGTGAGTAACATCAAATCCCTTAAGTTGATTTCCAATTTCATACTAGTGTGTCATATCTAGTGCAAATTGGATTGTTCTTGTTTTGGTCTTATTTACACGTCATTTTAGGGTTCTATCTCTATCTTTGGATTCATGTTATTGTAGTGGGATTAGATCCTAAAGAGTGTTGTTTAATTGTGCTTTTGATTCGAATTACAATTAATTTATCATTTGCGTGGAAGTCATTTCATTTGATATTTAGGGTTCACGTCATATTGAGAATTTGTCAATTAGTTCTTTAATTGGAATTGTGTTCATGTGCTTTGGAATTTAAGGCACATCAGGAGGGAGGATTTCAACCTAGTTTAGTCTATCTGAGAGAAGGTAGTAGAGGAATTCCAACACAGTAATGCTTGGTTAAAGGGTTAGGTTAATTTCTTAGTAGTAGGTATGAAGAAGGCTAAGGAGTGCATGTTAGGGGAATATCCTAACTTGGATCTCTTGGTCCTCAACCTTAATCTTGAGGCTCCTGTCATGGGATGAAGATGATGAGGATGATTAGGAGAACCCTGAGGTGGAGGAGGGAGAGGAGGAGGCAGCTGGCACACCAGCCGACCAAGACCCTTGAAGCTTTTAGCATACTCCTTTGAAAAGAAATGTCACCCATAGTTTAGTTGTTGAACCTATATGAATTGCTTCTTTTGAGGAAAGTTTAGTTGTAAGAGTCACCTTATGCCCATCTCATTGTAACTTTTGGACTTTTGACTTATAATCCATGCACCTTAACTTGTAATTTTCTGATTTTTGAGTTGGTATGCCGACTCATAAGCACTGTAAAGACTTGCAATTTATTTAGTGAAATCTCTAAGTTCTTCTTTACTTTACTATACCTTACTTGTGGGCAAATTTTAACTAAGTATTAAGGATCTATAGACTAAGGTAGGCTTAATCAAATGCCTTTAGAACTTAGTATACTAGACTTAAACACATCAAACATTGAAGCTTTAGCTTGGTCCTTAGTTCTCAAATAAGTCTTGCAAGGCTTTGTTGGCTTCTAAGGGCCTCTTAGGCTTTTAAGGGACTTGTAAACCTAAAAAGGTCGAGTCCCTTGGGAGTTAGACTTGTAGGCTTGAAGAGGTTAAGTCCTTTAGGGTTTGGACTTGTGGACCTTAAGAGGTCAAGTCCTTAAAAAGTCAAACTCGTGGACCTAAAGAGGCTAAGTTCTTTAGGAGTCAAACTTGCGGACTTAAAGAGGCTAAGTCCCTTGCAAGTTAAAATTGTGAACTTGAAGAAGTCAAGTCCTTCAGGAGTTGGACTTAAGGACCTAAAGAGGTCAAGTCCTTTAGGCTCGTTGCTGTTGACCGTAATCACACAAATTTTAAAATCCTTTTTTACGACTCTTTGTTACGATCAATAAGGCAAGTCCACCTATCGATTGTAATAGTATAGAATTGTATTCAGGTATCGTTTCCTCAAGGATCGACAAGTACCAATAATAACTCTAAACCAACTATCTAACTACACAAATTCGAGATTCTATTTAAATTAAAAACACTTAACAAAATTTAAAGCAATTAAAACTAACACGATAAATTAAAATAACTAAATTTAATACTTAAGAACATACCCTACCCTTACTACTCCTCTAATTATCATGTAACTTTACCCTTTTTATAAATCAGTTAACGAGCAATGGTTATCTTTGAACCGCGGAGTATCTAACACTAAGCTAATATTCTTCTCAGATTCATTAGCTCCTAAACCTAATCGCATTGGTAAAGATTCCTCTTTTATCAAAAATCGATTAAAATTGCATTAACACTCTTGAACCCTCAATTAGGTCGAATTATCTAATTCAATCTAATACGGAAAATTCATGTTCTCTATCCTTAGATTACATATGAATTCCTTTATTCATGCACGATCTATTCAAACAAGAGATTTTCCAATCAACTTCTAAGAAATCAATGCAAACTCAATGCTGGCCATACATCAAATTAGCAACACTAAATGAACAACATGAATAAATTCAGAGAATTCCACTATTCATTAACTATGCAATCAATCCAATGTTACATGACAATTAGAGTTCGTAAGGTTTAGGTATGAAATAAACTAGCCATTCATGGTTTTCAAGTTACAGATCAATGAAAATGAAAAAACCTGTGTGCATAAACCCTTCAGAAGAGAAAGATGAATCCGTTGATGTTGCTTTTCCCTTCGATAATCTTTCCTTAGTCTCTTCCTCTTCTTCCTTTCGTCGTTTCTTTCTATCTCCTTCAGGTTAGGAACTCCCCTATCTGGAAAACGAAGAGATATGTATATGGAAACCAAAAAATCTCCTAAAACAGCCAAACTTTTCCATATACACAGTCTCAACCCATGGTTATACACAGCCATGTACTTTTGTGAATAAGCCAACACACGGCCATGCCTTCAACCGTGTACTCAAACCGTGTAAGCTTCTGTTGGTTTTTTTCAAGCCCAACACACGGTCGTGCTCTGGAAATACACATCCGTGTACTTCCCCGTTCCTTCCAAAAAGCATTTTTCTTCGTGTATTCTTCTCAGATCTCAATCCAAGTCGATATCTCCTCTCAAAATTGTGGTCCCCATCCCTAAAATTGAAATATTTATCTTTTAAGTATCAAAATTCTTCAAGATAACATCAACTTATCACACAAACAACTAGAATTCATCTAAAATACAAGTGTTAATTTATACTTATCACTCGTTGACCTTGAAGAGGGTTAAATTGCCTACTATTAATTTGTAGTTTTATATTTAGTGAAAAAAATGAAACTAAAACTTAAGGTACATGATCTAAAAGATATAAACTTCATTGATTTCTTAGTAAGTAATATGTACATTGCTCAAAATAAACCTTAAGATTGTCCAGGTTCTAAGTCTTTAGGATTGGTTGCCCATAAAGTATTTCAAGGTGATAAGCTTCATATCTTACAACTTCTTTAATTTTGATAGGTTTTCCTAGTTTATCACTAATCTCCCTTGACTTTCTTTAAATCTAGTGGCCTCAAGCTTTTCGTATGTTAAGTCCCTAAGGTAAAAGGCTTTATGGTTTGCTACCACTTAGGTACTTACAAGGTCTCGAACTTCTTCCATAAGGTTTAGAGCAACACAAAGTCCAACTTCATTAGCTTCAATGTTTGAGCCTTGTGTTCTTACTGTAGGGACTTCAAGCTCTATAAGCAAGATAGCCTCAGTTCCAAAGGCTATGTGAAAGGGAGTCTCTTTGGTTGGAGTCTTGAAAGTTGCCTCATAGACCCAATGGATGGAGGGGAGCTCGTCTACCCCTTTGTCTTTAGTGCTGATCACCTTTTTCCTTAAGCTATTCAAGATTTTTTTGTTTACTACCTTAATTTAGCCATTAGACCGGGGGTGCACAACTGAGATGTAGTAGATTATATGCCTCCTTCTTATCTTTCGGGGTGATACTGTCATGGATATATGAAAGGATGGGGTCCATCTAGTAGGGCACGGCCGACTAGAGTCGGATCTCCATTACTTATTGATAAGACTTGTTAATGGTCTTGTCAAGTAGAAACTCTATGAATGCCTTTCTATCCAAGTTAAATAAGCATGTCAAGGCCAGCTTTAGGAGGCTATCCGCTTTTATGTTCTTACCTCGAGGGATCTTATGGATTGCCCATGAATGAAAGTCCATTTTGTGTGTCTTCACTACCTTTAAGTATTTGGACATCCCTTCATCTTTTCCTGCATACTCCCATTTGACCTATTAGACGACAAGTTGCAAGTTCAAGAAAATTTAGAGATTTCCAACACCGATCTCCTTTACTAGCTTCATCCCCACAATGAGCGCTTCATACTCTACTTCATTATTACTAGCTAGGAGCTTGAACTTTAGTGCATAGCTTATAGTTAACTCTTTTAGACCTTTGAGAACAAGCTTAGCTCCACTCTCTCCATAAGTGGATAAGTTGTCTACATGGAAAGTCCACTATAGTTGGTGCTTGGGTTTGTCTCCTTCTAGAGTAGTGCACTTAACAAGCTGTTGGTCACTTTGGCATACACTAACCCTTGTAGGGGTTGGGAATTTAGCCTTCAAGTAGGTCCTATTGACAGTCATCTTCATAGCATTCAAAGTGAGCTATCCTCAAGATGATGCTGTATAGGGAGTAGCAATCAAAGACCAAAAAGTCCACCATGATGTCAGCCACATGCTTCTTATCTCTAAGTTGCATGGGAAGGGTGATAATTCCCATGGTCTTAATCGGTTGGTTGTTGAACTTGGAGAGGGGGTGATTGTATGGCTTTAACTTGGTGGCAAGCTCATCTTTCATTCGGTTATAAGTAAAGAAATATAGGATGTTTGTTGGGCTTCAAACCACATGAAAGCCTATAATCCTAACCTAAATCACTAGTAGGTTGTCTTGGGAGCATTAAACCCCTTCAAGGTTGTCATCGGAGAAGGTAATGGAAGTGTCAACCATAGGCTTCTTCATCTGGACACTAAGGATATCATGGTACTTATTATGTCAGGAATAAGCCTTTATTTGTGAGTTTGACTGATCCCCAACTGCGAGATCACCCACAATGGTATTGATTTAGCCATTAGATGTGGCATGGGCCTTGACATTGTCACAGCTATTGCATCAAGTGTTGTTATTAGTCTGATGATAGTTATCAATATGTCGTTGTTGTAGGGGTTGGTTATCACCATTGTGTCAATCGTGTTTATGCTTAGCTATGTACTCTTAGAGGTAGCTACATTTGGTGTCATCCTCTAATACATCCTTCAAGTTGGTGCACTAATTTATGGTGTGGCTTATGTCATTGTAAAATTTACAGACCTTGTCGTGGTTCCTCATGCTAGGATTGCTTTTCCTTTGAGTGGGCCAGGTTAAGATACCCATGTTCTTAACTTCAATGAATATTTGGCCTTGCAACTTAGTGAGACACATATAGATGTCAAGTTGAGGGATAACGTTCTTGTGGTCTTGTCGCCACTACCCCTATCATTGGATGAGCTCAATTCAAAATTAGGAAAGGGTCCCAAGCATTCTTTAACTAAAGCTCAGTCTTTATGAGTAACATCTTTCTTGTTGAAGTAGTTGGGGCTCGATAAGTCCAAGTTTTGAGGTTATCCTCTAGAGTGATATATGTGGTGACTTTCTCTTGAAACACCTCCATGATAGTTAGCCTCTTCTTTGTGAGCGCAATGAAGAAGACATATTTGTGGTGGATACCATGCATGGTTATGTTCAAGTTGATGCTTGGGTCGACATTAAGGATGTCCAATTGACCCATTGTGAAGTGGTGGATATACTTTCACAATGACTTGTTGATGCATAAACCTTAGGTATGTCAAACCTAGAACTGAGCAATCGATATTGAAATTGGATTCCTAAGGAACATCTCGAACAAGTAAGAATAGAACTAGGCCCCAACCACACTTGTTGATTGAAACCTAAGTTATCGGAGATTTCCCCAAGTGTTTATGTTAAAGAAATCGTGGAGTTCTTTCTCAAAGAACAAGAGAGAGCTTTTCCATGAAAAGTTGTATATTCAAAATAAGGATAATGTTTAAGATGTGCCACCCCCTTCCCTTTTCACGTGTCTATATTGGCTTACATATAAAAAAACCTAAACTTCCAAACATAGAAAAAAAAAACCAGCCTTCCTTCCTAATAACCAAAAATCTTACAACTAAATGTACTAGAACACAAAACAAACAAATAAAACAAGTCCTAACAAAACTAAATGGTTCTCCTTTTCGGTTCAATTTTCTTTTCAAAATAATTTATTCTAAGGCTTCCGTATCCTTGCACCCCTCTATGGAAATGTGAATCAAGTTGATAAAGGTTGATTCTCTTTTAATGTAACTTGGTTCCTTCTCTTGTAGGTCCATGACTAGTTCTTGCAAAGCTTTACTCATCCGCTTAGCTCTAGCTCGGGTCATTGGGCCTCCAATACCATGTAATGGGTCACTAGACTTCGGTTCATTCCCTTTTGATGCTAGTTGATCCTCATCATTCCCTCCTTTCTTGAAAAGATTCTTCATCGAATCACTTGCATCATAAAGAGTAAGGTTAGAAATATTAAAAGTTGCGCTTATAGTATCATAGTGACTAGGTAACTCAATCTTGTAAGCATTATCATTAATGCGTTCCACTACTTGAAAAGGACCATCTCCTTTAGGATGCAATTTAGACTTCCACTACTTGGCAAACCTCTCATTCCTCAAATGTACCTACACTCAGTCTCTTGGATGAAACACGGTCTTTACTAGTCCCTTATTGGCTTGACGAGCATAGTGCTTGTTTTTCTTCTCAATGTTGGTCCAAACCTGAGCATGCAATTCCTTAACAAATTCGCCTTTTTCTTTCCGTCAAGGTCAACAAATTCGTTAGTAGGCAAAGGCAAAATATCTAATGGAGTCAAGGGGTTAAATCTATAGACAATCTCAAATGGAAAATACGATGTAGTGGAATGCACCGTCCTATTATATGCAAATTCTACATGAGGCAAACATGTCTCCTATTGTTTCAAATTCTTATGAATCACAGCATGCAACAAGGTTGAAAGAGTCCTATTGACTACTTCAGTTTAACCATCAGTTTGAGGGTCTGCAACAATAGAGAGCAACAATTTAGTGCTTAACCTATTCCACATATATGCCAAAAATGGCTCAAAAATTTCACATCCCTATCACTCACAATGGATTTAGGCAAACCATGTAATCGTACAATCTCCCTAAAGGACAAGTCAGCAATATGCTGTGCATCATTAGTTTTAGAATAGGCAATGAAATGAGCCATCTTACTAAACCTGTCAACAACAACAAATATGTTATCTTTGCCACTTTGAGATTGTGGTAACCCTAATATAAAGTCATAGAGATGTCAGTCTAAGATTGATTAGGCATAGGCAATGGGAGGTATTCCCTATGGGGCATTACTCTGAACTTAGCCTTTCTACATGCAATGCACTTATCACACACATTTTGTACATCATGTTTCATTTTAGGCTAATAGAAATGCTCAGGCAAAATATCTAAAGTCTTTTTAACCCCAAAATTCCCCATTAAACCGCCACCATATGTCTCCCTCCCCAACAGTTCACATATAGAGCTTTTTAGCACATATAACCTATCTTTCTTAAATAAATACCCATCATGCCTATAAAAATCAACATATCCAGATTTAGAACAAGAGGTCCAAATTTGATCGAAATCAGTGTCATTCTCATACAATTCCTTAATGTATTCAAACCCAAGCAATTTAGTATGCAAAGAAGTCAAAAGAGAGTACCTTCGAGAAAGTGCATTTGCTACCACATTTTCCTTTCCTTGTTTATATTTGATAACGTATGGAAAGGTTTCGATAAATTCCAACCATTTGGCATGCCTCTTGTTCAACTTTCCTAAGTTTTCAGATACTTTAGACTCTCACGATTGGAATGAATGATGAACTCCTTAGGCCATAAGTAAGGCTGCCACGTTTGCAGGGTCCTCACTAAGGCATACAGTTCCTTATCATACATTGGATAATTTAATGCAGCACCATTGAGTTTTTCGCTAAAATAAGCGATCGGCTTAGAATCCTACATTAACACACCACCAATACCTTTCTCGGGAGCATCGCATTCAATCTCAAATACTTTCTCAAAATTAGGCAAGACTAGTAAAGGTGCGTTGGTTAACTTACCTTTCAGGGTTTGAAAAGCCTACTCATGCGCTTCAGTCCACTTGAATTCGACATTCTTCTTAGCAAGGTCATTTAGAGGAGTAGGTATGGAACTAAAATCCCTCACAAATCTCTTATAAAAACTTGCTAAGCCATGGAAGCTCTTGACTTCGTTTGCATTCTTTAGTATTGGCGACTCCTAGATTGCCTTCACCTTCTCCTCATCCACAGCTATCCCATCTGCACCTACAACAAATCCAAGAAAAACCACAGTTTCCATACAAAAAGTGAACTTCTTTAAATTAGCATATAATTGGTTTTCTCTCAAAACATTAAACACACACTGCATATGCTGAACATGATCATCTAATGTTCTGCTGTAAATTAGAATGTCATCAAAGTATATAATAACAAATTTCCCAATAAAATTATGCAAAACATGATTTATTAGCCTCATAAAAGTACTAAATACGTTTGTTAATCCGAAAGGCATTACCATCCATTCATATAACCCATGTTTAGTTTTAAAAGTCATTTTCCACTCATACCCCTCTTTCATACGAATTTGATAATAGTAATTCTTTAAATCAATTTTAGAAAATAAACAAGCACCATGCAATTCATCCACCATATCATCTAACCTAAGGATAAGATGTCTTTACTTAACTGTTATCTTGTTGATTGCATGACAGTCAACACATATTTGCCATGTTCCATCCTTCTTGGGAACTAACAGGAACTGAACATGGACTGAGGCTTTCCCTTACAAATCCTTTCTCCATTAATTCATCAACCTGCCTTTGAATTTCCTTTGCCTCCCCAAGATTAGTCCAGTAAGCTGGCCGATTAGGAATAGACACACCTAGCAAGAAATCAATTTGATGTTCGATATCTCGTAGTGGAGGTAGACCCTTCGAAGCTTCTCCAGGAAACAAATCTCCATATTCATGCAAAAGAGACACCACCATACTAAGCAATAAAGGGTTAAGGTCAGCATTAGTAAAATACACATCCTTGTACGTAAGTACAAGTAGTTGTTTCCTTGCTAACATTGCACTCTTTACCTCACCTTTTCTTGCAATTTTCTCTCTTCTTAATGTTTCAGAATCTTTTCCCTCATCACTCACCAGTGTTTGTCTCTTACCCTTTTCTCGCACACTCATGTGTTTCTCTTTAAACTCTTTTGCTATCCTAACCTGATCCTCATAAGCCTCCCATGGTTTCTGTAGAGTTAGAATCATCTTCCTTTTGTTTAGAACAAAAGAATATTGGTTCTTGTACCCATCATACATCACCTTCCTATCAAATTGCCATAGTCGATCCAACAATAGATGACTAACCTACATGGGAACTACATCACACATCACCTCATCACGATAATTTCTTATAGAAAAGGAAATAAGAACTTGCCTGGTCACCTTCACTTCCCCACACTCATTCAACCACTGCAATCAATACAACTTCGGATGTTTTATCGCCTTCAAGCCCATCTTATCAACTAACAAGGTGCTAGCAACGTTAGTGCAGCTACCACTATCGATAATTAAGCTACATACCTTATTCTACATTTGACACTGCGTATAAAAGATGTGCTCACGTTGAACCCCTTCACCATCATCCTGAGGTTGAGTACTAAGGACTCGTCTAGTAACATATAACTCTCCACTCACGAGTCCTTCTAAGTCGACATCATCATATTCCTCTAAAGGTGATGTATCATCTTCCTCAGAACTAATACTCTCCACATCTCCATTATCGTGAATGATCATAGCCCTTTGATTTGGACACTAAGATGCAATATGTCTATACCCTTGACACCTGAAACATTTGATATCATGAGTTCTCGAAGATGGTTTAGTGTTAGATTTACCTTTAAAAGTAGCAACTGGACTCTTGGACTTCACATCCCCTTTTGATTTTGATTCTGTAGGATTCTTCTTCCAATTGGACTTTCATGAAGAGTTAGAAGTTGTTCCAGATTTAGAAGTTCCCTTATACTTCAACTGCTTCTCTACTTTTATTGCCCTATGCAACAACTCCTCCATGTCCACATAGTTATGTAAATCCACCACGTCAACAATTTCCCGATTCGACCAGTTAATAAACCTAGCCATTGTAGCCTCATCATCCTCTTCCACTCTGGCTTTAATCATGGCAACCTCCATTTCTTTATAATAGTCCTCTACGCTCCTGGACCCCTGTGTCAACCTTTGGAACTTTCTAAGTAAATCCCTGTAATAATGACTAGGGATAAACCTCTTCTGCATAGTGGTCTTCATCTCATCTCAGGTACTAACAGACCTTTCTCCATACCTACACTATTACGTACTACTGATCCCACCAAACACTAGCTTAATCTAAAAATTCAACTGTAGCTAATTTAACTTTTTTCTCCTCAGTATAATTGTGACACTTAAATACATGATCTACTTTCCTCTCCCACTCCAAGTACAACTCTAGATCATTCTTCCCTTGAAATCATGGTATCTCTATTTTGATACTCCCTATATTACTATCTTGCGTTTTGGTGTTTCCTCTCTCCCTCATGTAATTATAGTCTCCTGAATCCATTTCTTCACCCTTTTCTATCCTTACTCCTCCCCTTATGGGTCTACTTGCGCCTCGCCCGATAGTAGCGCTATTGGACGGTTCCTTACTCCATTCCATATTATCCATCCTCTCATGGATTTGCTCCAACTCACCACTCAGGATTCTCTTCATCTCTCTCATTAACGAATCAAACATCACCCTACTTTCCCCTCTTCCATTCTCTCCTCCAGTTGGACTTTATCCCGACATATTTCTACAATCAAAGAAAAGATTAGTAACAACAAAGATAATATATCTCTCACAACTCACTCGTGCTTTGCCTCTAATTATAATGTTCTCACAATTCACTCATGTTTTTGCTCTCAATTATAACGTTCTCATAACCTGCTCTTACAATTCTTTGATATGAACTCGGATCGAAAACCTCCTCAACGTAAACCACTAAGGCAAGTCTATTGACTAACTAATCGGTTTCAATTCACAGCAAGTAAAGGTACATAACAAGGATTAATTGATATGAAAAGACTCACTATAGAATTGGAAATACATACAAAGAAGATATCCTTTAGCACAAAATTAGAAAGGACAAGATTGCACCAAACAAGTAAGGGAATGACAAGGTGATACTAATGCAAAATTGGAAAGACAAGATAATGATGAATCACGAAATGGAAAGTGTATGGTATTATGTGATTATGTAATTCAAAGTAAGGAATTGCTTTGACAACTTGAAAATTTGAAGAACTTCTTCGGCCGAATCGTAATAATTTTTTTTTTTATATATTCGAATTCCTAAAGATATTGAACAAGAACTATGATTAAATTTCAATTTTTCCTAAGACAACAAATTGTTGTTCGGTCGTCAATAGCAATTTCTACGGCCAATCTTAATCCTTTTTTTTATACGAATTTCTAAGATATGAAATAAGGAATATAGATTGAATGGAAACAAACAATGATAAGGATATATTTTACTTGATTTAAGAAGCCGAAGCTCTGATACCAAATGATACGCAAACCCTAGGTATGTCAAACCTAGAACCTGATGATCAATATTGAAATTGGATTCCCAAGGAACATTTGGAACAAGTAAGAACAGAACTAGACCTCAATCACACCTGTTGATTGAAACCTAAGTTATCAGAGATTTCCCCAAGTGTTTATGTTGAAGAAATCATGGAGTTCTCTCTCAAAGAACAAGAGAGAGCTTTTCCATGTGTAAACACCCCATTTTTGCCATAGGAATGAATAATAATCAATAATAATCGATTTTCAATTTTTTCCAATTTTTCCCTAATTTAGCACAAATAATTAAAAAATAAAAATAAATAGGAAAAAACATCAATTTTGAAAAATGATTTCAGAAATGGCAATAATAAATAATAAATAATTTTTACAAATTTTTGAAATTTCAAAAAATACAAAAAAATAAAAAAATTGCATTGCATGTATGCAATTTGCGAAAAAAAGAAAATCGGGAAATTGGGCCAGCTCAGCTGGTACGTGCGTGCGCATAGGGAACGTGTGGAGGCTGGAGGTCGCGAGTTCGAATCTTCCCCCGAGCATTCGATGCAATTTTTTTGCCTTTCGCCTGGAGTTGCCACGTGGCAGCATCCGATTGGCCGAAGGAAGTCACGCGCGTCGCGCGTGATCGTCGTCTTCACCCGGACAGACGTGAGAAGAAGCCAGAGCAAGTCCGATGAAGGTGGAATCGATCATTTTTTTTAATCTTCTAGATTACTGTCAAGATAAAGCCGAATCCATAAGATAAATCAAAGAAAAACAAGAGATCAACATCAAATCGCCGGGATAAAATCAAATCTAAAAACGGAAGAAATTCGAATTTATCCAAATCGGTCGATGTGAGCTTATCCAAGAGGGTTTCTAGACGCCTATAAATAGAGGAGGAATGGAGGAAGCCAAAACACGAATCACAATTGAGAGAAAGTGAGGAAAGAGTGCAAATCGGAGAGCATCGGAGAAGAACCCAAAACCGCGACCACCGACCGGCGTTGAACTACCACCAGGAGGCGATCTGGGAGTGAACCGCCGCCACCATTGGATTCAGCACTCTCGAGAAGCTAGGATTCGACACCTCACCCGCTACAAAAGGCCGCCAGAACGCCGTGATCAAGCAACCCCTACTGCCGTGTCCAACCGATCCGACCCGACCCGCGCACCGACCCGAATCCAAGTAAGTCGGATTTTCCGGATTTTTTTATTTTATCTAATTAATTTATTTTGTTTATTTATTTATTCCGAATTAAGTTATTATTTGTTATTTTGTTAGTTATTTATTTATTGGTTTATGTTTTATTTTTAATAAATAGGAAAATGTAGAAATTAGATTTTTCTAGAATTTAATAATGTAGAAAAATAATGAATAAGAAAAAAATGAGAAAAAATAAGGAAAAATAATAATAAAATAATAAAATGTAGAAAAATAAAAAAATATTAGGAAAATAATAATAAAACTTTAGATTTCAAAATAGTATAGATATTAACTTAGGATAAATTCAAAAAAAAATCACAAAAATTATAGAAAATTTAATAAAAATCATAAAAATAATAAAAAAAACTAAGAAAATCATAAAAAATCATAAAAATCATTTTAAAAAATCAAGAAGAATAATAAAAATCACAAAAAAATCATAAAAATGAGTTTTAACACTTAGAAAAAACCATTTTTCTCAAATAAACCCAAAATTGATGTTTTTCCCTTAAAATCATTTTCAAAAATCAGATTAAAGCTTAGGCTTAGAATTTTTTTAGAAAAATCCCAAAAATGGTAAAAACATATATCGAAAGAGATTTTCAAAATTAAAATTCACAAACAAACTTAAAGTTTTTCAGAAAAGCGAACTACGGCTTGTTTGATTCTGAGTAGCAGGTACGTAGGCACCCATTCGGGTCAACCCATAAAAATGAATGAAAAATCATTTTCTTGAAATAATTCAAAAACATAATAAAAAGTAACAGAAACAAAATAAAAGACACTTCTAGATGGGAACAATTTTAGGAGACTAGGTGGTAACCGTAAGGTTTTAATAGGTTAGCCTCCGAACTTAGAAACTCTGGTTTTCCCTTTTCCTCTTTTCAAAAACGAGAAGAGAAAATAACGACGACTAGTGGTCCAAATTAAGACTAATCCGTTCCTTTAGTCTTAATTCAATATTTCCCAACAACAGTTGGGTGGCGACTCCAAAAATCAAACGAAATTCCTAATTCAAGTCGAGGATCTACATTAGATGAGCATAGGGTTAGTCTAGATCGGATTAGGAATGGGAATTCAAAAAAATAGACTCGACAGGATGGCGACTCCGCTGGGGACCCATGCCAGTAGGCTAAGCCACCTGAACCCTCGAATTGTTCTATTTAAATGTGCTTCAATTATTATTCTGTTACTAACTTTTCAGGAATTAGTTAGATTCTAGTTTCTTTGCTATGGGGGTTTTGCATGCATACATATGTTTGTGTGAGTAGATGCGGTCGAACCTGGACCGTCCTAGAAACCTAAGACGGGGAGCCATTGTGTAGGTTTCGGGCGAAGTGAGTTGATTCACCGTTCAGGACCAATTAGGCTACCCCACCCTATGCTTCGATATGGTCTAAGATCCATTTCTTCGAGAATGCGGGAGGCTATAGAGCTCGGGAACCAATTAGAACCAACCTACTTGCATACATGACATCATAAGGGGTTGACAATTGAATGACAATGTAATGGTTTGTTGTTTTGTTCTTGGAGTTCGAATTTATTTCCCTGTAATGCTTTCATAGTCTTGTTTGTAATTAGGCAATTTCTTATTGTAAATAGATGGCTAGCACCGCAATCGATCGTCTCCTTCACAAAGAAATTCGGGTCTACAAACCTTTGAACCCAAAATTGGTACTGGACCATTGGTTTACCTTGTACAACCCAGAGGAGCAAGCCTTCATCCAGCAAAAGATAGGCCCATCCTCTCACTAACAAAGATAGAGGTGAATTTGCCTTTGGTACGGACTATGCTCTACCTTTTAGAAATAGAGCCCACGGCTTTCTTCATTGGGCCACGCGAGATCACTCCCACTCAAAACCAAAGCCAGGGTTGAAGAATTAGAAGCCTGAGACCAAGAGAGCTAGGAAATAGATTATCATTGTAATCTTTTATTTGTTTGAATGTTGAACTCCAAAAATTATTCAATATTAATAAAAGTGAAAGCTTCAATATTACATAGTCAATCAATTGTCGACCTTTTATTTTTAGCATCCGTGTGACACATGCATAGCATTTGCATACATCATACTAAATTAAAAAAAAAAAACAAAATGCGCGCCCAGGTATCAAGATAGCTCCCAAGCAACCGAACCCTCCTAGAAGTCCAATTCTCACACGTTCAAGAACAAAAATGGCCAACAGTAGCGACAACCGCAACAACACCAATGCTGAAGCTGCCTCGGACTCTAGGATCATGTCCCTAGAACAAACGGTCCAACGATTGGCTGCCCAGGTTCACCTCTTAACTGAAAGCATCGGCCTCCTGCGCAACACTCAACCAACCTAGGAAGAGTATTCAGAGGCCAGAAAGGGGAAAGCAGTGGAGGGACAGCCCCCGGAATATGAAGAGATCAATTCCCACCTTAACCCGGCCTTTGAATATGAGCCAAAGGTCAACCAGGGGCCGACCTCTGATGACCTGAAAAAGGAGATGGAAGAGAGGCAGAAGGAGATGGAGAAGCAACTCTTCCAGCAGCTCCATGACAAGATGAAAAGCATTGAAGGCCCTAATGGTTTTGAACAGGCCGGAATCACCAATCTGCCAACATATAGGGAAGAGATATACCCTGAAGAGTTCAAGACCCCAGAGTTTGAAAAGTATGATAGGACCGGCTGCCCCAAAATACATACCAGGCTATATGCCCGGAAAATGAGCAAGTATGCTCAATACGACCAGCTCATGCTCCAAACATTCCAAGACAGCCTCACAGGCCCTACACTAGTCTAGTATGCCCACCTGGACTTCAACATTGTTAACACCTGGGAGAAGTTAGCCCGAGCATTTTATGACCAATATAAGTTCAATATTGAAGTTGCCCCATCCGTAATCGACCTGGGGAGTCTCCGGAAGAGACATGCTGAGCCATTCAAGGAGTATGCTCAGCGCTGGAGAGCCCAGGCCGCTAGGGTAGCAACCCCGATATCTAAAAAGGAATTGACATCCATATTTGTCAATACCCTGGACAAGACCTACTTTTCACACCTGGTAAGCCAGACCTCGTCCAGTTTTGCAGAGGTAGTGGCTGCGGGCTGCAGGATTGAGAATGCCATCAACACCGGTAGACTCCAAACAATGGAGCCTCCTAGGGTCACACCGACACAAAGGCCTTTAGGAGGAAACAGAGCTAAAGAGTCCACTGTCAGCACAGTCCACTCCGATAAGGCAGAAAAATCTGGGACTCGTATGACATTCCAGACCACGAATATCCCAGCCCAACAACCCACGACAGGTCACGCCCAGGCCGCCAGGGCCCCAAGGCAGTTCACTCCAATCCCCGTACCGCTCAGTCAGGTCTTCGCTCGGTTGAGAGCAGACAACTTGATCAGTTTTGAGCTCCCTAATGACCGGTACAGGCCCAAGAACTTCGACTCAAACCTCAAATGTGACTACCACATGGGTCAGGAGGGGCATTCTACAGATAGGTGTTGGAGGCTCCAGCACAAGATCCAAGACTTAATTGATGCAGGCATCATCCAGCTGGATTTCGTGAACGCCCCAGCACCTAATGTCAACACCAACCCACTGCCTAATCACAAGCCCACCATTAATATGATCACATCTAAGGAGTCGACTCCCAAAGAAGCCCCTAAGCAGAATCCGACAAGCAACAGAAGAAGCAATCCCACCAAGCTCTAGAAGAAACACCAAAGGCACACATTAAAAGAAGGTGGTTAGCCGGAGACCCAACGGTCGACACTTTGGGAGAATCACATGGGAGATTTCAGTATTTGGTAAACTATTCTTATATCCCAACCGAGCAGGGGCCGCCTAGTAGATGGGGGCTGGAATTTGAGAAGGAAGACAACCCATCAAAGGAAGAAGGGAAGGCTATAAACATGATCAATTCTCATTCAAAGCCCAGGGTTATACAGTGCTATGAGGATAATCAACTGAGGTACAAATCCCAAGAAAAAGATACGTATTCAATGTCCCGATACCGGCAGAGAATTACAAGGCTGCACCATTCGACTATCGGGCCCTCGAACAAGAGCAACCTCCTATAGTGGGAGGCATCACCCGCTCTGGGAGATTATACGATCCAAAGTATAAAAGCCCGACTAAAGAACCCAACGTGGAAAAAGGAGAAGAAGAGGAAGAGGGACTTGCTGCGTTTACGAAGATGGTCAAGGCCAGTGAATACAAGATCATGGAACAATTAAATAAAGTTCCAGCACAGATATCACTCATGGGCCTTCTCACAACATCCGAGCCCCACAGGGAAGCACTTTTTAAAGTGCTGAAAAAGATTCAGGTCCCGGAAGGTATCGCTACAGATAAGATAAGGTCACGTGGCGGACTCCATCTTCACAATGGACCAGATAGCCTTCTCTCCAGAAGAACTAGGAGAAGAGGGAGACCAACATACCAAACCACTGTTCATAGTGGTCAGGTGCAACGATACCATTGTCTCCCGGGTACTCATTGACAACGGATCATCCCTCAACGTTTGCCCATTGGCAACACTCGACTTATTAGGGTTCGATCCAAGCAACATAAAACCTAGCTCCACAGTGGTCAGAGCCTTCGACGGGTCAAAGAGAGATATAGTGGGAGAGGTGAACCTACCAGTAGAAATCAGTCCACAAGTATTCCACATCTCCTTCCAGGTCCTCGACAATCCCAAGGTCTTTTAACTTGCTTTTAGGATGACCTTGGATACATGCGGCTGGAGCCATCCCCTCTAGTCTTCACCAAAGGGTCAAGTTCATTGCAAGCGGGCAGATAGTCACGGTGCTGGGCTAACAGGATTACGCCATATACAAAGAGACTGCCATACCTTATATTGGGGAAGAGGGATCAGAAGACCTGGGGCTGCAGATCTTCAATGAAGTGAACATGGTAACCAGCAAGGAGGGCCATCAGTTTAAAGAGGGGCAGCATGGGACGTTTGGACTGGGGTACATTCCTACGGCCGTCAGAAGAAGCGCAAACAAAAGGTATCAAAGGCAAAATAAGGGGAAGCTGATCGACACCCAGATATGCATCCCACCTCTCCAACAATCTTTCCAAAAGGCAAACATCTTTCAAGAGCCTCAGATAAATAAAGAGGACGACATCCAAGGGAAATCAACTCCCCGCATGTCCAACCAGCATCCGGCTCTAAACAATTGGTTTTGTTATCCTATCAGTAGCGCTAGGTTAGCCCAAAAGTAGAGAAAAATTATTAAACAAATTTTATTGAGACTTTTTGTCAAATTCAATTGCAGTTTGTTTTCTTCTTATATATATGCTTTCATTTTTATGTTACTCGGATCTTCTACCATCGAACGTCAGGGATATTTCGCGTAGGTAGAAAGTAAAAACGTTGATATCATTTCCAACACTGCTGGGTCAGTTGTTGAAACGATATCTTAGACCACGAAATAATACAAGAAAATTAGCTAAAACATGAACAAAGCGGAATCTCGATCGACGAGCCTGTGGAGACAGTAAATCTAGGAAGCATGGAAAACCCTAAGAACCTCAAAATCGGGACTAGTTTGAGTGCCGAGCAAAAACGTGAGATAACCGAGCTATTAATGGAATATGCGGATGTGTTTGCCTGGTCATATGGTGACATGCCAGGGCTAGACCAATCGATAGTGGTTCATAGGCTTCCCACAAGGGAAGATGTCAAACCTAAAAAACAAAAACTGAGAAGATTTAGGCCTAACATTTTACTGAATATCAAAGAAGAAGTCAAGAAACTGCTAGAAGTAGGGTTCATTGAAGTATCCGACTACCCAGAGTGAGTAGCAAATATAGTCCCCGTCATGAAAAAGAACGGAAAAGTACGCATATGCGTAGACTTTCGGGACTTAAACCAAGCCATGCTAAAGGATAACTTCCCCTTACCTCACATTGATGTTCTAGTAGACAACACTGCGGGAAACCATCTCTTCTCATTCATGGACGATTTCTCAGGATATAATCAAATAAAAATGGCTGAGGAAGATAAAATCAAAACAACTTTCATCACAACATGGGGAACTTTCTGTTACAAAGTCATGCCCTTCGGCTTGAAAAACGCCGGGGCAACGTATCAGAGAGCCATGGTCGCAATACTTCACGACATGATGCATCAAGAGGTTGAAGTATATGTCGACGACATGATAGCCAAATCCAAAGAAGGAGAAAGCCATATAGATATCCTGAGGAAATTGTTTAAACGACTGAGAAAATTCCAGCTCAAGTTAAACCTAGAAAAATGTACTTTCGAGGTCACGATGGGGAAATTGTTAGGGTTTGTCATAAGCCAGGAGGGCATTAAAATCGACCTTGACAAGGTAAAGTCCATATTAGAACTACCTTCCCCACGCCCCATTAAAGAAGTAAGAAGCTTATTGGGAAGATTAAATTATATAGCTCGTTTTATCTCACAACTCACCGACAAATGTCCGGCCACTATTCGTCTGTTGAAGAAGAACGCCACAATAGAATGGGACGATGAATGCGAAGAGGCATTCAAGACAATCAAAGACTATCTTATAAAACCTCCGGTCTTGATAGTCTCGAAACAAGGAAAGCCCTTATTCTTATACCTCACTATACTCCCTGAATCCATGGGATGTGGGTTGGGGCAGAAAGATGACGAGGGAAAAGAGCGTTCCATATATTATCTGAGCAAGAAGTTAACAGATGGGGAACAGAGGTACTCAGAGGTGGAGAAGACGTGTTGTGCTTTAATCTGGGTCATGCATCGACTAAGGCAATACACCCTTTACTACCATATTGAACTGCTGACAAGACATGGTCCCTTGAAATACTTGGCAGAGAAACCAAGCCTTGATAGGGAGAATCTCTAAGTGGCAAATGCTCCTATCCGAGTTCGACATCACATACGTGAATCAGAACTCGATGAAAGGGCAAGCCTTAGCCGACTAATTGGCAGAACACCCTGTCGAGACACATTCCCAACAACTACAGGCCCAATTTCCGGATGAGAATATATTGACAGTGGAAGATAGGCTGGTAGAAGACTTTGGGATAAAGCAGAACCCGAAATGGAAACTGTTTTTCGATGGAGCTGCCAATGTATTCGATTGCAGGGTTAGGGCAGTATTGATATCCCCGGACGGCACTCAATTCCCTGCAGCGACGAGACTTACATTTCCCTATACCAATAACATCGTAGAATATGAAGCATGTATTCTTGGCCTCAAAATGGCCTGTCAGATGGAAATCTGCGAATTAGAAGTATATGGAGATTCGTCGCTTATCATACTACAGACAAGAGGGGAATATAAGACTAAAGACCCCAAACTGGTACCGTATCATCAACACTTGATAGAGCTAATTGAAGAATTCAAGGCAATCACTTTCACATACATCCCGAGAACTCAGAATCAATTCGCAGATGCACTAGCCACACTAGCATCTATGATCCAGATAACAGGGGGAGCCGAAGTTCAACCGATGAAAATAGACATCGAAAGTCGGCCCGCCTACTGTTTAACAATTGAAAAAATACAAGATGACAAGCCCTGGTATCACGACATCAAGACCTTTCTCCAGGTAAATACCCCGAAATGGCTAGCAAGAATGACCAAAGAACACTCAGAAGGTTAGCAAGCCATTTCCTATTAAGTGGGTCCATACTTTACAAGAGATCATTTGATACCACCTTGTTGAGATGTGTGGAAAAAAATGAAGCATGCGAACTGATGAAGGAAGTACATGAGGGAGTATGTGGACCTCATATGAATGGCTACATGTTGGCCCGAAAAATCATGAGGTTAGGATATTATTGGTTGACCATGGAATCAGATTGCATAAAATATGTCAAGCACTGTCATCTGTGTCAAGTCTACGCAAACCGGATAAATGCTCCGCCCAATGAGCTACACTTGTTATCGGCACCATGGCCTTTCTCCATGTGGGGAATCGACATAATAGGCCCGATCACTCCGACAGCATCTAACGGCTACAGATTCATACTAGTAGCGATCGATTACTTCACCAAATGGGTAGAAGCTTCGTCATATGCTAATGTCACAAAAGGGGTAATAATCGCTTCTTAAAAAGAGACATAATAGCTCGATATGGAGTTCCTGAGTCTATCATCACCGACAACGGTACCAATCTCAACAACAAATCAATGACAAGTTTATGTCAACAATTCCACATAAACCACAGAAATTCAACTCCCTACCGACCTCAAATGAACGGGGCAGTAGAAGCAGCTAACAAAAATATCAAAAAGATCATCGAGAAAATGACAACAACTTACAAAGATTGGCATGAAATGTTACCGTTTGCTCTCATGGCTTATAGGACTTCAATAAGAACATCTACGGGAGCTACCCCTTATTCATTGGTATATGGTACTGAAGCAGTGCTACCAGTTGAAGTTGAGATACCATCATTCAGAATCTTGTCGGAAAGTCAGTTAACCGAATCGGACTAGGTAAAGAAGAGGCTTGATCAGCTGAATTTGATTGATGAAAGAAGGCTTACTGCACTATGTCATGGCCAGTGTTACCAACAAAGAATGGCTCGAGCGTTTAACAAGAAGATGAGACCCCGATACTTCAAAGAGGGGGATCTGGTGCTAAGGAAGGTTCTCTCGAATGCCCAAGACTCCAGGGGGAAATTTACCCCAAACTACGAAGGCCCTTATGTAGTGAAAAAGGTTCTGTCAGGAGGTGCTTTGATATTAACTCAGAAGGATGGTCCAGAATTGAGAGACCCCATTAACACAGATGCTGTAAAGATGTACTATCCTTAGGCAAGGGAATCGAAATTTTGCCAATGTTTATGAAAGACAATATTCGATACAGATTTCGTTGAGTCGAGTTTTTACTTTTTTCAAGCAAAGTTAATATTCCTAAATGGTCGATAATCCAAATCAATTCCCATCACCACAGATATTCCTAAACACATTACCCATTACTTCGCCTATAAAAGATAAACACTAAAATGATAACAAATCTTAATATAGTTTGTGATATAATTCTATTTACTTTTGAGCATTAGAACTGAATGTCATGAGTAGGATAACATTACCGTCAAAAGAGCCATGTGCACAAGGAAAGGGAGCACATCAAAATTTTCAACCCCGTGTCAAGATGAGAAGAAATGAAGCAGAAGCAAACCAACCCGAAGGTTCGTTTGTTTGGTGGCTATCCATGATAAACTGGCAAGCATATTAAAATAAATAATAATAATAACTATCATGAAAAGCATCACATCATTTAGCTCAGTCTGTAGAAAACATATTCAGAAGCATAAGATGAGTCAGCCCATAGTTGGGCACTTGTCTAAACATTCCCTCTAATAGGGTAGTCAGCCCAAAAAGGGGCACTTCCTTAGATCTCTTAAGGTTAGCCCATAGGGGACACCTTTTTGAGATATCAATTTTATCTTAGGTCAGTCAGCCCAAGATAGGCACTTTCCTAAAAAGTTGTTCTCAAGGTCAGCTCATAAGGGCACTTTTTGAGACAACTCTATCATAGGTTAGTCTGCCCAAGATGGGCACTTTCCTAAAAATCTGTTCTCAAGGTCAGCTCATAAGGGCACTTTTTGAGACAGTTCAATCAATTTTATCATAGGTTAGTCAGCCCAATATGGGCACTTTCCTGAAAAGTTGTTCTCAAGGTTAGCTCATAAGGGCACTTTTTGAGACAACTCTATCATAGGTTAGTCAGCCCAAGATGGGCACTTTCCTAAAAATCTGTTCTCAAGATCAGCTCATAAGGGCACTTTTTGAGACAGTTCAATCAATTTTATCATAGGTTAGTCAGCCCAAGATGGGCACTTTCCTAAAAATCCATTCTCAAGGTCAGCTCATAAGGGCACTTTTTGAGACATCCTACCATAGGTTAGTCCGCCCAAGATGTGCACCTTCCTAAAAATCTATCTTAAGGTTAGTCAGCCCATGAGGGGCACTTTCCTAGATTCTCCCGATTAGTCAGCTCTTGAGGACACTTTTCGGAAATATTCTTCTAAATAGTTGCTAGTCTAACAAGACGCTTCTGTTGACAGGTAGCCAGCTCATAAGGGCGCTTCCTAAGTAAATTTTCTTTCTAAGGTTGCTAGTCTGATAAGACGCTTCCCATCATCATTTCTTATACACTCCTAAACAATGCTTGAGATGTGTCATGTCGCCAATTAGTAGCCATAAAGCACTTTTGGGGAAGAACATTACTCTAAATTGTTAAGACCATCTTAAACCGTGGGATTATTAGCTTTGGGAGCATTTTCCTACCAAAAACCTATTCAAGAGGCCAAAAATGGCGTCTTTTTTGTCTTTGTAGTCAAGTTTTTCAAACTTTACTACAAAGAGGGGCAGCTGTAAACACCCCATTTTTCCCTAAGAATGAATAATAATCAATAATAATCGATTTTCAATTTTTTCCAATTTTTCCCTAATTTAGCACAAATAATTAAAAAATAAAAATAAATAGGAAAAAACATCAATTTTGAAAAATGATTTCAGAAATGGCAATAATAAATAATAAATAATTTTTACAAATTTTTGAAATTTCAAAAAATACAAAAAAATAAAAAAATCACATTGCATATATGCAATTTGCGAATAAAAGAAAATCGGGAAATTGGGCCAGTTCAGCTAGTTCGTGCGTGCGCATAGGGAACGTGTGGAGGCTGGAGGTCGCGAGTTCGAATCTTCCCTCGAGCATTCGATGCAATTTTTTTGCCTTTCGCTTAGAGTTGCCACGTGGCAGCGTCCAATTGGCTGAAGGAAGTCACGCGCGTCACGCGTAATCGTCTTCTTCACCCGGACAGATGCGAGAAGAAGTCGGAGCAAGTCCGACGAAGGTAGAATCGATCATTTTTTTAAAATCTTCTAGATTACTGTCAAGATAAAGCCGAATCCATAAGATAAATCAAAGAAAAACAAGAGATCAACATCAAATCGCCAGGATAAAATCAAATCTAAAAATGGAAGAAATTCAGATTTATCCAAATCAGCCGATGTGAGCTTATTCAAGAGGATTTCCGGACGCCTATAAATAGAGGAGGAAGGGAGGAAGCCAAAACACGAATCACAATTGAGAGAAAGTGAGGAAAGAGTGCAAATCGGAAGAGCATTGGAGAAGAACCCAAAACCGCGACCACCGACCGGCGTTGAACTACCACCAGGAGGCGATCTAGGAGTGAACTGCCACCACCATTGGATTCAGCACCCTCGAGAAGCTAGGATTCGACACCTCACCCGCTGCAAAAGGCCGCCGGAACGCCGTGATCGAGCAACCCCCACCGTCGTGTCTGACCGATCCGACCCGACCTGGATCCAGGTAAGTCGGATTTTCCATATTTTTTTATTTTATCTAATTAATTTATTTTGTTTATTTATTTATTCTGAATTAATTTATTATTTGTTTATTTTGTTATTTTTTATTTATTTATTGGTTTATGTTTTATTTTTAATAAATAGGAAAATGTAGAAATTAGATTTTTCTAGAATTTAATAATGTAGAAAAATAATGAATAAGAAAAAAATAAGGAAAAAAGAAAAAAAATAATAAAATAATAAAATGTAGAAAAATAAAAAAAATTAGGAAAATAATAATAAAACTTTAGATTTCAAAATAGGATAGATATTAACTTAGGATAAATTTAAAAAAAATCACAAAAATTATAGAAAATTTAATAAAAATCACAAAAATAATAAAAAAACTACGAAAATCATAAAAATCATAAAAAATAAAAATCAAGAAGAATAATAAAAATCACAAAAAATCATAAAAATGAGTTTTAACACTTAGAAAAAACCATTTTTCTCAAATAAACCCAAAATTGATGTTTTTTCCTAAAAAGCATTTTCAAAAATCAGATTAAAGCTTAGGCTTAGAATTTTTTTAGAAAAATCCCAAAAATGGTAAAAACATAAATCGAAAGAGATTTTCAAAATTAAAATTCACGAACAAACTTAAAGTTTTTCAGAAAAGCAAACTACGGCTTGTTTGATCTTGAGTAGCAGGTACGTAGGCACCCATTCGGGTCAACCCATAAAAATGAATGAAAAATCATTTTTTTGAAATAATTCAAAAACATAATAAAAAGTAACAGAAACAAAATAAAAGACACTTCTAGATGGGAACAATTTTAGGAGACTAGGTGGTAACCGTAAGGTTTTAATAGGTTAGCCTCCGGACTTAGAAACCCTGGTTTTCCTTTTTCCTCTTTTCAAAAACGAGAAAAGGAAATAACGATGACTAGTGGTCCAAATTAAGACTAAAGGAGCGGATTAGTCTTAATTCAATATTTCCCAACAACAGTTGGGTGGCGACTCCAAAAATCAATAAATTCCTAATTCAAGTTGAAATTTTCATTATGATTGAGCATAGGTCTATTCTAATCGGATTTAGAATGGAATTCAAAAATAGATCGACACATGGAAGTTATATTCAAAATAGGATATGTTCAGAAGTCGCCCTTAATGATGTGCCAAAACAAGATAAGCACAGCAAAACCAATTTGAAAGAAAAAAAAACAATGTCAATCAAACTACTCATCACATAACAATATAAATATTCACTATGTAACAATTATTAAAAAAGGCTATCCTTATGAGTAAATGCAAATGTTATAATTTTCAAGGAACATATTACAAAAGATGATATTCAATTGCAACACTAAAAAACACAAAAATTCCACTGATAAACACATAAAATCACAAGAAAAATCCTGATCAATTCCATACAAAATGATCACGTCAGTGTAAATGAAGTTAAAAAAAAAAGTAAAAACCAATCATTAAGCAATAAAATTTGATTACAAATGCAACAAATAACCAAAAACTCAAATCAACCTGATATAACACTATAGAAAAGAAACACATCCAAAAGGATTTGAAACTCAAATTTCTCTTATTGCATCGCTAACAATCAATTTTGGATGAAATTGTTGAAGAGCAATTAAACTAAGAATGAACCTATTTTTACGTAAAAAGGTCCAAATGTATTATAAAAAATTCCCCTAAAAACCCTAATTAGCAATATTATAATTCACGTCACTTTAGGGTTAAAATGATAAGAAATTACAATTTATGCACTATAGAGGTTGTGCCATTCCAACAAAAAATTACAACAAATAAAATGTCAAAAGCTTACAAAATAAATAGTTCAAAAAAATTGCAAATACAAAAATAATCTTCTAAGAACTAACTTTGCAATGGAATTCGTCGTTCAACTATTGGTTTTTAGGTCTGCTTCAGGATTAACCAACACTGAGTTTAGTGATTTGTCCATCGCCTTTAAGCTAAATAAGTGTGCCTGTGGCAAATTACAATACAAAGATAATAGTAAAGATGTTAATTTATAAAAATTTCGAGGTGGTACTCAAAATGGCCATTGCTAAGATTGAAATCCTTTAGCTCTTGACCTAATGATGGGTGATGATAGATTAGCTAGCATGAAAAAGGAAAAGCCAAAATCATGATCCATACATGGCATTAAGCCTAATGACGACTAGATAAAGGATGAACGAACTTAAATGTGACTGCAAGCCCGATGAATCAGCTACATAGAAGAAAATATAAGTCACAATTGAATTCACGACCATGAAGATGAAATTTGAACATAATATTCAAGACATTACAATAGAACATTAGTTTTTTTATATTTATTTATTGTATTGTTCCATGTTATTAGTTTCTACTTGTAACCAATTATTTAAACAATGGCGTGATCCCTTATGATGTAAGATGGGCCAAATGTTATAATTTTCAAGGGAACAATATTACAAAGATGAAATCCTCAATTGCAACACTAAAAACACTAGAAATCCCACGTGATTAACACATAAAATCAGCAAGAACAAATCCGTGATCCACTTCCCATACAAAATGATCCACGGTTCAAGTGTGGTAAATTGAAGGTTAAAAAAAAACCAAGGCTAAAAACCAATCAATTAAGCAATAATAATTTGATTACAAATGCAATCAAATCTAACCAAGAAACATCAAATCCAACCCTAGATATAACTCACTAGTGATGAAAAGGAAACACAACAAAAAGGAATTGATATTACTCACAATTTCTCCTTATTGCACTCGCTACAATTCCAATTCTTGGGATTGAAATTGTGAAGAGCAATTAAACTAAGGAATGAACCCTAATTCTCTCACGTAAAAGGTGAAGTGTATTATGAAAAAATTCTCCCCTAAAAACCCTAATTAGCAATATTTATACTTGCTTCCTTTAGGGTTAAAATGACTAGAAAATTACAACTATGCCACTATAGGGTTGCCAGTCCTAAAACACAAATTACAACCAAATAAAATGTCCCATAAAGCTTACAAAATAAATAGTTCAAAAATAAATTGCAAATACAAAAATAATCTTCAACAAACTAACTTTGCAATGGAATTCGTCGATTCAACTCATCTTCGGTTTTTAGGTCGGTTCATGGATAACCCACAAGCTGAGTCTTAGTGAGTTTGTCCATCGCCCTATGAAGCTAAATAAGTGTGCCTGTTGGAAAATACAATACAAGAATAATAGAAAAGAGGTTAATTTATAAATAATTTCGAGGTCGATGTACTCAAAATGGGCCCTCATTGCTAAGATTTGAAATCCTTTAGCTCTTGCCCTAATGATAGGTGATGAAGATTAGCTAGCATGAAAAAGGAAAGAGCCAAAATTCCATGATCCATTACATGGCATTAGAGGCCTAATGACCTGAGCTAGAGCTAAAAGGATGAACGAAGCTCTACATGGACTTGCAAGCCCGAGAATCAAGCTACATAGAAGAAAAACATATATGTGTCAACTTGATTCACGTGACCATGGAAGGATGAAATATTTTAGGAACATTATATATTTGCGTAGACATTACACTAGAGGATACATTTAGTTTTTTTATTATTTATTTTTATTTGTTAGTTTGTTTTCCATGTTATTTAGTTGTCTAATTGGTGATATAAGAATAAGGATAGAATAGGCAACTTAGAATTTTTAGTATTTGTTTTGGTTTGTAATTTATATTATTTAGTTGCCTACTTAGTTACATGAGGATAAGGATAGATTAAGCAACTTAGGTTTTCCATATTCTTGTATGACACTATATAAGCCATGCAAGGGCCGACCATGAGGATACGGCTTTAATATATGAAAACACATCTTTTTCATGAGATACGAAATACCTCTTTTTATTCTTTTGTAAAAGAACTTTTCCATAGGATTCTTAACCGAATTACTAGGAATAACTTTTGATAACTTAGGTTACAGTCAACGGGTTTGATTGGGGTCTAGTTACGTAGCACTTAGTCAAGACGATCCTCGGGGTAATTGAAACCAACTAGCATCATTGGGGTTCTAGGTTTAACATACCTAAGGTTACACGCATCATTAGGGCCGATGGTATTTAGGTTTTTCTTGAATAATCAATTGTGTTCAATTCATAGCTTATCTACAAAAGAAAAAAAAATCAAATCCGGTTGCAAAAGAAAGAATTAAGAACCGAAATTCAAAAAAAAAAAAAAAGGAATTCGACCTTGAAAAATTACAATTGCCGAAATCACAAGATAACTTCTTGAATTGTCAATTACATAATTGGTTGATTCAATTTACTTTCATATCAATTGTTTCCAATTCCAACCATGATAGATGCTTTGTGATTTCTAAATTGAGCATCCGAAAATTACATTCCATAATCATTCATTATGTTTTGGTGCAAATTATATCCTCTTGAGATTGCATGCAAAAGAATTAATTATCTTGTTTCCGAGTTCTCTTGTGTGTCGTAGCTTTTGAAATTTGCTTCTAATTTCCAAATTGTCACTATGATTAAAAACTGATAGTAATCATTAGTGTTGACTTAGTAATTTGAGTTTAGGAGTTCCAAATTGAGTTCCTAGCAAAAGAATTACAAAAAGTAGGTTGTGAGATTATATTTTGCGAGAGATATACACGAGTGGAATTATGAGCATATCATTTGTGAGTAATACACGAGTGAGTGTGAGGAACATACTTATATATATTTCTTGTGATTATGATCGTAACTTGCTGCAAATTATTAGAATTATGTTAGGACAAAGCATTAATGGAGGAGAAAGTCGAATGATGTTTAAGGAATTGATGGGGGAGATGAAGAGGATCCTAACGGGTGAACTAAAGTAGATCCATAACAGGATGGATAGGATGGAAAGGAGTAGGGAACTATTTAGCAGTATCACTGATAAGAGTAAATTAACCCTTGTAAATCATGGGCATTAATGATGAATTTGTATAGTCTTTTGAATAAAATCAATGCGGATTCGGTATTTAACAGATAAATATATGTTTCAGGGTATAATACCAAAGAGAAGGATAAAGATCACAGAAGGAGCATAATTGAAGCTTAAAAGATCAAGTTAAAGTTACTCATGGACAACACAGGGAAAGCCACGGCTGTGTCATGAACCGTGGGCACACCTGAAGATGAAAGCGTCACTTGGAAAGGAAGCACGGCTTGTGATAGGGGTGTGCTTGAAGCCGTGGCAGACGCTGCGAAGACGTAGAAAGCTCCAGAACTTGGCACGGGTTATAATCTAGCCGTGCTTCTAGTCGTGTTGATAGCTGTGTTCCTAGCCGTGCCAAACACTGAGCAAGATTGAGGAGTTACATGCCCATGTACTTCCCTCCAGCGGTGTAAATCCTTGTCTTTGAACCAAGTTGTAGATGACTTCTCTAATTTACTTGAATTGGCACCCTTGACTCCATTTAACCTAATTTATCACCATAATATAATTAAGTACCATTTCCTTATGATTTCTATAAAATCAATAATAATTTAACACAATTTATACTATAAAGATTGAGTATAAAATGGCTCTATCAGTAATCAATTTGCGTGCATAAATTAATTACACAGTAGTTAAAACACATGAATAGATACAAAGACATAAACTTTTAATTAATCAATAAGTAATCCAATCACATGGTTTAGAGTTTCACAAGATGTTGGGCATATAAATCTACTCTATAGAATCTATAGTAATCACGAGAAATCTAGAGAAGTAATAATAATTCATAATGAAAAGAATAAACCCTTGTAGGCATGTTGTGATTTCCGATGATGCTCTAGCAATTTTGCTCTCTAGATGCATGATTTTGCTCTCCTAGGATTTTTAGAGTAGCTATAAAAAAATAATTAGATCCTTAATTTTCGTAATGAAGCAAGTATTTATAGTTTAGGAAATAAGGTAGCATGCATGGCCTGGTGCACGCCCACGTTCGGGGCCATGTACTTTGAAAAAAAGAGAAATTCTAGCATTTTAGGTTTTACACGGCCTCCTACATGGCTATACTCAAGTTGTGTAATCTACAATTTCTACAGTTTCTTATCTAGGCAAATTTCCTACTTTAACACTACTCTCTACACCACTTGTACAGCAACCAGGGCATAATTTCATGATGCATTTTGATCACTTTTTGCTCTCCAGCACTGGTATCAACACGATCATATTGAAGGTTGTGCATATGTGAAAATCACCTTTTCTCATATTTTGCCTCATTTTTGCTTAAATCTTCTTTCAATTTTTAATTTGCACTCTTTAAACCCTAAAATCAAATATTAAGCACTTAAGTGTCTTTTTCTCGATAAATTCACACAAAATCCATAAAAATTCATATTTAATAAACACAATAAATAAAGTTCTTTCAACACTTATCAGTGGTTTACCAGGTCGGTGGTCCCTTAATAGAATTCCAAGGTTAGAATTCATAAGTGTGGAGGTAGGTCTCCTCTTGGATTTCTCATATAAATGGAGACCGACCTAGGGATGATGACTTCTAGTCGAGGTCATCCATGTTGGCATTTCATAAGAAATTTTGGTAGTGAACTTTAGACTGTTTGGCTCGAAGGTTTGATGGCTTGGCTAAGTTGCATAAAATAGCAGGCGAGTTAGCCCTTGATGGGGTTCTGCTATGAAAAATAGTAGGTAAGCCACTAATGTTGTAGGTGTTATTTTTTTGTGGCGGTGGTGGCAACTTGATGGAGTTACGGTCATCCACTTGTTGAGCTAGAGTAGGAGTTGTGGCCTCCTTCAATCAAAGGTGTCTATGTGGGTTTGAAGACTTTGGTTCTCAACAAGCATTTGTTAGAGCAAGAGTTCCATCCTAGCAAAGTAAATGTTGTAGCCCTTTAGCTTTGAATAGATTAAAGGTAAGGTGGTTGATGGATTTGCCTAGTGGTAGAGCTATTACAAATCAGTGTTAAAAGAGCTTATGTGTTGAGTAGGGATAGTTTGTTTGGATTTAAAGTGTGTCATTGTAAGGTAGTTGATAAGAGTGTTTCAATTTAGTTGTGTGTGGTTTCGATATGCCACTTGACACTGGGTACCAAACGTTGATGTTGTAAATTTGTTTAGCTAAATAATGGGCTTAGATTGGCTTGCAACAATAGCATACAACTAGAATGCTTCGACGAGGCCACTTTGATAATTGTGTTAGTCACATGTGGGAGAGTATGTGAATAAGAGAGCAAGGGATAGGTATCATGGTCCTATCACTAGAGCAAAAGCATGACGACTTCACAATTTGGCTTGAAGAATTATTGATGATCTTAAGAATAAAGATGATAAGCCATTTGTGGAAATTTTCTAACTTCATACATTTGGAATTAGTGAAAGAACAACTTTAATATGCTGAAATGAAGGTCTACAGGTTGAAAATGAAGTTAGTGAAAATATTCGACGTTTAGGAAATGTTAGAGAGGTTCGCCATCAAGATCATGCTCATGATCTTAGAGCAAGATTGGAAAATGCATGGAGACAGTAAGGACCACAGTCTAAAACATGTCCGTGAACGAAACCCGTGAACTTTCAGGAAAATTTAATCGAGAATTGAAGCCTTAAAGTGAATCGCAGTTGGGTTCATGCTCATGATCTTTGCTCTTGAACCCTTAAGATGTAATAATTTATGTTGTTTTCTTTAGATTGGCAATAGTTTTAGGTATTATTACTCTTTTAAGTCAACGAATTTACATCTATGCACTTAGTATCATTAAGGGAACCTATAAATACTTCTTGTTTACGAAAATTGTCAATCTTTACCTTCTTAAATAATAGAAACCCTTATTTGTATTTTAGCAAATTTGACTCTTACAATTTAAGATCTTATCAATTCGTGTGTTGAATTATGGTGATCAATCTTTACACTTTTAGTCTACAAATACTTTAACACAGCACTACACTTAGCTTATCATTAGAAACTTGCAGATAATGTAGGTTTTTTTGTTATTACCATCATAAGCCCTAAACATTTCTTTAATTTTTGTTTCTATTATCAAAAATCAAAAAATATCAAAAACATCTTCTCAAACCCTAGAATAAATTTTTTAATGACAATTTCATCTACAGAGCTTGTCGTATCATCGTGGTATCGGAGCTTAGGTTGAGAAACCTAGGTATTGAGACGGGGAATTGATGATGGCGATGTCTTTTAAAGTCCACTACAACATTCTTTATAAAGAGATAGAGAGTCTGTATGAATTAGGAGAGCATTCAAATATGCAGAGTAGAAAGACTAAGGGAAGGATCATGGTTTTACACTTGAATGTGGGAACATCCCAAGAGGTTACATTGTTACATGAGGAGCTTGTTGATATGTTGGTATAACAATAGCTACCTCTAATAGATTCTACTAAGTAAAAGTGAGATGCCATTGATCGATCTTGTAATGCATTCTTCTAGTCTTAAGTTGAGTTAAGGGATACTCTTCAAGAACTTTCCATAGGTATTCGAGCATTATGGCAAGAGCAGAACAGTAGAGGACTTGGAAATGGTAATGGGAATGGAAATGCCCATGGTGAGAGGTGTGGTGGTATAAGAACATGATATAAAGGTTAGAGGATACCCTAAGAACACCAAGTTGAAGAAGATCATGAAGTGGAAATTCAATAAGATAAGGGAGTACAAGGGGTAGAAACAATTAAGTTAAAGATCTCACCTTTCGATGGATCAAGCACTTTGGATGACTTCTATTAAGTTTTCCTGAAAATATTTTTGATGATAACAAAAAGTTAAGAGATTACTAACTAAGTTATCAAGTGTGTAGTTGAATAATATACAAGCAATTCAATTAATTAAAGAGCACTCTCAAAAGAGAAGTTTTCCTCTTAAGTTTTTACTTAGAAGGTATCTCAGAGACTAAACTTGCTGTAAGAACAAAAACTGTAGAAACAAATAATATGTTGTAGAACAAGTTTATCCTTAAAGTTTTAATCAACTTGAAGGCCTAGCTTTAAAGTTGAATGTATTTGGGTAATACGTTTAAGATGCTCCATAAAGTTGATTAATATATCTAGGGGATTTGAAGTTATAATCAATTTAAAGATTAAAACTAAAGTTGGTCCATATCTGACAAAGCAAAGTTTGTCTGATGAAAATTTATATTTTTAAAGGTCCAAAGACGAGTTTGAGAAGTAGAAAACATTCAAAAAGGATAACAAACAAGATACACTCCTATTTTTAAGGGATATGAAGTTGATTCAAATTGAAGCACATCAGAAGTAATTCTTATCAAGATATTGTCAATAATTTTTGAAGATATTATCCATAGACCTTGTTAACAACATGGAACTGATCAAGGAACATTTTTGAATTTGAGATAAGCATAAAAGATATCATCTACAACAAACTAAGGATCAATGTTCTAGTTTTTTTTTTTTCTCTTTAATAGAAGATACACCCAAAGAATATGATCTCCAGCAATTGAAAAATATCCAAAATAAATCTTATCTCCAATGTCTAACTTTATCCTCTTCAAGCCATTGCATGATCTAAAGTTAAATACCCCCAGCTTCTAAGAAAAAGCAGGCATAAAAAAAAAAAGCTCACTTTATTTTGCAAAAATACTTAGTATTCTCTATGAAAAATTCTATTACATTTCATTTTATTATTATTTTATATCGAACTTAGTAGGGATTTTATTATCTTTATTCCTCATTAATTTTGATACTTTTTGAGAGTTAAATTGCAAATAGACTCTAAGTGTAGCGATAGCTAAGTGATAGCATAAAGTCTGATAGAGCAAATTGTGGTCATTATTTGTAATCTTGTTTCTTGATTGGATATAATGAAACATACTAGTGTGGAATACTGGGTGCCCGACTTGGAGCTAAAAGAGAGGATTGGTGGTTAAGGTAGAACCTCTGTAAATTCTTGCACAAACTTCTCTTACTCTACTCTTTTACTTTCATGCATTTAATTATTTGTTGTGTTTGTAAAGCAAATTCAAAGTTATAATTTATAAACAATTGATTGGGGATGTGATCTAATTTTTAAGAAAGAAAATTAAACTTTTAAGCAACCAATTCACCCCCCCCCCCCCCCCCCCCCCCTCTTGGTTACTCTTTGGGACCAACAATTAGTATCAAAATAGGTCTCTTTTATTGAATTGAGTGATCTACTTTATCATGGCTGAAAATAACATTGCAATCAATCGAGCTCTATACTTTGATAGCACGAATTACTTATATCGGAAAATGCATATGTCCACTTATATTAAGGCTAATAACTATGCTTCATGGAAGGTGATCGTTGTTGGAGACAATCAAGTGACATGAATGAATGGTGCTAAGTTCACTAAGGCTGAACTGAAGTTTATTGAGAAAAATAATAAGGCTAATTATGCTACTCACTACTAAAGCACCATTTGAATTTTACTTGATTTCTTCATGTAACATAGCTAAAGAAATATGCGATACTCTATCTAAAACATATAAACGAAAACTATTAAGGAAACAAAAATTAATTCTTTACTGCAGAGGTATAAATTGTTCAAAATTAATCTGATGAGAAAATTAAAGATGCTTTCAATCATTTTACTGCTATAATTAATGAACTAATATCTCTTAGAAAGAAAATGGAAGATCCTAATCTTATTAAGAAAGTATTGTAAATCTTACCAAAGTCATGGGACACCAAGAAGACTGTTGTAGAAGAAGCATAAGATCTGAACAAGCTCACACTTAGCTAATTGAAGGAGAAACTAATGGCATGTGAGTCTTATCTAAACATAATTGAAGAATCTAACAATAGCACAAAAGCAATAGCATTCAAAGCAAAGAAAATATTTGTTGAAGAGTTTGACATTGATGAGGACAACAATGATGATGAGGACATTGGTGTGTTTGCAAAAAGATTCAATAGGCTGATGAAAAAGAAGGTAAGAAATTTAAGAATTTTAGCAAATATAACAAATATGATGTAAGGAAAAAACTTTAAAGAGAAGGAAGAAAAGAAAGAAAAGAAAGAGATCACATGTTATGAATGTAAGAAACCTGGACATATCAAATATGAGTGCTCAATTCTTATAAAGAAGATAGAAAATTTTAAGAAGAAAAGCCAAGCAATGATGGCAACTTAGAGTGATTTGGACAAGTTAGAAGCTAACTCAGAAGTTGTAAGTGAAGATGAGGAAGAAGCTAATCCATGTTTAATGGCTACATTTGAGGTAAATTCCACATATAAAACTAATATATTAGACAATGAAATGTAAGCTAAGATGAAAAAGCTGTTAAAGGCTCTTAAAAAGGAAAACATGAAGATATCTAAGTTAGAAGTAGAAAATAAGGCCTTGAAAAATGAAAAAGATGTTTTAAGTCAAACAAAAAAACTACTTGTTGATAAGAATGATATGCTAAAGAGTGATAATGAAAAAATGCATGTTAATTCTAATGTTTTAAGAAAAGAAAATGGTGTTTTGAAGGATGAAATTAAAGATCTAAAATTTAGAATCAAAGATCTATCACAAACAATCAAGAACATCTTCAATAAATTTAATGAAAGTGACAAAAAACTAAATATGCTCATAAGTAGTCAAAGACTCACAAGTATTAAACATGGACTTGGATATGAACATGGCAGCTCATCTAATAATATGAAAAAGACTGTGTTTATTAAAGGAAGTGAGTATGTGAATGTTGAACCTATTAAAAACAAGGAACTTGTTAAAAAGAACTCAAATAATAGCAGCAGATGATATTTTAGAAGGTACCTAATGAGATCCATGATGAGAGTCAAGCTGGAAGAAGGAATGTGGATCCTCTTGAAGTGCCGCCTGGACCGATCACAAGAAGTCGAGCGAAACGACTCAAGGAAGCACTTAACGGGTTGATAAAGGATGTCCATGAAGCCGGGAAGGATTGGGGCAATCATGAAGTTGGAACGGATTGGAATAACCATGGGAAGACCCTTGCTCTTATACAAGTCACACCGGACACGGGTTGAAGAGGGCGTGTACTTTTAAGGCACGGCCGTGTATGGAGTCAAGCAAATCCACAGAAAGATACACTACCAAAATACACGGGCGTGTATGTTGCCAGAAGTTGCACAGAAAGATACACGGGCGTGTATGTTGCCAGAAGTTGCACAGAAAGGTACATGGCCAAAGTACACGGGTGTGTACACGGCCGTGTATCCCCTGTCGGCTAACTTGTTCTGTTTTCGCGTTTTTACGCCACTTATCTAAACTACGTCATTTTGGACTTGTTTTACACGAATTGTAACCCCAGTATAAAAGCTCCTAGGGTTTAGAACAATAAAGAATATACATCTTTGAACATTAAACACTTTTGAGAGGCACCTCTCTTGGTTCTTCAAGAACTAAATCGAACTTGTCGGATTAATTTCCGTGGCGTTCACCCCGACTTATCAATCGGTCTTTCATCCCGATTGTGGCGTCTTTATTTTATACCAAGGTTCTTGTCTCGCTTATAGACAACGGGTCGCGGTTTCCACTTTAGGTTTTTGGGCGTCTTAGGCAACGAATTCCGAACGTATTGGTATTGGGTTTCGTCACGGGTTGGCGTGGTTCGTATCAGTTTGGTATCAGAGCTTAGGTTTGTCAAAACATCAAGTTCGGTTGAGGAAGGTAATATCAAAACCCTAACTCCAATCGTTCATATCAATTATCGTATTCAATTTCGTAGTATTAATTGTCTTTTGATAGTGTAATATCTGCCTAGGCGATTGTTAAAAAAAAAAAAAAGAGTAAAAATCACAACAACAACAAAAAAGAAGAGAAAAGAAAAGAAAAGAAAAACGTGATCAAGAGCAACAACCAAGACAAAAAAAAAAAAAATTAGGATAGAAAAATAGAGGAAAATTTACGAACCCTAGAGTTGTTTTGAATTCTACGGAAGGAAATTGGTGTAGTTCGGGTTAGTTCAAAGAGAATTAAGAAGAGGAAATTGACGAGTTGATATCATCATTATTTGTGAGAATACATGAGTGATTGTGTGATATCATCATTTGAGCGAAACACGTAAGGGAGTGTATTGTGAGGTTTAATTTTATATATATATTTGTGTTAGTACTAATCTTTTCTACAAGGACAATGTCGAGACAACATTCTCCTGAAGGTGAGAGGGGAAGGTTTGATGCTAGGTTAGTAATTGAGGCGTTGAGGGGAGAAATGAAGAGGATGTTCCAAGAGGGAATGGAACAAATTCATGAGACGGTAGAGCAAAGACTAAAGCAATCCACAAACGTATTCCAAGGGCGTAAGAGGGAGAGTCGTTCTAGGAGAGTACCGAGGGGTGGAGATGAAATGTCGGGTGATGACATTGATGAGCCTTCTGTTGGGAGTTATAGAAGATATAGTGGTCGGAATAGAGGAACTAGAGATTGGGAAGACAGAGGAGATAGGAATAGAGAGGATGACCAATTAAGTAGCATAAAGATGAAGATTCCTCCTTTCCAAGGGAAGAATGATCCCGAAGCGTACTTAGAGTGGGAGAAAAAGGTGGAGATGGTGTTTGATTGTCACAACTATAGTGGGAGAAAGAAAGTAAAACTTGCTGCCATTGAGTTTTCGGATTATGCTATAGTGTAGTGGGATCAACTAATGTTGAATAGGAGAAGGAGTGGCGAGCCACCTATTGAGTCTTAGGAAGAGATGAAAAGAGTGATGAGGAAGCGGTTTGTGCCTGCGTATTATTATCGTGAATTGCACAACAAGTTGCAAACTCTGAGGTAGGGAAGCCGAAGTGTAGATAAGTATTTCAAGGAGATGGAAGTCACTATGATTAGGGCGAATGTAGAAGAGGATAGAGAGGCTACAATGGCTAGGTTTCTTGCTGGGTTGAATAGAGAAATCTAAAATGTGGTTGAATTGCAGCATTATGTAGAATTGGAGGATATGGTTCACATGGCTATAAAGGTTGAGAACCAGCACAAGAGGAGAGGTAGTAGTAATGCACGGTTTCAACAAGGTAATGGTTCATCCACTTGGAAGACTAATTAATGGAAGAAGGAAGAAAAGCCTTTACCCACCAAACCAAAAGGGGAGCTGAGGTAAGCGGGTTCTACTCCTGGTAATCAAGGTAACCCTAAATCTTCTACTTCTAGAAATCGTGACATTAGATGTTTTAAATGCCAAGGGAGAGGCCATATTGCTAGTCAATGTCCAAATAGGCGTGTGATGATTTTGCGTGATGATGGAGAGTATGAGACTGAGGGGGATAGTGAAGAAGAAGATATGCCTCCATTAGAGGATGCTAGTGATGATGAGGAGCCTGCAATGGGAAGGTTAGTGGCAGTAGTGAAGCGAGCTTTGAATGTGTAGGTGAAGGAAGAAGAAGAGGTGCAAAGAGAGAATATATTTCATACTAGATGTTATCTAGGAGATCACATTTGTAGTTTGATCATTGATGGAGGGAGTTGCACCAATGTAGTGAGTAATTTTATTGTTGAGAGGCTGGGGCTCAAAACTGTTAGACACCCTAGTCCATATAAATTGCAGTGGTTGAATGATAGTGGAGAGACTAAGGTGAGTAAGCAAGCATTGATTGGGTTTCGCATTGGTAGTTATGAGGAAGAGGTGTTATGTGATGTAGTGCCAATGCAAGCATGTCATGTGTTGTTGGGGAGGCCATGGCAATTTGATAGGAAGGTTGTTCATGATGATTTTTCTAACAAGTATACGCTTGTTCACTAAGGGAAAAGCTTTAATCTTAAACCATTAACACCCAAACAAGTGTATGAGGACTAGTTACAGTTACAACAGTCTTTTGCAAAACATAAGGTGAGTGAAAAGCAGAGTGAGAGTGAAAGAGCAAAAGACAATGAGAAGAAAAAGGAATATAAGAGTCAAGATCAAAAGGAAAAGGAGAGGAAGGCTGGAAAGAGTGTGAGAAGCCAAGTTGAAGAGGAATCAACTTTGGTGGTGAGTGAAAAGGAGAGGGCAGCCTTGCAAAAGGAGAGTTGTGTGGCAAGAGCGAGTGTAGTAAGGAGAGCGTTAGTGATGAGGCAACCTATGTTGTTGCTGGTTTTTAAGGAAACATGTTTGACTACTAACGAATTATCTAACTCTTTGCCTAGTGTGGTTGTGTCTCTTGTGCAGGACTTTGAAGATGTCTTTCCTAAGGAGATTCCAAAGGGATTACCACCTATTCGTGGTATTGAGCACCAGATTGATCTTGTACCCGGAGCATCGATTCCAAACAAGCCAGCTTATAGGAGCAATCTGGAGGAGACAAAGGAACTCCAAAGGCAGGTCGATGAATTAATGGAGAAGGGGTACGTGAGAGAGAGCATGAGTCCATGTGCAGTGCCTGTGATTTTGGTGCCTAAGAAGGATGGGACATGGAGGATGTGTGTTGACTGCCGCGCCATCAACAACGTTACAGTAAAGTATCGTCATCTCATTCCTCGCTTAGATGACATGTTAGATGAGTTACATGGGTCTAGTGTCTTTTCTAAAATTGATCCGAAAAGTGGATATCACCAAATTAGAATGAAAGAGGGTGATGAATGGAAAACTGCATTTAAGACAAAATATGGATTGTATGAGTGGTTAGTAATGCCTTTCGGGTTAACTAATGCACCTAGTACTTTTATGAGACTTATGAATCATGTTTTGAGGACATTTATTGGAAAATTTGTGGTTGTCTATTTTGATGACATTCTTATTTACAGCAAAAGTTTGGAAGATCATATGTCACACTTGAGGGATGTTTTAGAAGTGCTTCGAAAGGACCAATTATATGCTAACCTCAAGAAGTGCACTTTTTGCACAGACAAACTTGTGTTTCTTGGTTTTGTTGTTAGTGCGCAGGGAATACAGGTTGATGAAGAAAAGGTTCATGCGATCCAAGAATGGCCTAGTCCAACCAATGTAAGTAATGTGCGGAGTTTCCATGGACTAGCAAGCTTTTACAGGAGATTTGTGAAGGATTTCAGCACCATTGCAGCACCACTTACTGAGGTAATTAAGAAGAATGTGGGGTTCAGCTAGGGAGAGCAACAAGAGAAGGCCTTTCAGACACTTAAAAATAAGCTGACTAAGGCGCCGTTACTTACTTTACTAAACTTTGCTAAAACGTTTGAAATTGAGTGTGATGCTTCAGGATTAAGTATTGGAGCAGTGCTTATGCAGGAGAGAAGACCGATTGCATTCTTTAGCGAGAAGCTAAGTGGGGCAACCTTGAATTACCCTACTTACGACAAAGAGCTATATGCATTGGTTCGAGCCCTGGAGACGTGGCAACACTACCTTTGGCCAAAAGAGTTCGTGATTCACACTGATCATGAATCTTTGAAGTATTTGAAGGGGTAACACAAGCTGAACAAAAGGCATGCTCGTTGGGTGGAGTTCATCGAAACATTTCCATATGTCATCCACTACAAGCAAGGTAAAGAGAATGTAGTTGCTGATGCACTTTCTAGAAGGTATACTCTTATCTCTACTCTTAGTTCTAAACTCCTTGGTTTTGAGCACATTAAGGAGTTATATGCTACTGATCAAGATTTTTGTGAGGAGTATGTGCAATGTGAGAAGAGTGGGCATGGAAAATTTTATAAACATGATGGATTCTTGTTTAGGGAGAGTAAATTGTGCATTCCAATTTGTTCTCTAAGAGAATTACTTGTGAGGGAGTCTCATGGAGGAGGTTTAATGGGACACTTTGGAGTAGCTAAAACATTAGGGGTATTGTAGGAACACTTCTATTGGCCTCACATGAAACGAGATGTTGAGAGGATTTGTGAGCGATGTGTCACATGTAAGCAAGCGAAATCTAGAGTCCAACCTCAAGGGCTTTACACCCCACTTCCCATTCCTCATGAGCTTTGGGTAGATATTTCTATGGATTTTGTGTTAGGATTACCCAGGTCTAGACATGGTCGAGATTCTGTTTTTGTAGTTGTTGATAGGTTTTCTAAAATGGCACATTTCATTCCTTGTCACAAAACGGATGATGCTTGTAATATTGCTAAGTTATTCTTTAGGGAAGTTGTGCAATTGCATGGTATGCCTAGAACAATTATATCAAATAGGGATGCTAAGTTCTTAAGCTACTTTTGGAAGACTTTGTGGGCTAAATTAGGAACTAAGTTATTGTTTTCTACTACTTGTCATCCACAGACTGATGGTCAAACTGAGGTAGTGAATCGAACTTTATCCACTTTGTTGAGGGTTGTAATTAAAAAGAATATTAAAAGTTGGGAGGATTGTTTGCCGCATGTTGAATTGCCTATAACCGTACAGAGCATTCTGCTACTAAATTTTCTCCTTTTGAAATTGTGTATGGTTTTAATCCACTAATGCCTTTGGATTTATCACCTTTGCCTATTTCAGAGTATGTTAATTTAGATGGCAAGAAGAAGGCCGAATTTGTTCAACAAATCCATAAGAAAGCAAGGCTGAACATTGAACGACGAACAGAGCAGTATGTGAAACAAGCCAACAAGGGTCGTCGACAAGCTGTTTTTGAACCTGGAGATTGGGTTTGGGTTCACATGCACAAAGAGCGATTTCCCGTGCAGCGTCGATCTAAACTACTTCCTAGAGGCGATGGACCATTTCAAGTTCTTGAGCGCATCAACGACAATGCATACAAGATAGATTTGCCTGGTGAGTATCAAGTAAGTGCCACATTTAATGTTACTGATCTGAGTCCTTTTGATGTAGGTGACGATTTGAGAGCAAATCCTTTTCAAGAGGAGGGGAATGATGAGATCCATGATGAAAGTCAAGCTAGAAGAAGGAATGTGGATCCTCTTGAAGTGCCGCCTGGACCGATCATAAGAAGTCGAGCAAAACGACTCAAGGAAGCACTTAACGGGTTGATAAAGGATGTTCATGAAGCCGGGAAGGATTGGGGCAATCATGAAGTTGGAACGGATTGGAACAACCATGGGAAGACCCTTGCTCTTATACAATCACACCGGACACGGGTTGAAGAGGGCGTGTACTTTCAAGGCACGGCCGTATATGGAGTCAAGCAAATCCACAAAAAGATACACTGCCAAAGTACACGGGCGTATATGTAGCCAGAAATTGCATAGAAAGATACACAGCCAAAGTACACGGGCGTGTATGTTGCCAGAAGTTGCACAGAAAGGTACACGGCCAAAGTACACGGGCGTGTACACGACCGCGTATCCCCTGCCGGCCAGCTTGTTCTGTTTTCGCGTTTTTACGCCACTTATCTAAACTACGTCATTTTGGACTTGTTTTACACGAATTGTAACCTTAGTATAAAAGCTCCTAGGGTTTAGAACAATAAAGAATATATATCTTTGAACATTAAACACTTTTGAGAGGCACCTCTCTTGGTTCTTCAAGAACTAAATCGAACTTATCGGATTAATTTCCGTGGAGTTCACCCCAACTTATCAATCGGTCTTTCATCCGATTGTGGCGTCTTTATTTTATACCAAGGTTCTTGTCTCGCTTATAGATAACGGGTCGCGGTTTCCACTTTAGGTGTTTGGGCGTCTTAGGCAACGAATTCCAAACGTATTGATATTGGGTTTCGTCACGGGTTGGCGTGGTTCGTATCAGTATCCTAAACAACATAAGTATCCACTTAGAGGATATCGTAGAGACTACAGGTATAGATATAATTAATGGTATCTAAGGCAAAACTATCAATATCAGGTAAATCAAAAGTATAATACATCCTCTTATGTGTGTTTCTTTTGCAATAAAGTAGACTACATAGAAAAGTATTGCTTTTATAAAAGAAACAAGCTTAGTACATATCAAGTTAAAAAGCATGAAAAGACGAGCTTAACTTATCAAGAACCCAAGCTTGTTTAGGTTCCTAAAAAGGTTTGATCACCTTTTGTATGATTGTAGGAACAAGGAACAAAAATAAAAGGTACTTGGCATCTGGATAGTAGGTGTTTAAGCCATATGACAAGAGATGCATCCTTGTTCACTAGCATAATGTGGAAAGAAAAATGACATGTAAGATTTAGAGATGACAAGAAAGGTAAAATTATAGAAACAGGTACAATTGGTCATCCTCCATATTCAATTAAAAATGTTTCTTTAGTGAAAGGACTAAAGCATAATCTGTTAAACATAAGTTAATTATGTGATAGAGGTTGTAAAATGATAATTGTAAACAGTAAATGTTATGCTTACAATACTAAAAGAGTAAAATTGTTTGAAGGTTTTAGGAAAAGAAACATATATCTAATTATACCCTCTAATATGAATGGTGAATGCTACTTTCTGACCATGGATGACAGTATACATGTTTGGCATAAAAAGCTTTGTCATGTGAACTTTAATCAACTAGAAAAACTTTCTAAAAAGAAGCTTGTTGTTGGTTTGCCTAGAATTAGCTTAAAGTATGATATTAAATGTACAACTTGTTTAAAGAACAAAATGGTTTCAATTACTCATAAAAGTAAAAATATAATTTCTATAAAAGACCACCTAAACTGTTACACCTTGATTTATTTAGACCTACAAGAACTTTAAGTTTAGGAGAAAATAAATATGGACTTAGGATTGTTAATGATTTTTCAAGATACACGTGGGTGTTTTTTTCTAAAACAAAATTATGATACTTTTGATATGTTTCAAAATTTTGCTAAATAAATACAAAATGAGAAAGGATATTCTATTGTTGCTTTAAGAACCAATCATGGCAAAGAATTTGACGATACTCTTTTGTAACTTTTTGTGAAAAACATGGAATAAATCATTATTTTTCAACACCATATACACCCCAACAAAATGGAGTAGTTAAAAGAAAAAAAAATAGGATAATACAAGAAATGACATGTTCTATATTAAATGAAAGTTGAATAGCTTAATACTTTTGGGTTGAGACTGTTGCAATTGGTTGCTATATAATGAATAGAGTATATGTTCGACCTAATACTACAAAAACATCATATGGACTATTTTGTGGTAGATGACCATCTGTTTTATACTTTTATATGTTTTGATGTATATGTTTTGTGAAAAAAGAATGCAAATAATCTTGGTAAGTTTGATGAATGATTAGATGAAGCAATCTTTTTAGGATATTTTTACAAAACAGTAAAGGTTATCACGTTTTCAATAAAACAACAAAAGTAGTTAAAGAATCTATTAATGTTTGTTTTCTTAGTGAAGTAAAAAATGATTATGATGATGATGAAGTGTTTATGCTTGTGAAAGAAGATAATGATAATGAACCAAAACCTAATATAGTTAAAAAGGAAGAACCATTTGATGAAACCCTAAAATCTGAGAACTCAGAGACTAAAGTAGAAGGTAATATGGAAATCAAAGTTAATAAACCCAAAAGTTCAAAAACCTGGAAGTTTAAATCATCTCATCCCCCTAATTTAATTATTAGTGATATAGAATCAGGAATGAAAACTAGATCTAAGTTATAAGAACTTGAAAATCACTTTGCTTTGTTGTTTAAATTTGAACTAAATAATATTGATGAAGCATTAAATGATAATAACTGGACAATGCAATGCAAGAAAAATTAAGTCTGTTTCAAAGAAATAATGTTTGGAATGAAGTACCTAGACCTCAAAATAAGTCGATAATAGATACTAAATGGGTTTTTAAAAATAAACTAGATGAAAATGAAAAGATTATTAGAAATAAAGTTAAGCTTGTAGCTAAAGGATATTCACAAGAAAAAGGCATAGATTATGATGAAACATATGCTCTTGTTGATAGACTTGAAACTATACAACTTTTGCTTGCTTATGCTTACTTCAAGTATTTTAAGTTATTTTAAATGGATGTGAAAAGTACTTTTTTTGAATGGTTATATCAAAGAAGAAGTGTATGTTGAACAACCTCCTAGCTTTGAGGATCATTTTAAGCTTAAATATGTTTTTAAGTTAAGAAAAACTTTATATGGACCTAAACAAGTGCCAAGAGCTTAATATGAGAGACTCGGTGAGTATCTGATCTCTAGTGGCTATCAAAGAGGTACAATTAACACAACTTTATTCTTGAAACATTATGATAATGATATATTAGTTATTCAAATCTATGTTGATGACATAATATTTGGATCAATTAATGAAAAATATTGTCAAGAATTTGCAAAGCTTATGCAGATAGAATTTAAAATGTCAATGATGGGTAAGTTAAACTTCTTCCTGGGTCTACAAATTAAGCAAACAAAAAAAAAGGAATTTTTATTCATCAAGAGAAGTACACTAGACAAATATTGGATGAGTTATTCTATTAGGTTAGATCTTGATTTTCAAAGTAAGAAAATCAATGAAAAATTATATAGAAGTTTAATTGGTTCGCTTCTATATTTGACTACATCCAGACTAGATATTCTATTTTCTATTTGTATTTGCATAAGATTTTTAAGTAATCTAATTGAAACACATTTAAAAGTTGTTGAAAGAATTTTTGAGTTCATTTCATGCACTACAAAATTGGGAATCTGACATCTCAAAAACCAAAGCTTTTAATTAATTAGATACTTAGATGTTGATTATGCAAGATGCAAAGTGGATAGAAAAAGTACTTCTAGTACTTGTCAATTCTCAAGAGGCAAACTAATTTCTTGGTCTTGTAAGAAATAGAACTCAGTTGCTCTATCAACATAAGAAATTGAATATGTTTTAATTAGAATTTGTTATGCACCAATTCCTTGGATAAAACAACAATTACAAAAGTATAGATTAATTTATAAGAATATTCCTATAAGATGTGACAATACAAGTGCTATAAATTTGAAAAAAAATCTTGTGCATCATTCAAGATCTAAACATATAGAAATTAGACATCATTTTATTATGGATCATGCTACAAATGGAAATATTAATATTGAATTTGTTTCTACTGAAAATCAATATGTAGATATTTTTACAAAACCTTTATATAAAAATAGATTTGTATTTTTGAGAAATGAAACTAGTATGTGTAATCCTTTCTATTAAATGTATTTAGTTTATATTTTTCTGCACATGTTCTTTTAATATGAATGATGGTAAATAAAAAGTGCACCTTTTTTAATGGAAAATAAGCAAATTGAAAGATCTTTGCAGCCACTAAAGCACCTTTTCCAACTTTTCAAATCATAACTTTCTCTCTCTCAAAAACTATATCTTGAATATCTAACCAAACTTCTAACTTCTTCACGATTGAACTTCTAAAAGAAACGCAAAAACTATTCAATCCCAAAACCCTAAAATGGCTTCAAGAAAATCATCTAAAATCGTGTTTAAGGGTTTTAAATCCATGAAAGTTAAAGAAACCATCACCGTTATAGATAAATCATCCGATTATGAGGAAATGGTGTTTTTCGAAAAAAATAAACAAAAAAAAAAAAGAAATAAGGTTGAAAAGAGTTCATGACCCTATTTAGGAGGTATCTAATATAAAGGAAAGTGATAATGAAGAAAGGGTCAATGAAAGTGAGTTCACTAGAGATAATTTTAAAATGACAATACAAGATTGAACCCTAAGACTGAGACTGACTTTGAAGAATCCGAAGAGAAGAATCTAGAACTAAAGAAAAAGGAAAGGATGAAGAAGACAAAATCCTCTCCTAAATCAACATTCAACAACCCTTAACCTAAGAAAAGGAGAAACTTCGAATAAGGTATTAGACTGTTCTTTTGTGGATTTCAAGTTTTTAAAGAGGAATGGTTTTTCCTAGGATCATTGGTTGAATCGTATAAGATGTAAGAATTTGTGTAATGTGATTGATTTTGTTGATGGGGATTTAGTAAGAGAATTTTACAATGATCTAGAAATGTTAGATGCTTTTTCTTTAAAATCACGGGTTTCAAGAAAATCTATAAAGTTTAGTAAAAAATATCTTATTGAATGCTTTAACATGAGAGATGAAAAGGATAATGAAAGGCTGGTTAATCCTACAAAAAGTGATGTTTCCAAGGAAATTAACGATGGACTTGGAGATTTTGGAGAAAAGACATATTTTCTATTGAATTTGAAATGTTGATAAGGCTATAGCATAACATTGTTATAGATTGTATATTGCCAAAGAATGGGAGTTCAACAACAATTTCTGATGAGGAGGAGCAATAATCCTAGCTATTAAAAAGAAACTGAAAATTGAAATGCCAAGTAGAATTCTGAAACACATGTGGAGGATTAGAGAAAATAGACCTTATGGAAATCTCTTAATGAAGCTATTCAATTTCAAGAAACTTAGTCTATCTAAGAAGATTAAGTCATTGATTGGACTAAAAGGATTGGAGAAACAAATATGAAACATATGAATATTCTAGTAAATGATAAGTTTTGGTTCTCAAGTGATGGAGCATGGTATAGATATCTTAAGTTTAGTAAGATGAAGCTTGATATTAGGAAAAGGTGAAGGCAATTGCTAAGGGGAAGCTTTCATTGGACTTAGAAAGTGGTTTAAAGGATTCTAGACAATCTGAAAAGGAGGTAAACACACCACCTAAGAAAGCTAGCAAGGAAGTTTTGAAGGAGACGAAGAAGAAAAAGTTTAAGATTAAAACTAGAGGGAAATTTAAGATCAAGAAGGAAGGGAAGTTCATGAAGATGATGAATCAAAAAGTGACTTAGAAAGTGTTCCTATTAAACCACCTGGAGAATCTTCAAGACCTATCATCAATGCCGACATCCTTGATTTAATAGAGAAAAGGTTTGCTAAAATGAGGAAAGACTTTGAAAAATCAGTACTTGATACCTTGAAGGTTTTGAAAAACCTAATCCAACCCATCTTGACACTGATTGTAATATATGGTTCAAATATATATATATATATATATATACACATATTCTTAACTATTAAATAATAATATAATATAATATATAACTAACGTCAAATAAATAAATAAGATTAATAGATGGGGGCAATTCAGTCTTTCTCTAGCTAGACTATAAAAGCCACACTAACCTAAGTTTACCTCTTTTCCCTCACTTGTGTCACTATAGACAAAAACCTAAGAGGGTGAGATCTCATAAAGACCTACAAGTGACCTAAAGGAAAGCTACAAGACAAGCTCAAATTAATCAAGTAAGCGTTGTAAGTATCAATGTTGTTTATGTTGGTGATGAATTAGAAAATTTACAAACCGATTCATTCTTAAGGAATAGAACGAGAAAAAAAAGGGCACGAAAGTCAAACAAATTGAGGTTTCCGATCATAATCTAAACTAAGTAAGTGTACAAAATCTAAATAGTGCATTAGAATTCATAGATTAAGTGATTAATTAGACTTAGAATCATAGAATTCAGGTTGAGGATCAAGTTGGAGAAGAGAAAAAGGGTTTTCGTAATGAACAATATAGTATATGGTTGGATACATGCCCATGTATTTGCTCGTGTCAAAACATGAGTATACACAGAGTGATACATACACCCGTATACTTGGATGTGTCAAACGATGAAAATTTATAGAAGGTACACGCCCACCTTACACAATCATACACTAAACCATGTGAAAGTATAAGGCAATTACATGACCATGTACCTGGGCGTGCTGAAATGGTAATTTTCCATTGAGAGATACACGACCACTGGCATAACTGTGCTCTAGTCGGTGTTCCTACACACAATCTCTTACATGACCATATTGTCTAAAAACACCTCCCATTTGATTATATTTCATCATATTTCAATTCTAAATTACGAATTAAGTATAACTAAACATTGAGGAAGGGAATTTTATAATTAAGATATGAAATTCACCAATTAGTAAACCTAGATTAATTGTAGAATAAAACTAAGTTTAGTTCTTTATACTTGAATAGGCCTATATCCTTTTCTTAGAGATGTAAAGGACTATAGTAGGAACATCCTTCCAAGTATGTGTTTACCTTATTGTGTTAGTTGTGTTTACTAGGTAGTTGTTTAATAATTATAAGTAGTTAATGCTTTTAAATGTCTAATAAACTTAATTAATTGTTGGAGTTTAATATAGATGTTGCTTATGCTTGGCTTAGCCTAGGGGCCTATAGTGGCAAATCCCTAAGGGGCACCTCGATGATCGATATGTTGCGTTATCTTTAGTGGAGCTATGTATTGAAATAATTTGAAATAGATTAGGGCTAAACGAAGCCCACAGTGGTAGTTCCCATTAGGACTATATATACATGTAAATATTATATTTGTATAAGGGTTATGAGTACCCCTTTGTTAGATGTTGATTAATAAGGTAAATAACTTGATGAATTGATGTGTTGTATGCTACTGTTACATTTATGCATATGATGTTGTAACTATGTGGCATGCTTATGTTAGTGTAGTATTCACGTACTAAGGTTAGGCTCATCCCTTTTATTTTTTTTAGTTGCAAGTGAGAATGATGAACACATTGACCACGATGAAAATGGGAATTGGTGGGATATTACGTAGATGAATATAGAAGAGAACATTATTATTATGCAGATGAAGAGTGATGGGAAATTTAGGAAGAATTGTGATTAGAACTTTAAGTTGTTGAGTTGAGAATATATAGATAATACTATATTCTTAAATTATGTTAAGTATTATATGAGACTAGATGCTTATCTTAAAATTTAATTTGGGATTATCTATATCATTTAAATTAATGATGATTGGAATGACTCACTTAAGAGTCAATTTTTTATGTTATTGGTTTATGCTGGTATGAATGGAATATAAAGACGAACAAGTTTAAAATGGTATGGAGATTTAGAGTCTTAGGATGTCACTATCTAGTAATAATACGTAGCAGGTTGAGATGTCTTAAGTTCTATTGCATTATAGCTTAGTTGGTATTAGATGATAGGTTTGATGAACCTTAGAACTTAGGTTATGATTAATAAGAATTAGGTTTGATGATTCTTAGAATTAACTGATAATCCATAAGTATAGGTTTTAATTGGTAGAAAACATGTTGAGATCCTTAGATGAATTAAGTATGGAAATCTATAAAATAATAAGAGATGAAGAGAGTATGTAAATTGTGGGACAATTATTGATTGTATTTTATTATATTTCAATTATTTTATACAATGTTCTTTCTTTCAATTCTATTTTATTTATGAATATACATGTATATATGTGTAGACTTGAGTATATATAGATGTATACTATTACTAACTCCCCCTACTAACTCTAACCTTTGGAACCATTCTATTGTCTTAATTTCAAACATAATGCCTCTCAGAATGAACATCAGTCAAGGCTCATCTAGTGCTAGGCAAGGTAGAGATGCTCTAGAGAGAAGGTATCCTCAAAGACCACCTCAATAGGGAGCCCCAGAGTAAGCTAATGTCACAATTAGAGACTATTAATGCTTAAGTAAGGATGTTGGCATAGTAGCAACAATAGGCCATGAGACCATCAAGCTTACAAAAGAACCATGTGAATTGGACAAATTTGTTGGCTTGTAAAAGAGTTTCACCTATGAGTTGATGATCTAATAGAGGTTGAGCATTGGATTAATGAGATAAAAAAAGACATTTGAAGCATTTATGGTGCCAAAGGATAAGACAGTGAAATTTGCTGCATATATGCTGAAGGGATCAGCTGTTGATTGATGGACTAGTACGTCTAGGTTGATAGGAACTCCTATTCAATAGTAGAGGTTTAAGGAGCTTTTCTATGAGAAATATTTATCTAGCAGACATCAGAGACAAGATGGAAGTTGAATACTATAATTGCTAGTAGGGCAATCAAACTGTAAAAGCATATGAAGTGAAGCTAAACCGCTTAATCAAGTTCTTGCCAGAATTAGTGAGAATTGATGATGCTTTAGAGCGAGAAGATTTGTGAGATCCTTAGAGCCAAACCTTCAGCATGGAGTAGGGGCCTTTCAATTAACTACTTATATAGAGGCAGTTGATAAAGCAAAGTTTTTAGAGTAGAGTAGAAAGAGAATTGAGGAACAATTGTCTCGTAGGTTAGGAATTACCTTGGGGAAAAGGCCAGCCTCAAGCATTCCATATGTAAACAAAGGAAAGAGGCTAGTAGTGTATCAAGTCAAACTTGTGGCTCATGCACCTAAACCTCTTCAAACTAGGCCCATGCCTCTAGCACTACCTCTAGCACCACATGCAGGACTAGGGAGGAGATGTCCCAGGTGTTTGAGACCACATGAGATTTAACAATGCAGTTAGCTTGAAGGGGCATGTTTCTCCTATGGTAAGATAGGACACCCCAATAGGAACTGTATAGAAAGATCCATCCCTTGGACTTTCAACTATACTTGTAAGCAGAGGGGGTATAGGTCATTTGATTATGGTGTCCGCAGTTAGCTTGAAGGGGCATGTTTCTCCTATGGTAAGATAGGATACCCCAATAGGAACTGTATAGAAAGATCCATCCCTCAAACTTTCTGCTATACTTGTAAGCAGAGGGGGCATAGGTCATTGGATTATGGTGCCCCCCAAAACCAAACAATTGCACCTTAACAGTTCTACACACAATAGCTAGTAAGACATGCACTTAGAGGACCAATGGGTAGACCTCAATATTTTATACTAAGACAGAGGGCACCTAGTCGAGTATTTGCATTACAACAACAACAGTAGTAAGATGCTTTAGATTAGGATACTATTGTAGGTACACTGCCTATTAACTTAAACACTACCTATGTGTTATTTGATATAGGTACAACACATTCTTGCATATTACCTATTTTCATGCATGTATGTAGGTTGAAACCTATGTTGTTGAGTAATGCTATGATTGTGAATACTCCTTTTAGAGTAGGAGGAATATTAGATCTTATATGTAAAGATGTAGGAATTATAATATAAGGAAAGGAAATGTTAGTTGATGTATTTGTGCTAAAAATGATCGAATTTGATATGATTTTAGGGGTGAATTAGTTGTCTAAGTACTATGCCACTATAAATTGTCGCAGTTTAGTGGTTTATTTTAATCTTCTTAATGAAGAACACATTATATTCAAATTAGAAGCATAGAGGCCTATAACTCTTCCTCCATATGAGTTGTGGGATAATGGTAAATTGTCAACATTATCAATAGAAACAAGACAAGCTATGAAATTAAAAGAGGTATAAGTAGTTAGAGATTATGCAGATATATTTCCAAGAGATCTACTGGGCTTACCGCCAATCAAAATAACTGAGTTCTGCATTGATTTGGTATTAAGAATGGCACCAATATCTAAAGTGTCATGCCCCAAAGGGGGGCCTAGAAACCTCTACTAAAATTATCATAGCACGTGTACACCCATTATATGATAATTGTCTTACGAGTTAGAGATCGTAAAACTCTAAGTAAATAATCACATCTACAACAAGTTATAGTACATATGATTAGATAATAAAATATCATTATGGAACCCGAATCCCACGGTCAATTATGATTGTAGATAATCGATATCCCCTACCAATCAGTAAAATAGGATAAATCCTAAGTTCTCAACTTCAAAATCTATTCACATGGGGGGTCCTAACATTTCATCTAAGTAAATCTATCCTTCACAAATCTTATTTCGTTGTTTTAGTCTTCTAAAACTCTCAGCACTTCACATCTTAGCCCATCCCACGCTTTCACTATTGACACCTGCATAAAGTCTATGAGGGGGTGAGCACACCATGGTTCAGTGAATTGGATGGTAACACTTTCAATGCTACGTACACACACACAAACAAACTCAAATCAAACATTAGATAGATGTTATATACATACACAAGAAAATTCACATCATGTTATTAAACCTATGCTATGCACACAAGCAAGCAAATTCAGTTTAAAATATTAAACGTATGCTATGCATGAGCAACCATATGAATGCAGCATCTCACGTGGTCTTCCGGTAATCGACGTGAAGTCTAGGTTTACGCTCCCCTTAACCTTGGGTTAGGGATTCGAAAGCCACCATCAGTGCACAGGTCATTACCGATTTATTTATCCTATCACTTAGTTAATTATGATATCTTATTAACTCAACAGTGAATGCTCCCGTGCCTCTCTGCACCAGATAAAGCAAAACCCTCAAGGACAGGTCGAACTCGGAACCGTCAAGGCGCGACAATCCCCTAATCACTTAGTTCGCACTTAGCGGAACAACGATCCCTTGATCACTTCCGACGCATCCTATGATAGTGATGGCCTTCAATCTCATGCAATGTCTTCTGAAAATGCATGTCAGGTTTTTAAATCAAGTCCTCTTCCTTAATTAATTGATTTAGGGTGATCAAACAACATTTACAATCACAATCAATCATACCACAAAAGTAAACATCAAACATTCTATTTCACTCATCACAACAAGCACAAATCATGTTCTTCTTATCACTCATCACAAGCAAGGATTATGCATAGGTTATCACACAGAATCGACACTGAACCCAAATCCCCGTGGACATAGACCTATCCAGTTTTATAATTGATTAAATTATCTCGGCACCTCTTTGTGCCATTTCTTTTAAATATCAAACCGCTCGAGTCGACTTACGATCATTAGATCCGGCACCTCTGCGCTCTTTTTCTCGAATGCCAAACCACTCGGGTTGGCTTACAATCATTTCTGACACCTCTGTGTCATTTATCTCACATGTCAAACCAACCGCTCAAGGTTGATTTACATCAATCATCTTTGACACCTCTGTGCCCTCGCACTTCTCAAGTGCTTTATCATTTTCACACTTTTGAGAGCCTACAAGGTCATCTCGTTTTCTCTTTCGATGTCCTCATGACATTTGTATATGATATATATATGTGTGTGTATACATATTTCTATCACATCTCTAATTAAGGATAGCTTGCTAAACGCTTTCCTTTACGAACTTAAGAGAGTAAGAAAATAGGATCGTTATGTTGTAAAAACTAAGGTTGCACTCATGATTTATATGATTGAGTTCATGAGTGTATTTTGTAAATATAATATGAAAATAAATTTGGTTAAGTATATGTATACACATTCAGGAACCAGTTTTGACATGTATACATAATGATACCGATACACCCTATTCCCACAAAGCTTACCTACTCGATAGCTATAGAAGGAAAAACTAAGTTTTTATGTCTTAGTTTATTTTGAAAGAAAACGATTTGTAAAACATGGGTTAGGCTTGTGGTTATAGCACTAGCGATATGACGCTAGGTGCTATCATTAAGATAATGACACCTAAACTCTTAGACCATTTATTCCTCTATATTCTTTATAACTTTCTCCCTAACTTTTTAATCCCCACTATGACTTAACTCAACAACAATCATATCAAATAGCAACACAACAAACATGAATTTCACATGCATAGCATTCAACATACAGCACAACATAGTAGCATATCATTAAGTTTCCCACTCACCTGTTTAGGGTTGTCGTAGTCCTAGCCGGAGTCGAGCAATTCCAGTGGGTAACTCCTTTGCGTTCCTCTTGAAGTCAGTAACCTTCTGCGATGCTTTCTCAACCCAATCATAAAGTCACATCTCCACCTGACTTTGGTAGTCTTCTAGCACCCAATATATGTACTCTGCTCATCTTGTGATTGATGACAGGGCGCGAGGTTTCCTCCTTATGGAACTTTAGGCAAACAAGATTCGAATGTTGAACTTCCTTCAAATCTGTGCTTCCAACACCTCAAGTTGTTGTGATCGACTATCTGCTTTCCTTGTGTAGAAGTCAAGCAATGGAATGTCTTCGACTTGCCAAATTTGGAATTCCTTCTTCCACCTATGCAAGATATCCTTGGAAAGGATAACTAAAGATCTTGCATTAGGGTATTCGGCTAAGAATGATCTTCCTCAATATCCTTTGAACATTCCATTGTGAAATCCATCTCATTCCAACTATCTCCAAAGCCATTATCTTGAATATTGCTCGAATCATTCTCTTCACCATTTACACCATCGTAGACGCTTCTCTCGTCCATAAAGTATCTTTGAACCTTTCATTTATCCAATTGTCTTTAATATCTTCTAACAAATCATCGCTTCTATTACCATACATACACCATCCTTTCCCACACATCACATACGCACCAACATTTTCTTATTTATATACATACACACTTCACATCCCCAATACATACTTGCCCACATTCTCTACACACATTATACACTTCCCATATCCATACTCACACACCCACACCCACACCATACATTATCTCATACACCTACTCACATTCACCTTACATCACCAATACACATACCCACATGCTTTGCACACATTATATTCACTTTCCATACCAACACATCCATGTTTACACTCCGTACATCATCTCATACCCATACGTACATATTCCACATACATCATCCTCAACTTCCACACATGCCCATACACCACTCACTATTTAACATACATACATACATGCCTACACATACCACTCCTTCCTTATACATATATACATATCCACACACTACACGTCTTCCATACATATACACACATGTTACATACTTCACATACCATCTATGTACACACTAATACCATGTACCCCATACCTTTCATATATATATACACACTCCGCACATCCCATACCATCCATATGCATACACCCTTTTCGCACACACCATATATCATTTTACACATAATTTCACATACACCATACCCTTACACACACGCATGCCATACACTCACATACACATACCGCACCTCATTCACACACCACACATCATTACCAACACCTGCACATATACACACTTCATTCACACACACACATTCCGTATACACTACATCACCTCATACACATGTGCACATACTCACATGCATTACACACACATGGTTCTTCCTTCTTACACATACACACACCCTCATATACATCATATACTATCTCATACACATGCGCACACCTTTGCACATGCTATGTACCATCACTTACATTTACACACATCCGTACACACACTTTGCACTATCACCCACGTTTATACATATCTCCATATACCTCACACCCACCATCACACATACCATACTCCATCATTCACATACATACACACTTTCCCACATACATCACACACATACCTATACACATACGCATGCATACATCTTCATTCCCGCACATACATATGCACCTTCCTCCACCCACATACACTCTCATACATCCACACCATCATCCACACATACACACACATCTTCATGCATCGTTACACACCTCACACACCTTCAATCACACATACGTACATGCTCACACTACACGCTCGCCTCATATACACCCGACTCCTTCTCTTCCTCATTTTCTTTTCCTCCTCCACACATTGCTACTGCTGTCGCCTCCACCATCAAGAAGAAGACGAGACGGACACGACTTGGAAGCTACTGCCACCGTTGTCATTGTCGTCACGGCTGCTAGCATGGCTGCTGCTGCCGCTGCTGTTGCAGTCCTCTTCCTTCGTGCACCCACACGCCCACAACCACACACACCCTACACTTACACCTCCTCTTCATCCACACACACTCACACGCACACATAAACACACCCTTGCACACACCATCCATCGCCATTGCTGTTACTGTTGAGGGTCGGAGTTGCCGTCGGACGTTGCGGCCGCTGCTGTCGTCGGTGTTGCTGTCATCCTCGTCGCTTGCCGTTGTGTCATTGTTGTTGTCGTTGGGCTTTCATTGCTGCTGCCATTGCTGTGGTCCTCACTGCTACCATCGTTGGGTGGCTGCCGATCGTGGTAGCTACCGCTATCGTTGTTGCAGCTGTCGAATTGTTGTCACCACTGCCGTTGCCATCGTTGCTATCAAACCCCTCTCCTCGTGCGGACACAGCTGGATACTACCATTACCTTCCTTTATCACTGCCTTTGTTGTTGCTTCTGCCGTCGTTGGGAAAGGAGACCGGACGGACACGATGCCAAGCCGCTGTCCGTTACCCCGCCGTTGCTGCGATCGGGGCCACCATTGTTGTTGCTATGGAGATTGCTGTTGCTGCCGCTATCACGGTTGTTGCGGCCGTCGTTGGGTGGCTGTTGTGGTTGCCGTTGTTTTTGCAGCCGAGGTTGTCGTCAGAGTTGCTGCTGTCACTATCGTCGTCCTCCTCGTTGTTGCCGTCACTACCGTTGCCGTTAGACGTTGTCATCACTGCTGGAGGCCGAGAAGGAAAAAAAAAAAAAAGATAACGGTAGGGAAGAAGAAGACGGCCAGAATGAAGAAGAAAAGAAAAGAAAAAGGGATAGGAAGAAAGAGAGGGAGAAGTAGAACGGGAGAGAGAGAGGCAAGGGGCAGGGAGGCCTGATCTGGAAAAGCTGGGAAGAAAAGAAAAGAAAGAAAAGAAGGATGGGACGTTTTTTTTTTTTTCTGTCCTACATATATTTATATGTATATTTATATATTATATTATAATTTTATTTTATTTAAAAGTATCTTTATTTTAACATTTTACACATGTATGAGATTACTTTTAAAAATTATATCTTTAATAATTTATTACAAAATTTTACGTTTAGGTTAATTTGATTATTTTGAAGACTGATATTTACTCTAAATTTTAATATGAAATTTCTAGATTTATAATTTAAATTAATTTCATTATTCAACCTAATATTGTTTAAAAATTATGTTTCGGATGATTTATTCTTTTAATTTAATTTACTCGAACCAAAGGACTTACGACTATTTTTATTTATCTATTTATAGGTCTATATTTGGATTTTTTTATCACTTCGCTTCCTAAATTTATTCAGTAATATATTTCATATAATTCAATTTGTTAAGTTCATTATCTTTTTTTCTTTACCCAAGATTATTGCTTCTAATTGTTTTATTTTTAAAACCAATTATTTTCTCAAAATATTAAAATAATATTTATGCATCGCAACATTTGAATTTTTTTCGTACATTTCTCAAAGTTTTTAAAGTTGAGAAATTGTTCCTCTTGCTACCGCGACCTAGAAGTACTTATTATTCTATTTATTTTCCGTAATCGTTTATATAATTTTTCGAAATTTTTCGAACTTCACGTAAAGCGCCTTATAGAATGGCACTGATGGGAAAATTTCTGACACTGTCAACCTTTTCAGAACCTAATTTAGATGATGATCCAAATTGCTCATATTTACCTTATGTCTTTATTTCTAATAAAAAAATTGAGAATAATCTTACAGGTACAATGATAATTCTCCATGGGATGCCAATATATCCTACAACTTTCGTTGGATACGGAACATTTTTCAAGATGACAATCAAAGACCCGCTGCGATTGTTTTCCTATTCCGAGGCATTGGATCATGAAGACTTATGTTATTTTGTATCTTGTAATTGTTTTATGAACTATTTTGGTTGTATTTTGGTTTTGGGACACTTTTATTTCCTTATAATCTTCATTTAGGGTTAGCCACCTTAAAAGTAGCAAACTTGTAATTTTGAGCACTTTTTAACCCTAGGAGTAGCAAGTATAAATACTTGCTTAAGAGAGGGTTTGAGGAGGCCATATTTTGCATAATTGAGAGTCCATATTCACGTGAGAATTAGGGTTCCTAATTGTCATTAGACTCTTATTAATTTCAATCCCAAGAGTTGAAATTGTGACGAGTGCAATACCTTGAAATTGTGAGTAATATCAATTTCATTTTGTTGTGATTTCTTTTTTTCTCTAGTGTGTCATATCTAGGGGTGAATTAAGATAGTTCTTGGACAAATTTGCTTCTTATTATTTTCGAATTCTTATGTTTAATTAAGATCCTTTGCATTTGAATTCGGTTCATCCTTGAAGAATACCTCTTGAAACGTGATTATCACTTGTGGAAAGGAGTTCTTAAAATTGAAGTTTTTTTTTTTTTTGAATTTGTGGATTATTCTCGTGGGATTATATGTGATTAGTGTGTTGTTAGAAGAGATTATCATTGAGGTATCACAATTGCAACATTGAACATTTGGATTTCATTGCATCTTCACTAGGGTTCACGCAATTTTTGCCCTTTTGGAGCCGATTTGTTGTTTACTTGAGTTTGCTTTTTCTTGAGTCTTTTAATTGTGCTTCTAAGTGGATTTAGGCACATCAGGCACCCACTAAATTGTCTAAGATGAAGACTCAACTTCAAGAGTTGTAAGATAATGGGTTTATTACGCCAAGTGTCTCACTATGGGGTGCTTTGGTACTATTTGTTAAGATGAAGGATGGAAGTATGAGATTATGTATAGACTACAATGAGCCAAACTAAGTCACAATTAAGAACAAATACCCCCTCCCTAGGATTGATGACCTATTTAACCAATTACAAGGAGCTTCAGTCTTCTCCAAAATTGACTTGAGATTAAGGTACCATCAATTAAGGATCAAAGAAGAGCACATATAGAAGACTACCTTTAGGATTCGGTATAGGAATTAGAAATTTCTAGTAATGCCTTTTGAATTAACAAATGCTCTAGCAACTTTCATAGATTTGATGAACATAGTGCTCAAAGACTAGCTAAATCAATTTATGGTAGTATTCATAGATGATATTCTCATATATTCCAAGAATCAGGAAGAACATGAAGCACATCTCAAAACAGTACTAGAAAGACTATGAGAAGAGAAGTTGTATGCTAAATTTAGCAAATGTGAATTTTGACTAGAACAAGTATCCTTTTAAGGCATGTGGTAAATAAGGATGGCATATCAATAAATCCTAAGAAGGTAAAGGTAGTGATTGACTAGCCAAATCCGAGAACTGTGATAGAGGTCAGGAGTTTTCTAAGGTTGGCTAGTTATTGCAAATGTTTTATAGAGGGATTTTCTCGTTGGGCAACTCCCCTAACATAATTAACTAAGAAGAAGGCCAAATTTATATGTAGTGATGAATGCGAAAACAGTTTCACAACACTAAAAGGGAAATTGATGATAGCTTTTTGTGTTAGCACTACTAAAGATAAGAGAAGAATTTGAAGTCTTTAATGATGCCTCAACTCAAGGCTTGAGGTATGTACTTATGTAGAATGGGAGAGCCATTACATATGCCTCTCGCCAGCTGAAACCTTATGAGAGAAATTACCTTACACACAACCTAGAACTAACAACTATTATCCTAGCATTAAATTGTAGAGACATTATCTTTATGGTGAGAAGTGAAAAATCTTTACAAATCATAAAAGCTTGAAATACTTAGTCATGTAGAAAGATTTAAATATAAGGTAGAGGAGGTGGTTAGAGTTAATGAATGATTATGATGTGGGGACCTATTATCATCTTGGAAAAGCAAATGTGGTTGCAGATGCTCGAAGTTGAAAGAAATAGATGAAAATTGTAGCATTAATCACACCTTAGAGACAAATATTAGAAAACATGTGTAAGCTTGAATTGGAAATGGTAACACAAGAAGTAGGCAACAGGTTGGCTACATATAGCATTCAACCAAGTATAATTGATTGAATTAAGACTACGTAGATTGAAGATCTTAGAATCTTAAAGATCAAGAGCAAGATAGAACTGGGTAAAGCCATAGAATTTCAGGTAAATGCAAAAGGGTAATTAAATATGGCATAAGATGGTATGTTCTAGATGACATGCAATTAAAGAAGGAGATTATGAAAGAAGCCCAGTACTCAGGATATACAGTACATTCTAGGAGCACAAAGATGTACAAGGATCTAAAGAGTCATTATTGGTGGAAAATATGAAACGAGAGATAGTTGAATATGTATCTCGATGCTTGACATGCTAGTAAATAAGGATTGAACACCAAAGAACAGCTGGTGAGTTACAACCACTTTCTATACTTGAATGGAAGTGGAAACATGTAGCCTTCTCGAAGATTAAGTAGAAAAATAATGCAATTTGGATAATTATAGACAGATTGACTAAGTCCACCCATTTCCTAGCAATTAAAGTGGAGTACAAATTAGAGAAGCTCACATAACTATACATCAAGGAGATTGTTAGACTACATGATATACCAAACACTATTAAATCTAATAGGGATACTTGATTTGTGAGCAGGTTCTGGAAAAGTTTACATTAGACCTTAGGTACTAAATTACAATTTAAAACTACATTTCATTCTCAGATAGATGGGTAGTTTGAGAGAACCATCCAAATTCTAGAAGACTTATTATGAGCATGTGCATTGGAATGTAGGGGTAATTGGGGTGATTACCTACCTTTAGTGAAATTCGCATATAACAATAGCTTCCAGGCTACCATTCAGATGGCTCCACACAAAGCATTATGTGGTAGGAAATGCAAATCTCCCTTACACTAGGATAAAGTGGGAGAAAGACAGATAATGGGGCTTCAGCCAGTGTAAGAAGTGATGGACAAGGTTAGAGTGATAAGGTAGTAGATTTTGTCAACCTAAAGTTGCCAAAAGATTATGTAGATAAATGGCGACACCCCTTGGAATTTTAAGTCGAGGATAAGATTTTCTTAAAAATATCTCTAACTAAAGGAGTAATCAACTTTGGCTTGAGAGGAAAGTTGAATCTAAGACATGTGGGTTTATTCTAGATTCTGGAAAGAGTTGGTACTATCGCTTATAGGTTGGCTCTACCACCAAGTTTTATTAGGGTACATGATGTATTTCATATATTAATGTCAAGGAAATTTATACCAAATCTAGACCAAATAGTGGCTTTGGAACCTTTGAATATACAACTAAATTTATCATTTATTGAGAGACCTATGAGGATAGTTGACACAAAGGAACAAATATTAAGAAGAAGAATAATTCCCTATGTCAAATTACAATGGATGAATTAAACGAAATGGGAAGCAACTTGGGAATTAGAAAAAGAAATAAGAAAGAAGCATCTAGAACTCTTTCTAATTTCAGGTAACTTTCGAAGATAAAAGTTTTTATAACGGAGGAAAATGTAATATATGGTTCAAATATATATATATATATAGACATATTCTTAACTATTAAATAATAATATAATATAATAAATAACTAAGTTCAATTAAATAACTAAGATTAAGAGATAGAGGCAATTCGATCTTTTCCTAAATAGACTATAAAAGTAGCACTAACCTAGGTTTACCTCTTTTCCCTCATTTATGTTACCACAGACAAGTTAAAGGAAAACCACAAGACAAGCTCAAATCAATCAGGTAAAGGTTATAATTATCAAGGTTGTTTATGTTGGTGATGAATTAGAAAATTTACAAACCGACTCATTGTTAAGCAAAGAAACGAGACAAAAAAGGTCGCAAAAGTCAATTGAATTGAGGGTTCCAATCATAATCTAAAATAAGTAAGTGTACAAAATCTATATAGTGTATTAGAATTCATAAATTAAGTGATTAATTAGACTTAGAATCATAAAATTAAGGTTAAGGATCAAATTGGAGAAGAGAAAAGGGGTTTTCGTAATGAACAGTGTAGTACACGATTAGATACACGCCTGTATATTTGCTCACGTCAAAACATGAGTAGGCATAGAGAGATACATGATTAGTAGACATGCCCATGTACTTAGGCATGTCAAAAAATTAAAATTCATAAAAGGTACATGGCCACCCTACACAACCATGTACCCAATCGTGTCTAAGTACATGGCTAATTACATAACCATGTATTTGGGCATGTTGAAATGGTAATTTTCCACAGAGAGATGCACGGCCACTAGCACGATTGTGCTTTAGACTGTGTTCCCCTGCATGGTCTATTATATGACTGTGTTGTTTAAGAACACCTCCCATTTGATTCTATTTCATCATATTTCAATTCTAAATTACGAATTAAGTATAACTAGATAATGGGGAAGGGAATTTTATAATTAGGATATGAAATTCACCAATTAGTAAACCTAGATTAATTGTATAATAGAACTAAGTTTAGTTCTTTATACTTGAACAAGCCTACATCCTTTTCTTAGAGACATAAAGGACTATAGAAGTAACATCCTTCTAGGTATGTGTTTACCCATAATTGTCAAAATCATGATTTTACTTATATAATTCTATGAGTTTACGATTTTATGATGCTTTTCCGAGTTAACTCGGGTATAGAATCATTTCCATATAAACTTGTGTTGGAATTACAAGTTTACACGTAAAATTAGTAGAATTTTATGTTGTTAACCAAATCTACCGATTCGACTTATTAAAGTCAATTGGACTAAAAATTGAAAAAAATAACTTAGCTTTCATAAAATATGAATATTATAGGTTATTTGAAAGATTTTGAATTAGAATATAAGAATATAATTAATAATAATACTAATAATAATGTTAGCTTCGATGGTAAAGATGGTAGAAATGATGATTTTGGTGAAGAGAGAGCTAACAATAGTTTTTATTTTTAATGATGAAATGGAGTTAAAAAAATTTTATCTTTGTATTTTATTATTATAATTTATATTATAATGTATTTCATATTAACACTATTATTCATATTATAGTTTTATGCATTAATATAATAAATTATGCTAACTTATTTATGTTATAAATATATAACTTTTATTGTGAGTTGTGACTAAAATTTATATTAAATTTATTTATTTTATCTTATATTTCATTTTTTTATTGTTATGGTAAACATATCAATAGTTTTTTAAAATTATTTAGTATAGATTATAGAAACTTACGTTTCTACATTTCGATTCTACAAACCCTTTGATGATTCTAGGTAAAATCACAAATTTGACAACCTTGTGTGTCATGCCCCAAAGGGGGGCCTAGAAGTTTCCACTAAAAATTATCATAGCACATGTGCATCCGTTACATGATAATTGTCTTACAAGCTAAAAATCGTAAGACTCTAAATAATTAATTACATTTATGACTAATCATTGTACATAAAGTTACATAATAAAATATAATTATGGATTTTGTATCCTACGGTCAACCATGGTCGCAGAGAATCGGTATCCCCTACCAACCAATAAAATGGAATAAATCCTAAGTTTCATAACTTCCAATTTTACATTAGGGTCTTAAAATAACCTTTCATCTAAGCAATCTATCTTTCGCAATTCTTACATTATCGTCTTTGTCTTCCAAAAACTCTCGACACTTCACATCTTATCCCATCCCGAGCTTTCGTAATCTCTACCTGTAAAAAGGGTTTGTGAAGGGGTGAGCACACTACAGTTCAGTGAATGAGAGGGTAATACTTTGAATGCTACACATGCATAAGAAATTTCAAATTAAGTTATCAAATTATATGCTATGCATGAACAACCATATGAATGCAGTATCTTACGCAGTCTTTCGATAACTAACGTGAAGTCTAGGATTTACGCCCCTCTTGACCTTGGGTTGAGGATTCCGAAGCCACCATCAATGCCCAGGTCTTACATACAATTTCATTACTCTTATCACTTATTATTACTGTGTCTTAGCTTTAATGATCTAAGCTCAAGTGCCTCACTACACCAAGAATTTACACCCTCAAGAGATAGGTCGGACTCGGAACCGTCAAGGTGCGACAATCCCCTAATCACTTAGTTCGCACTTAGCGAAGCAACGATCCTTGATCACTTCCGATGAGTCCTATAGCAGTAGTGGCCTTCAATCTCATGCAATGTCTCATGTAAATGCATGTCAAATTTTAATCGAGTCCACTTCTTTAATTAATTGGTTTGAGGTGATCAAACAATATATAGTCACAACCAATTCCCATTTAAGGCAATAAGGTAAACTATCGAGCATTTGAAGACTACAACTCCAAGGATAATCAATAGGAACCAGTGAAGTCTCATAAGCAAATCCACTACACCTTATATCCACATTTACCACAATAAGAAGAGATCATGCACATCACATCATAGATAAAGCAAGGATGCTAGACCAAACAGGTGGAAACAATCAAGCTATACACAAGATTTTAGTTAAATAGTAGTGTATTATAGTTCGAATCTCCTCGATCATCAAATCAACCACTCGAGATTGATTTACGATTTCCATTCCTTAACACCCCTATGTACTTGCACTTTTCAAGTACTCGATTCTATACCTTCAAGGGTTGAGCAAGGTAATACAAAATGTACCCTTCCAAATCCTCAAGTATCATATGTATATATATAATAACAGTATATATATATATATTTATAGATTTATAACTTATTCTTAACCATAGGATGATTTGCTAAATGTTTTTCCCTCATGTGCTCAAGAGAAGTAAGTGGCTATAACTATTTCATTGAAAATAAGGGTTTTCGTTTATAATTTGTATAATTATAGGTATAGATGTAACCTACAGAAATATTTTAGGAAATGCGTTTTGTCCAAGCATATATATATATATATATATATATATGTATGTATTTGATATTAGATCCTTATACATGTACATAATGATACATAGTTTGTTCCCTATGTCTTTGCGTAAACACCCATTATGCGTATATTCATAGAAAAAGTCAAGTTTACATATATTAATTTAGTTTAAAAAAACAAATTAAATTTGGACCTTAAATCTGTAGTGATAGCACTAGCAACTAAGGCAAGGTGCTATTGTTGAGCTAGTGCTATCTACCCATAGCCCATTAGAATTTTTATATCATTACACTCGTATTTATCCGTGATTTACCTAATAACTAGTCTCTTCGTATAACTTCCCCTCCTACTTCTTTACCCCATCATCTACTAGGGAAATAATTTAATCACCACGATTGCAATCACAATCAAATAAGGAAAGACACATGTACAATATTCCATGATTTAGCACATGATTTAGCACAACATAACAAACCAATCACAACATTGTAACATATTATTAAATTTCCCACTCACCTATTTATAGTCATCATAGTTCCAACCGAAATCAAGTGATTCCAGCGGGTAATCCCTTTACTTCCCTCTTGAATTTGGTGTCCCTTTGCAATGTTTCCTTAGCCAAATCATAGAAAGCAGCATCTCCACCTGACTTTGGTAGTTTTTTAGCACCTCAAGTTGTTGTGATCAACTGTTTTCTTTCCTTGTGTAGAAGTCAAGCAATGGAATGTCTTCGACTTGCCAAATTTGGAATTCCTTCTTCCACGCAGGTAAAATACCCTTGGGAAGAACAACTAAAGGTTTTACACTAGAGTGTTTGGATAAGAATGATCTTCCTCAACATCCTTTGAACATTCTATTGTGAAATTCATTTCATTCCAAATTTTCCCCAAGCCATCATCTTGGATGTTGCTTGAATCATTCTCTTCACCATCTATACCAACATAAACACCTCTTCTTCCCATTTAATTCCACATACAGACATACTCACCTTCATGAAATTCCCTCTTCCTCCTTGGTTTCACTTTTCCATTCTTTCTTCTCTCCTTTGTTGACATCTCCACTAATAGGGCTTCTCGTCCTTTCTGCTGGTTTTCATCCTCACTCACACTTCCATCACCATACATACACCAACCACTCTTTATACACATACATACCCACCTCCATTGTAATAACACCATACGCACACGTACACATAAGTTTTACCTATGCACATACACAGGGTCAATACCCTCTTGCCTTTATTTTCCAGCTTTTCTTCTCTTTTCCTCGCCCTTTTTTCGTCTTCAATTCTCACTTTCTCCTTCTTCCAACTTTTTGTTTTCCTTTCTCTTTATTCTCCTCTTCCTTTTGACTCCCTTACCCATAACTTCCCTCCTTGTTTCCTTACTAGACCTTCTTCAACCTTGGGACTTCTCCACTTTCTTACTTCTTTTTCTCATTTCTCTTCACTCTTCTCTAGCCTACATTTATGTGTGTACATATTTTGAATCCCTCCTTCTAGTTTTCTAGGTTTTTCCTTCTTCCTAGACATATTTTCCTTTTCTTCTTCCTTTTCTACTTCTTATCTCCTATTCACTGAACCCCACTTACACACTGTATACACACACCTTGCATATACACCAACACATTCCCACCAATACACATACATGCACATTTCGCACACACCACGTACACACACCAACACACTCCTATCCATACACATACACACACTTCATGCACACCATGTACATACACCAACACACTCATGTCCATACACACATACTCTGCACACACTACACACCATTAGCACATACATACACACATACTCGGCACACAATTACACACACACACAGCTACACTTCGCAACCCTCTCTTCTCCTCTATGAAGCCTCCTATATAAGCCCCTTTATGAATTCTCCCAGTTGGAGTAGGGCCATAAACTAGAGCATAGGTTACATGCACCTTATTTGGTGCGAACCTAGGAGAAGATGATATAGAATAGTAACACGGTTGTAAGTAAGGGGCTGTGGCAGCAAACACGCCAAGTGATGGCTTTGTGGATGGGAACTTAGCCATAACCTCAAGGAGACTCCTTTGGCCAACAACAATCCATTTTGAATACTCATCCTTCCCTTGAGGCGATGCTAGAAATTTGAGTCTCTCTACTTCTATAGGACCAGTAACATGTGCAGCCAGAGCAATCAAAGCAACCTTTCGAGGAGGGTTCAAGAGATTTGCATAACATGCTAATGTAGATTAAAGTGTGCATGAACCAGGGAAAGGAGGCGACAACGAGGTTCCTACTGGTGTACCATCCTCATTGTTGGCATGGATTGAGAATAGGATATCTAAAGGTTGTTCCAACAGCCTTCCAGTTTCTTCAACATTCTTATCACAATTCTCAGCATAGACTCCCACATGATCACTAGTTTCTTAGCTACAGGATACTCATCCCTGAGATATCAAACTCCAAGTGTATGCAAGAGCGATCAGATTAAACTTTGTGAAGCTCTTTCTATATAATAACATTGACTACATGGATGATGGATATCAAAATGGGGATTTCCATTTGCTATGTTAGTGTGATTAGACTCATCTATCAGTACGGAACAATCGTGGATCACCATATGATATTCAGGAATGGCAGCAGTGTATAGAGTGGACATGTTACTAGTATCATTCTCATCTCACAAAAGTTTGTCCAATTCAGGTTACAATAGCTCTCTCTCCAAGTAGAAAAATCATCTTCAATGCATTGATCATCATTGCCTAACCCTACAAGGATTAGACGCTTTGCATCTTTTTCGTTGAGTTGTTCATTAAGTACTTTCCCTATCATGTTGAAGTACGCATATTGGAGATTACCCAAACCAAAGACACCATATGTAAGTTGTTGAAGCTATACACCTCTCTCACTTCCCTTAATAACCCATTTGTGAAACTTAGCAGCATTTTCAGTAAGCTCGTCGTCTCTATAAGTGGAAACCATAAAAAAAAAAGCCATATTGGTCATCGTCAACGACATAATCATCCAAGTCTATGACTTTAACTGCTACCTTATCATATCTTGCCTTGATCTCTTCAACTAGAGCCTTGGCAAATCCCTCAGCAATGCTTGTCTGCGTACTAAAGAACACGGTGACATAGGTTTTACTGGTATCGATCTCATCTTCCTCATCCTTAATAGACAAGGGTTTTAAGGGAACAATTGGTTTAACTTTCTTATTTCGACTCGATGATGATGATCTCTACCAGAAAATTACTAAAACCCCAACTAAAGTAGCAATACTTGGTACGATGATGATCCAAAGAGAAGGAAGGGAAATTTGGGGGAAAACGAGAGGGAAGACAGCATTGGGATAGGGGGCTCTCTACAGCAAGGGAAGATAAGAAGGAGAGGAAAAAAGGGAAGGAAGAAAAAGATGGAAAATGGGACTCAGGCCGGCTGGATGATGACGAGGAAAGAACGCGACTAGAAGAAGAAGAAGAAAAAAAAGAAGAAGAAGGGAAAGAAGGAAAGGAAGAGGAAGTAAGGGACGGGGGCAGTGAGGATGGTGACGTAATTGGATACAGGCGACGTGATGGGGCGATTGATTCAGACCTGCTGCCTGTTGCTACTGCCGTCGTGGAGGAAAGGATGAGTAGACACATGATTTGAAAATTTTCATATAGTTTTTTTTTTCGAAATTTTTGGGACTTCACATTGTGTTTACCTTGTTTTGTTGGTTATGTTTACTAGGTAGTTGTTTAATAATTGTAGGTAGTTAATGGCTTTAAATGTCTAATGAACTTAATTAACTATTGGAGTTTAATGTAGATGTTACTTGTGCTTAGCTTAACCTAGGGGCTTGTAGTGGTAAATCCTTAAAGGACACCTCGATGATCAGTATGTCATGTTGTTCCTAATGGAGCTGTGTATCGAAATAATCTGAGGTAGATTAGGGTTAGATAGGGCCCGTAGTGGCAATTCCCATTAGGACTATATATATGTAAATATTATATGTGTATCGTGGTTATGAGTACCCCTTTGTTAGATGTTGATTAATAAGATAAACAACTCGACAAATTGATGTGTTGTATACTATTGTTGCATTTATGCATGTGATGTTGTAACTGTGTAGCATGCATATGTTAGTGTAGTATTCATGTACTAAGCTTAGGCTCATCTCTAAGTGAGAACGATGAACACATCAACTACAATAGAAATGGGAATTTAGTGGGACATTATGTGGATGAATAAAGGAGAGAAAATTATTATTATGTGGATGAAGAGTGATGGGAAATTAAGGAAGAATTGTGATTAGAAGTTTAAGTTGTTGAGCTAAGAATATAGAGATAGTTCAAAATTCTTAAATTATGTTGAGTATTATATGAGGTTAGATGCTTATCTTAAATTTTAATTTGGGATTATTTGTATTATTTAAATTAATGATGATTAGAATGAATCACTTGAAAGTTAGTCGTTTCTATTATTCGTTTATGTTGGTATGAATGGTATATAGAGATGAATAGGTTTAAAATGGTAAGGAGATTTATAGCTTTAGCATGTCACTATGCAGTAGTGACACATGGCAAGCTATGATATCCTAGGTTCTAAGGCGTTATGTTGATCCTTCACCACCATCCCCTGAACCAATTAGATCATCCTCTCCTAGAAAAACTCATACTACTTCATACTTTCCAACTTCACAAGCTAATGCTAAATAAGATCAAAACACTACACCAACTTTTCTTACTACTTCAATGATAAATCACCATCATCCCAAGCTTAAAACTTCTCTTAAAAGAATCTAAATGAATCAACACAAAGTATGCATATTATTCTTTATCAACCTTTGGATTTCAAGAAATTCCAATCTCAACAACTTGATGATGCTCCTACTTTAACAAAATGCAAATTCTTTAGAAGAACTAAAAGATATGCTAGAAAGTTTATTAAGAAAATTAAAACAAAGAAAAGTTAGTTGATGTTTTACTGTTTAGACTTTCTTGTTATCTGTTTTAAAGTACTTCTGATGTACTACTACTGCATTTGACTTTAATGAAGAATCTTCTTTATATTAATGTTCTCACTAGTATTTTTTTTATTTATTTGCTGATAACAAAAAGGGGGAGAAAATATGTAAATAAAAAAATCAAGGAGAAAAATATGTGAAAAAAAAATCAAAGAATTAGTAAAGAAAAAGGAATTGGAAATTTTGAATAGATGTTTTTAATATTTTTGAAGGGTTTTGTTATCATCAAAAAGGGAAAGAATGTTAAGTTCTCTTGATAATAGTTTTGATGATAACGAAAAGCTAAGAGATTACTAACTAAGTTATCAGTATGTAGTTGAATAATATACAAGTAATTCAGTTTAATTAAAAAGCACTCTCAGAAGAGAAGTTTTCCTCTTAAGTTTTTACTTAGAAGGTAACTCAACGACTAACTTAAAGAATAGACTTGCTCTACGGACAAAAACTGCAGAAATGAACAGCATGTTATAGAATGAGTTTATCTTTGAAGTTTTAATCGACTTGAAAGTGTAGCTCCAAAGTTGAATGTATTTTAGTAATACATTCAAAATGTTCCACAAAGTTGGTTAATATATTTAGGGGATTTAAAGTTATAATCAATTTAAAGATTAAAACTAAAGTTGGTCTAGATCTGATAAAGCAAGGTTTGTCTAATAAAGATTTATATTTTTCAAGATCCAAAGTCGTGTTTAAAGAGCCTAAAACATTCAGAAAGGATAACAAACAAGATACACTCCTATTTCTAACAAATATGAAGTTGATTCAAATTGAAGCATATCAAAAGCAATTTTTATCAAGATATTGTCAACAGTTTTTGAAGTTATTATCCAGACTTCATTAACAACATGGAACTAATCAAGGAATGTTTTTTAATTTGAGATAAGCATAAAAGATATGATCTACAGCAAACTAAGGATCAATGTTCTAGTTTTTTTTTAATAGAAGATATACTTGAAGATTATGAGCCACTGCAAATGAAAAATATCTAAAACAAATCTTATCTCTAATATTTAGCTTATCCTCTTCTAGCCATTGCATAATCTGAAGTAAAATACCCTCAACATCTAAGAAAAAGTAGACAAAAAAAAAAAATAAAAGCTCACTTTATACTACAAAAATGCTTAGTGTTCTCTATGCAAAATTCTGTTACATTTCATTTTATTATTATTTTGTATCAAACTTAATGGGGATTTCATTATCTTTATTCTTCATTGATTTTAATACTTTATGAGAGTTAGATTACAATAAGCTCTAGGTTTAGAGATAGCTAAGTGATAGCGTGAAGTTTGATAGAGTGAATTGTGGTCACTATTTGTAATCTTGTTTCTTGATTGAATATAGTGAAACATACCGGTGTGAAATACTAAGTCCCTCACTTGGGGCTAGAAGAGAAGACTAACACTCGAGGCAGAAACTCTTTAAATCCTTGCGCAAACTTCTCTTACTCTACTCTTTTATTTTTGTGCATTTAATTATTTGTTGTGTTTGCAAAGAAAATTCAAAGCCATAATTTATAAACAATTAATTGGGGATGTGATCTAACTTTTAACAAAAAAGTTAAATTTTTAAGCAACCAATTCACTCCCCTCTTAGTTACTCTTTGGGACCAATAACTATCTTGATTGGTTAGATTGAATTGAATGAGTCTTGTTGTGGCTATGGGGATCCTAAGCGAGTGCAATTAACTATCATGGAATTTAATGGTTACACATAGGTCGAACGGTCTAGTGTGCGGGGGTACAAGTGAAGCATTGGGATAGAAGAAATTACTACTTGGGAAGAAACGTGAGAGTCCATGTGAAGAGCTTTACATGAGGGTCCAGAGATTAAGGTAAGGCAACAAAATCGTTGACTAGTATATTAAAGAATTTGAGATAACTCGAATTCTTGCTAGGATATAAGAGAACGATGGACAAGCTATGTCATGATTCTTAGATGGGTTTAAGATTAGTGGTTCATTAGAATTAAATAAAGTGGCTAGTCTAGAAGAAGCTATGAAGCTAGTCACTATGATGGAACACCAAAACCAGTGAAACTCTTACAAGTTTAAGAATATGACAACTAAGACCACTAGGGCTAATAAGGCTTTAGGTTTAGAGTCGAAACTGCAGGTTGGCGGAACAACTCAAAGAGTAGACCATAAGTGAGTTAATGATAAAGGGAGACAAGGTGCAAATACCTTAAGGATGAAAAATTTAGAATCTCATTATAGTGGGATAAGGAATAGCTAAATAAATTATTTTTAATGCTAGGGTCATTTCATATTGCAGCTTGGTGCCTAAACCAAAGGGTTATGCATTTGGTTGGAGATTAAGTGGAAAGTAGAGATGAAGAAGAACTTGTGAACGAAGAGTGTGAGATAGTTAGAGAAGATGATAATGACTGTACAAATCTTGATGAACCAAATGTGCTAGTTATAGCACAATCTATAATTAATTATGGGGTGGGTAAGTGTTCTTTGAGTGTTGCTCCTACAACTGATTTAGAGAAAGGAAAAACATCTTTCACACTAAGTGTCTAGTTAATGTAGAGGCATGTGCATTTATCATTAGTAGTAAAAGTTGTGCAAATGTTGTTGCTACTTCTTTAGTCAAGAGTTTGAAATTAGCCTCTATCAATCACCCTCAACCTTATAAACTAAATTGGTTAAATGATAAAAATGCAGTCAATGTGGTAATGTATAAGTTCCATTGTTATTTCTTGGCAAGTATGCTGATAAAGTAGAGTATGATGTCATGCTTATGAGTGCTTCCCATATTTTGCTAAGGATACCATGGTTATTTGATAGAGACATAACTCATAAAAGACAGAAAAATACATATTTTGTGTTGAAGGATAGGAAGCAAGTTCAATGCTACCAATGAGCATAGCAGATTTTTGGGCAATTCAATAGGTTATGTAGCCCTCTAAGAAGGAATCATTATTATTAACTCAAGGTTAGCTTAAGAAGGAGTTGGAGATAGGGAATACATTGTGGTTAATGATGATTTGACCTATACTACCTAATGAGAGTAATCGCCTTGGTTTGCTCAAAAGTATTCAAGAGCTTTTGATTGAGTTTTCTAACATTTTCCTAATGAATTTCCTGCAAGGTTACCTTTAGTGAGAGGAATCGAGCACCAGATTGTCTTGATGCTAGGTGTGACTATGCCTAATAAGCCTGCCTACAAGATGAATCCTGAGGAGGCAATGAGCTCTTAGCAAAGGGTTATGTTTGTGAGAGCATAAACCCTTCTTTGATTCCAGCACTATTAGTGCCTAAGAAAGATGTTAGTTGGCATGTGTACATGGACAACAAGTTGATAATGCTCAAGAAAGATGCTAGCTGGCATATGTGCAAAGACAGCCAAGCAACCAATCACATTATATTTAAATACAAGTACCCAATACCTTGACTGGATGATATGTTAGATGAATCGAATGGTGCAAAGTTATTTTCTAAAATTGATTTAAAAAGTGGATACCACTAGATTAAAATGAAAGTTGGTGATGAATGGAAACCTGCTTTTAAAACTAAATATGGTTTATATGAGTGGCTTGTATTGACTTTTGGCTTATCTAATGCCCTAAGTATTTTTTGTGTATCTGATGAATTATGTGTTGTGAGACTTATTAAGGAAGTGTATGGTACTGTATTTTGATGATATTCTAGTTTATAATCTTGATCTCGATAGTCACATTGACCATTTGTGAGCTGTGTTTTTGGTGTTATGGCAAGAGAAGTTATATGGGAATCTCAATAAAGGCCTTTTCTATCAAGAGGAAGTAATATTTTTGAGGTTATGTGGTCTCTGGAGAGGGGATCAAGGTTAACAAGGGAAATGTCAAAGTGATCTGCTTCAATAGATATGTTTATAAAAGCGAATTATACCAACAAGTGTACTTGGTCAAATCAAGTAATATTTTAGTAAGTAGAGTATCGATCCATGAGGATTAATTAATTACAAGACCTATATCAATTCTATTATTATTTAGGCAATATAATTGAGAAAATTAACTAATTAATTACTTATAAATCTAATTAACCTAGATTTGCACTAAGAATACGAGAAGAATTGTTGTAAAAATATATCAATTGCGAGTGGGAAACATAATCCACCCTAGATTCACAAATTAGATTGCCATCATATTATAATAACTCTTAGCTATGTGAAAATTCATATGAATTTATGAGTCTTTAATCCTTTCCCAAGTTTTAAAAACTCAAAACCCGAAAATCAATTTATTAGATCCCACTAAACAAATTAATAGAAGATTCTATTATTTAACTATAAATCTTTCAATTCTATTATTGACTAATATCTTAAATTAATTTCTCTTAACTCCTTAGTAAGAATTTAAGTAGAAATATTGCATTAAACTCCAAGGAAATTTCTAATTAAATAAAAATAATATTGCTTTCGCAATTCTTATTCAGTCCTAATTAAGAAATCCTATTGAACCCTAATTTTCCTTTAAAGTCCTTAAAATTCCTAAAAACCTAATTCAAGCAAGAAATAAAAATTTATAGTATAGGATTTACAATATGGATTTTCCACACACCTAATAATCTTATAAGATAACTACAATCTTCATCTAAGGAATTATAGGGTTGCATCAGCTTCCCATAAAGAAAATTTATAATATCATGGAATTAAAATAGAATCACAAATCAAAGGAGTCATTGCAATAGAATTCATGATTGGGATTGAAATAAAAGTATTGAATTGCATAAAAATTAAGAATTCAAGATAAGAAGAATACTCAAATACAAACTCAGTAACTCCTTTAAATAGCAATCTTTCCCTTGATGATTCTAATGAAATCAATTGAGCAAAAATCTTGTTTTTAAGACACAATTCTCTCTAAAAAACTCTCTCTAGGTCATCAAGTATCAAAAGAAAAAGATAAGATGATCCTTCAATCCCTCACATTCAGAGTATTTATCAAAACCAAAGGAATGTTTATGATTGGCTCTTAAAGCCGACAACTTTTCCCTTTAAGCTCGGTGGCTTTGGCTGGTGACTTTCACTCTCAAGGCTAGTGGCTTTTCTTTTCAAGGTCGGCCTAAATTATATTGTTGAAAGCCGATCTTTAAAGCTAATGGTGAAAGTAATGATGTAACACCCCAAAACCTTAGGCCGGGCTACTGCTCGCCACATGTCATTATCTCATAAGAATACGTTAAGACTCTGAATCGACACTAATACTTTTAACTTGTAACTCCTATATGAAGGCATTCAATACATCCCATAACTTCAAAATAAATTTCATTAATCCATATCAAACATCTAACGCAGCGAAGTCTTTGAACACAAATAACATTCTTGAAAAGATTATGTCTATTATAGTCAAATAACATAATTTTCCCAAATCCTAATCACCATAATAGTAATTGTAATCTTCATCTTCCTCTCTCTGTGGTTCACCCAAACCCAAGTTATCTTCTAGATTATCATCTCCTTTAACACCTACATCTAAAAATATTCCTCGAAGGGTAAGCTAATGCCCAGTTGTATAACACAAACACACATGCATGAACAAGTATCATACACATTATGCAATACTTAAACACAGACAATCATTTCATAATACAATTTATGTCCACAAGCATCAACAGGATACTCATGGCCCCCTTAACACACTTAACATACTGGAGCATGATTTGGTGATGGGAACTATCACTACGGGCTCCACACCTATGATCCTTTAATCCTTAAACTTGGTGATGGGAACTGTCACTATGGGCCCCACACCCATGTTCACTTAAACCACTTAATCCTAGTGATGGGAATTGCCACTATGGGCCCTACACTCATGCCCACTTAAACCTCTTAACCAACATTTAACCCAAATCATTTCCAAACACGACTCCACTAGGAACAACGTCACACAAGGATCATTGGGGTGTTCCCTAGAGATCTGCTACTACGGGCCCCTAAGACAAGCCAAGCACATGTAACATACCACTTAAACACTTAACCCAAATCATTTAACTTAATCAATTTCAATGCATAAGCTAACATAAACAAGTACAAATCAACACAGAAGTTATACAGATCTTGAATCCTAGCCTTAAGCACTTCCTATCTTGGACTTAAGTTAAATTGAAATCTATACACATTAACAAGCTCTTCTTAGTACTTAATCTTATATTAATATCATTTCTTAATTCTCTTAATCCTATTCATTTAAGTTCTCTAAGGCATTATTAGTTATCTAAGTCGCGTGGAAATTAGCTTAACTAGAAGTTAAATGGATATATAATTAAATTATATTTTATTCAACACAGCCATGTTAGGGGCTGTGTTGCTCAACACAGGTTGGAGCATGACCGTGTTAAGGGTTGTATATCTTTCGGCGTAAAGTTTGGCTTCAACACAATTGGAACACAATCATGTTGGGAGGTCGTGTTCTTCTTAATTCAACACGGTTGAAACACGACCATGTTAAGAGGCCATGTTACCCTTGACTCAACATGGTTGAAATACGATCGTGTTAAGAGGCCATATATCTCTTGGTGTAACCTTTAAACTCAACACAGTCGAAACAAGACCTTGTTGGGAGGCTGTGTATCTCTTGGTGTAACCTTCAAGCTCAATATGGTTGAAACACGACCATGTTAGGAGATCGTGTTACCTTCGACAATCTCCATGAGCTCCTAATTCTTCATTCCAATTTCTCCTAAACTCGATTCTCTCTATTCCTAAGCTTGATTAAATCTCTAAAACATGTAATTATAAATAAATTACATGAATTAGATTACTTACTTCAAAAATTCCACAAATTGTATCCTTAAGCCGTTGATTCCCCATTTATGTTTCGTCCCTTTTCAAATTTCAAGTCCTGATGCGCACACGATACTCATGAGGTCCAAATCTAATAATCAAAATTGAAACTTTTGTATAAAAATCCTTAACTCTTGTACTTGGAGTTAGGTCACATCGTTTCCTTTTGTCGTCTTCGGGTTTATTCAAAGAGTGTCTATCTTTTGTGGTTTTTATTTCACTGCTCAAAATGACAAATGAGGCTTTCTAGGTTAATTTGGGGTATTTATACCCTTTGTATGAAATGTCCAAATTGCCCCTCAAATTTTATAAAATTCTTGTCCTTGTCCTTAGCTCTTTATGACAATATATATATTAAAATAAGTAAATAAAAATTTCAGGTATTACAAATGAGTGGCTTATCTCCTTTGTTTAACATTCCTTGAAGTGTTTAAAACTCCTCTAAATTACTCATGTTTTCACTCTAAGCTCTTAAAGACTTGAAATAGCACAATAAACATAATTAAGTACCATTTCCTTAGAGTTTCCACAATATCAATAAGAATTTAACGTGATTCGCTCAATAAAACATGAGTAGAATATGCCCTTATCAACTTCCCACACTTGAACTTTTACTTGTCCTCAAGCAAAAATACATAAAATCAATGAAGTAATATGTCATTGACATTACAAAGTTTTTTATTTTCACAAATTCCAGCAAAACTTGAAATTCCGATGTCTACAGCTCTAACCATACTAGCATATGTAACTAGAGTACTATGGTTGAAATTTTGCAACTTATCTAAACAAAACAAACTTCTAATCCTATTGTTTAGCATAAAAATTCAATTTCAAAAGTAAATACTTAGTCCAACAAGGAAAAAACACTCATTTAAACTTCAATAGCTATTAATGAGCATATAATCCCCTTAATCACTTCTCTACACAAGGCAACAAACAGTGAAAGCCTATGGTATCCACTCTTCCCTTGGAATTTCTCCCTTTTTATTACGAGTCATATTTCACTTTTTGATTTGTATTCAATTTTTTTTTTTAAGTTAAGGTACTAAACTTTTACCTTTCTACCCTTCTCGTTATGGTGAGTTCATTGAGTCGACACATCCCAGGTTCATCACCAAAGTGATTAGGTTTTGAAGGGACCCCTACGAACTCTTCCTCACACTAACATTCAAGATTGGATACTCTTAACACATTTGCCTGAGTCATTGGAGTAAAGGCTATGCTCGCTTTTTTCTTTTTCTTTTTTTTTTTGAATACTAATGTGAATAAAGACTCTTTTTATAAAGGATCACTAAGTAAAAAGTTTCTTCTACCTCTTTCACTAGGTGTTAAAATATTTTCAAAGAAACTTAGGAGAGGATATACATGTTAAATTCACTAAGAAGTAAACCTGCTTGTTTTTCTACTTAAGGACTCAATCTACTCTCAAATTTTTAAAATTAAAAGCCAAACATCAAGTAAGTTCGTTCCTTAAAGATTGCACTACATAATTTCAACAAAGTAGTGTAGTCACAAAAGTAGGTGAGTAAGACACCAAATCAAGTTAAATTCACTTTTTTTTTAGTACAATCTCCAAATTGCTTGAAATTTAAAAAAAAAAACATTTGGACTAAAAGTTACCAAATAACACTTAAGGACAAAATAAGAGTTCAAAGTATAGGTAATAAGGGTTGAAATGTCATAAATATGTACTTAATTCACCAATTCAAACATCAACAATTCATACTCAACTTTCCTATTATCCTTTCCCCACACTTAAAATGAACATTGTCCTCACTATTTCTAATTTAACATAATTACAAGGGAATAAAAGATAATGAATTTAAAACAAAAAGGAAAATCAGTACTTCCCTAGTGTTTTGAAAAAGACTTATGCAATTGGGTTTCCAACTAATATAGCAATAGAGAGAATTAGCAGAAAGCATCTACCCTGGCTACATAAGAACATAGAAAAATAAAAACAGCAACAACAAAACTTAACCATGGTAATAAAAGTAAAAAAATCAAGAGTTTACCTGACAATTAGGTGCTCAAAAAGTACAAACCAGTAGTAATCAAATGAAAACAAGAAAAATAAAAGAAAAGAAAGCCAATAGGGACTCTAGCTCTCTTGCTCTGAGGTGCTATGGTCTTCATCTTCTAATCTCCCCTCTTAGTGTTAAGCATGGACTACCTCCTATGAAGTGCCTAATTTATAGCCGCTAGCCTGACTTTTGCGATGCTTTAAAGCAAATTTGTTAGATCTACCATAGTAGCAGCACTATCAATGTTTTCTCCTTCATAGTAATGCTTGAGAAGATAATCGTTTACTTTAAAAGTATGGTTGTTTTCTACCTTCAATTCAACTACACCATAAGGAAAAACATTAGCAGTAATAAATGGTCTAGACCATCGAGATCTTAACTTACCTGGAAACAACTTCATTCGAGAGTTGTATAATCGAACTTTCTGCCCAAGCAAAAACTCTAGCCTTAAGATTTTCTTATCATGCCATCACTTTGGCCGCTCCTTATATATCCTAGCATTTTCATATGCTTCTTCTCTCATCTCAACCATCTGATTTAGCTAGAGCAACCTCCTTTCACCTATAGCTTAGAAATCAAAGTTAAGGTGTTTTATGGCCTAATATGCCTTATGTTCAAGCTCTATTGGTAGGTGACATGATTTACCAAAAACAATCTTGTATGGGGACATGTCTATAGGGGTTTTGAAAGCTATTCTATAAGCCCACAATGCATCATCAAGTTTTAAAGACCAATCTTTCCTAGATGCATTAACAATTTTCTCTAAGATATGCTTTATTTTCCTATTGGAAACCTCAACCTGTCCATAAGTTTGTAGATGATAAGGGGTGGCAATTTTATGAGTAACTCCATATTTTAATAATAATTTTTCAAACTACCCATTACAAAAATGCATTCCCCCATCACTCATGATAGCTCTAGGTACCCCAAATCTTGAAAATATGTTCTTTTTCAAAAATCTAATTACAACCCTGTTGTCATTAGTCTATAAAGCAACTACTTCTACCCATTTTGAAACATAATCGACAACCACAAGAATGTATTTATTTGAAAAAGATGAGGGAAAAGGAACTACAAAGTCTACTCCCCATACATCAAAAAGCTTAATTACAAAAATGTTATTCCGTGGTAATTCATGTCTCCTAGAAATATTACTAGTCCTTTGACATTGAGCATAAGTCATAATGTAATTTTGGCAATCATTAAACAATTTAAGCCAATAAAATTCACAAGTTAAAATCTTAGTTGTAGTTCTTTCCACACCAAAGTGGCCTCCTACTTCCCTAAAATGACAATGTTGTATTATGCTAAGCTGTTCAGTCTCAAGTACACAATGTCTAATCACTTGGTCAGCACAACATTTAAATAGATATGGTTCATCCCAAAAATAGTATTTCACATCATGTAAAAATTTCCTTTTCTATTGATATGACAAACCATATGGTATGATTTTGTTGGCTTAGCAATTGACTATATCAGTATATTAAGGTAATCCATGGATATCTACTACATGCAACTATTCATCAGGGAACTTTTCATTAATGGGTAGATCTAAATAATCAGATTCCAAATGGGATAAAAAATCAGCCACTACATTTTCAGTTCCCTTTTATCTTTAATTTCTATGTCAAATTCTTGTAGTAGTAAAATACATCGAGTAACCTAGGTTTAGCATCAACTTTAGCAAACAAATACTTAAGAGCAGCATAGTCTATGTATACTATGATTTTAGAACCTATCAAATAAGGTTAAAACTTATCACATGTAAATATAACTACTAAAAGCTCTTTTTCAGTTGTGGCATAATTTCTCTAAGCCTTATTCAAAGTTCTATTAGTATAGTATATTACATGAAATAACTTACCTTTCCTTTACCTAAGTACTACTCCTACAGCATAGTTACTAACATCATACATAAGCTCAAAAGGAAGCTTCTAATCAAGTGCAACAATCACTGGTACAGAAGTATGCTACTCCTTCAATAAATTGAATGCCTACAAACAACTTTCATAAAAAACAAAAGCAAAATCTTTTTCAAGTAGATTACAAAGAGGTCTAGATTTTAGAAAAGTCCCTCATAAGCCTCCTATAGTAGCCAGCATGTCCTAGAAAGCTCTTGACTACTTGTATTGAAGTCGAAGGTGGTAACTTCTCTATTATCTCCACTTTTGCCCTATCAACCTCAATCCCTTTCCTTGACACCATGTAACCTAAGACAATTCCCTCTCTTACCATAAAATGGTATTTCTCCTGGTTCAAAAGCAAATTAGTCTCTTTACATCTTTTAAGCAAACAACTTAAATTTGTTAGGCATGATTCAAATGACCTCCCAAAGACAGAAAAGTCATCCATAAATATTTCAATGGAATTTTCCAACATGTCAAAGAATATAGACATCATACTCCTTTGGAAAGTAGCAAGAGCATTATAGAGACCAAAGAGCATTCTCCTAAAAGCAAAAGTGCTATAAGGACAAGTAAAGGTGATTTTCTCCTAATCTTTAGGAGCTATATGAATTTGATTATAATTAGAATAACCATCTAGAAAACAATAGTAATCGTGCCCTACGAGTTTTTCTAACATCTAATCTATGAAAGGAAGAGGGAAATGGTCTTTATAGGTAACATCATTTAATTTCCTATAATCTATACAAACTTTTCACCCAATTACAGTATGAGTAGGGATTAATTCATTACCCTCATTCTTTACTACAGTTAAACCACCCTTTTTAGGCACTACCTAAACAATACTAACCCATTTACTATCAGAGATAGGGTAGATAATACCTGCATCTAGCAGTTTAAGCACTTCCTTCTTTACTACCTCATTGAGAGTTGGGTTAAGTCTTCTTTATGGTTGTACTATAGCTTTGCATTCAGCTCCCAAATGTATCTTGTGAGTGCAAATCAGAGGACTGATACCTTTGATATCTGCAATGGTCCATCCTATTGCCTCCTTATTTTCTCTCAGCATGCTTAAGAGTTGTTCCTGCTAAGCATCTGTCAAAGAAGAAGAAATGATAATTGGCAAAGTATCATCCACTCCAAGATAAACATATTTTAAATAGCTAGGCAAAAGTGTAAGTTCTAGCACTAGAGGTTGTGCCAAAGATGGCATTGGTTTTGTTTCACTAATACATAACTCCTCATAGTATCAAGCCTTGATTTCTGACTCATGTTCCATACATTCTTCCTTAGGCTCATCATCATCACTCCAATCATCCAGATCTCTTATAATCGATTCCATTGTATCCATACCTGTTATCTCCTCAATAACTCATAGGTAAGCTCATCAATTATATTAATGGTATAACAAGATTTACAATCATCAAATTTCCTTGTGGCATCGTAAACATTTAAAGTTATCTAGTCATCCATAACTCTTAAAGTAAGCTTACCTTTTTTCACATCTATTAATGCTTTACCTGTTGCAAGGAATGGTTTGCTTAAGATCATGGGCACCTCTCTATCCTCTTCCATTTCCAAGATTATGAAGTCAATTGGAAATATGAATTTATCTACCTTCACGAGAACATTCTCAACTATACCTCTTGGTTATTTAATGCTCCTGTCAGCAAGTTGCAAGGTGACATGAGTTTCCCTACACTCTCCAAGTTCAAGTTTCTTGAAAGTAGATAAAGGCATTAAATTTATACTTGCACTAGAATCAATAAGAACTTTTTCAAAATAAAAATTTCTAATGGTGCAAGAAAAAATGAAATTCTCCCAATCTCTTTGTTTCCTTGGTAGGTTGGACATGTCCTTCTATAGGGTCATAGAACACTCTCTTGTAAGCATCACTAGCTCACTCCCATCAATTTTTCTCTTTTTAATAAGCAAATCCTTCATGAATCCAGCATATGAAGGCATCTTTTAGAGTGCTTCTACAAATGGAATGTTAATTTGCAGCTTCTTAAAAACCTCAAGGAACTTACTAAATTGAGTATCTAGCTGTTGTTGTTTCAGTCTTCCTAGAAAGGGAATAAGAGGAACATACAGTTTTACCTCTAAGGATTTCTGCTTTGGTTCCTCCACCTCTGGTTTCATTTTGTTCTTCTCTGAACTCTCCTTTTGGTTTTGAACTTTTCTGTCGACTATTTCTAGTTCCTTATCGCTTCTTAACATTATAACATTGACACCCTTAAGATTTTACTCAATGTTGCTTAGTAAAGACCCTGATGGTCTATTACTTAACTATTGAGAAATCTAACTGATCTGATTCTCTAAATTTTGAATAATGGCTTGTTAATTCTATAACATAGTGTTAGTCTTTTACATATAGCTCAAAATGAGCTCTTCCATTCTAAGTTGATTTTATTAAGGTAAAGCATTTTGAGTAAGTCCTGGTCCTTACTTCTGGAATCCAGGTGGCAGTTTAAGAGCATTATTCTCATTCCTCCATGAGAAATTTAGATGATTACGCCACCCTAGATTGTAAGCGTTTGAATAAGGACCTTGATTCCCCTATTGAAAGTTATTGACATAATTCACTTCCTTTCCATTAGATGAATTTGGTGAATTTCCAGCTAAGCACTCATGAGTTGAATGTAGTCTTGAACATAACTCACAAAACGTAAGTTGATTAGTATTAACAGATTGTACTAAAATGAGTTTACTTACCTAGGTGATGAGAGATGTAATTTGAGCTAACATTATGTCCATGTCACTGACTAATGCCACTTTTGATTTACCTCTCTCATTTTGCCAATTATGTGCATTAGAAGCCATTCTTCTATCAAAGCACTGGCTTCATCATAGTTCTTACCCATTAATGCGCCTTCAGATGCAACATCTACTAAAGATCTCAATGTCTCATCCAAGCTAAGATAGAAAATCTTAATTAAGAGATTATTTGGCAATCCATGATGTGGGCATTTTCTGATTACCTCTTTGAATCTCTCCTACACCTCATATAGTGATTCACCAATTTGAAAGATAGATAGAATGACAAAGTTGGCTTACGAGAGAGAGAGACCTGACACAAAAAAGCACCTACTCCTATCAAAATGAAAAGCATGACTTTAGTCAATGCATGGGATCCTTTAAAGCTCACAAAGACTAGTCAGTGACTTCACTTCCCTTTAAGTCTCTTTTGAATGAAAAAAATTTGGGTGATGTCACGCCCTAAAGGGGGCCTGAAAGTTCCTGCTAAAAATTATCATGACATGTGTGCACCCATTACATAACCGTCTTACAAGTCAAAGATCATAAGACTCTAAATAATTAATTACATTTATGACTAATCATATTACATATAATCATACCATAAAGTATAAATATGGATTCCTTATCCCATGATTAACCAAAATCGCAGAGAGTCGAAATCCCCTACCAATCAATAAATGGAATAAAACCTTAAGTCCCACTAGTTCAAATTTTTCATCAAAGTCCTAAATGTAACATTTCATCTAAATAGTCTAACATTCATAATTCTTACTTTATCTTTCTTGGCTTCCAAAAACTCTCGACACTTCACATCTTATCCCATCTCAAGCTTTCATAATCTTTACCTGCAAAATGGTTTGTGGAGGGGTGAGCACACTATGATTCAATGAATGAAAGTGCAACACTCTCAATGCTGCACACGCACAAGCAATTTCAAATCAAGTTATCAAATCATATGCTATGCATGAACAACCATATAAATGCAGCATCTCATGCGGTCTTCCGGTAACCAACGTGAAATTTAAGGTTTATGCCCCCTTGACCTTGGGTTGGGGATTCCAAAGCCACCATCAATGCTCGAGTCTTACACACAATTTAAGTACTCTTATCACTTTATTATAACTATGTCTTAGCTTTATTAATGTAGGCTCAGGTGCCTCTCTACATCGAACATTTACACACCCTCAAGAGACAAGCCAAACTCGAAACTATCAAGGCACAACAATCCCCTAATCACTTAGTTCGCACTTAGCAAAACAGTAATCCTCTGATCACTTCTGATGCATCCTATAGTAGTGATAGCCTTCAATTTCATGCAATATCTCGTGTAATGCATGTCCAGTTTTATTTTAGTCTAATCCTTTAATTAATTGGTTCAAGATGATTAAACAATATAAAATCACAAGCCAATCCACGTTCAAGGCAATAAGGTAAAATAAAATAAGATAACTATCAAGCATTTAGAGTGCAACTCTAAGGATAAGCAATAGGAACCAATCCCACAAGCAAAACAATTACACCTTACATCTACACTCGTCACAACAAGAGATATCAAACATTACATGTCATAGATATGATAAGGAGGATTAGACTGACCAAGTAGAATCAGTCAAGCCAGACATAAAATCATAATCAATAAGTTTTGAAATGGGTTATCATGCAAGATCAACTCAACAATAGCATAATACGGCTTAATCTTATCGACCATCAAATTAACCACTCAAGTTTGAGCTACAGTCCTCATTTCTTGACACCTCTATGCCATTTCACTCAAACATCTAATCAACCACTCAAGATTGATTTACAATTATCATTCTTTGACACCTCTGTGTGATTTCACCTCTCAAGTGCTTAGCTTTACGCACTCAAGAGTCAAATAAGGTAGCCACATATATATCCCTTCCAGGACCTGAAATACTGACATATATAAAATATAAATATATATATATGTAGATTTATAAAGGTGTTTTTAACTAAATGATAAGTTTGTTAAATATTTTTCCTCATGTACTCAAGAGAAGTAAGAGGGTATAATTATTGCAATGAAAAATAAAGACTTTCATTTATGATTTGTATAATTATAGGTATAAATGCAACCAACATAAATATAGTAGGAAAATCATTTCGTCCAAGCATATTATATATATATGTATTCAAAATTAGATTCTTATAATGTACATAATGATACATAGTTTGTTCCATACATATATGTGTAAACACTAACTATACATATATATATATATAGAAAAAGTTAAGTTTACATGCATTAATATAGTTTAAGAAAACAAAGCTAAATTTGGATATTAAATCTGTAGTAATAGTATTAGCAAAATAAAGCAAGGTGTTATTGTCGAGATAGTGTCATGCCCCGAAAGGGGGCTTAGAAGTCTCCACCAAAATCATCATGACACGTATGCACTCATTACATGATGATCGTCTTACGAGTCAGACTTTATAAGACTCTAAATAAATAATTGCATTTACAACTAATTATAGTACATATAATTGGATAATAAAATACAACTATGGATCCCGTATCCCACGGTCAACCATGATCGCAGAGAATCGGTATCCCCTACCAATCAGTAAAATAGGATAAACCCTAAGTTTCTCATTTCAAATTCTATTCACATGGGGGTCTTAAGTAAATCTATCATTCACACTTCTTACTTTGTTGTTCCGATTTTTCCAAAACTCTCAACACTTCACATCTTATCCCATCCCGCGCTTTCGTAATCTCTACCTGCAAAAGAGTCTATGAGGCAATGAGCACACTATGGCTTAGTGAATGGGATGGTAACACTTTCAATGCTACGTACACACAAGCAATATCAAATTAAGTTATCAAAACATATGCTATGTACGAGCAACCATATGAATGCAGCATCTCACGTGGTCTTCCAGTAACCGACGTGAAGTCTAGGGTTTATGCTCCCCTTGACCTTGGGTTAGGGATTCCAAAGCCACCATCAGTGCCCAGGTCATTACTCGGTTTATTTATCTTATCACTTTCTTAATTATGATATCTTTTTAACTCAACAGTGAACACTCTTATGCCTCTCTACATTAGACGAAGCAAAACCCTCAAGGACAGGCCGGACTCGGAACTATCAAGGCGCGACAATCCCCTAATCACTTAGTTCGCACTTGGTGAAACAACGATCCTCTTGATCACTTCCGACGCATCCTATAGTAGTGATGGCCTTCAATCTCATGCAATGTCTCGTGGAAATGCATGTCAAGTTTTAATTAGGTCCACTTCCTTAATTAATTTATTTAAGGTGATCAAACAACATATACATTCACAATCAATTTTCATTCAAACAATGAAGCAACTACCAAGCATTTCATTTCACACTCATCACAACAAGCATAGATCATGCCTTTCTTATTACTCAAGACAGACATTGAACCTAGACCCCGTGGACATAAACCTATCCAGTTTTACAACAGGTTAAATTAACTTGGCACCTCTCTGTGCCATTTCTTTTAAATGTCAAACCAACCACTCGAGGTTGATATATAATCATCATGTCTGACACCTCTGTATCATTTGTCTTAAATGTCAAACCAACCACTCGGGGTTGATTTACAATCATCTTATCTATCACCTCTGTGTCATTGCACTTCTCAAGTGCTCTATTATTCACATTTTCGAAAGCCAGTAAGGTCGTCTCGTATTTTCCTCTTTTTAAGTCCTCAAGACATTTGTGTATGATATATATATATATATACATATATCTATATATATATATGTTCGTGACACATCTTTACTTAGGGACAATTTACTAGACACTTTCCCTTATAAACTTAAGAGGGTAAGAAAATAGGATTGTTGAGTTGTAAAAATCAAAGTTACACTCATGATTTGTATGGTTATGTTCATGAGTGTATTGTGTAGATATAATAGGAAAATGAGTTTGCCTAAGTATATATACACATTCAAGAACCGACTCTGACATGTGTACATAATGGCATCTGTAGACCCTATTCCAACTAAGCTCACCTGTTTGGTAGCTCTAGAAGGAAAAGCTAGGTTTCTATGTTCTGGTTTAATTTGGAATAAAACAATTTTAAATCATAGGTTAGGCTTGTGGTTATAGCACTAGCAATATGGCGCTAGGTGCTATCATTAAAGTAACGACATCTAAACCCTTAAACTATTTATTCCTCTATATTCTTTATGACTTTCTCCTTAACCCATCAATCCCCACTATGACTTAACTCGGCAAGAATCACATTAAATTACAAACACAACAAACAGCAATTTCACATGCATAGCAATCAACATACAACACAACATGATAGCATATCATTAAGTTTCCACTCACCTGTTTAGGGTTGTCGTAGTCCTAGCCGGAGTTGAGTGATTCCAGCGGGTAACCTCTTGGTGTTCCTCTTGAAATCAGTGTCCTTCTGCGATGCTTCCTCAACCCAATCATAGAAAGACGCATCTCTACTTAACTTTGGTAGCCTTCCAACTCCTGATATGTGTACTCTACTCATCTTGCGGTTGATGGCAAAGCGTGAAGTCTCCTCTTTTTGGAACTTTAGGCGAACAAAATTCTAATGTTGAACACTTCTTCAATGTGATTTTGATATAAGGTTCCAGAAGGAACAATCTTCCTACGAATCATCGCTTCCAATACCCCAAGTTGCTGTGATCGACTGTCTGCTTTCCTTGTGTAGAAGTCAAGCAATGGAATGTCTTCGATCTGCCAAATTTGAAATTCCTTCTTCCCTATATGCAAGATACCCTTAGAAAGGATAACTAAAGGTCTTGCATTAGGGTATTTGGCCAAGAATGATCTTCCTCAATATCCTTTGAACATTCAATTGTGAAATCCATTTAATTCCTAATATCCCCCAAGCCATCATCTTGGATGCTACTTGAATCATTCACTTTACCATCTACACCAATATAAACATCTCTTCTTCCCATTTACTTTCATACACAGACACACTCACCTCCTTCACACAATTCCCTCTTCCTCCTCGGTTTCACCTTTCCATTCTTTCTTCTTTCTTTGTTAACATCTCCACCCATTAGGGTTTCCTATCCTCTCTACGGTCATCATCCTCACTCATGCTTCCATCACCATACATACACCAGCCACCCTTTACACATCCCACATATTCTTATCTATATACATACACACTTCGCACACCATGCACGCACCTACACACACATACACACGATCATACCACACACCTCATTACATGCACGTACAGCTACACTTTATTATTCTCCTTTTTCCTCAAGTCCACGTATATACATGCCATTAGTGCACACATACACATATACTCCATTCACTTCTGACACTGCCGACACACATACATACACATACTCCACATACACATCGCACCACTAATACACACGCATCTACATACTTTGCACACAGTACATTTATCTTCCATACCCACACACACATATTCACACCCCACACATCATTTCATACTCATACATACATATCCAAATACATCATCCTCAACTTCCATACTTACACTACACATGTCCATACACCATACACTATTTCACACACATGCTACTCCTTCCTTATACATATACACATACTTACACACCACACGTCTTCCATACATATACACATGCTACATACTCCACACACCATCCATATACACACTAATACCGCACACCCCACACCTTCCATACATATATGTACACCTTTACACACCTCACAGCAATCCACACACTCACACAAGCTGCACATACCACACGCCATCCATATGCATACACTCCCTCCATACACTCCACATAGCATGTCATACATATATGTTTTGCATACACCACATACACCTATCGCACATCCTACACTACTTCATGCACATACGCACATACTCACAAGCATTACCCATACATGGTTCCTCCTTCTTTACACATACACATACCCTCACACACCGCACACTCTCTTGTACACATACGTACACCCTTGCACACACCATACACCATCACTAACACACTACACACACCACACACCTTCAACCACACATACATACATCCTTACATACACTACTTACCATCACCTACACTACTTACCATACCACATACCTCTTACATACACTACTCACCATCACCTACACTTACACACATCTTTACACACACCTTGCACTATCACCCGCACATACACACATCTCCATATACATCACACCCACCATCACATACACCATCTTCACATACATTACACACTTTCATTCCCACACACACACACACACCATGCACCATCATCTACACATACATACATTCGTACACACACCCCACACCATGACATACACATACGTACATCCTCACATACACTATGCACTTGCCTCCTCCTTTCCCACACATAAACACACATTCCTACACATACACCACCCACCGACACATACCCACATCTTCACATACACTACACACCTTCATTCACATACACACATACACGTCCTTCATTCATACACACTCATATATACATCCTCATTCACGCACACACACATACACATCTCCATTCACGCACACACACATATACATCTTCCTTCACACATACACACACATATGCATCTTGATTCACGCACACACTCACATACACCTCCTCATTCACGCACACGGCCACACACACCCACACACACACGTCCTTCACCTGCACACACGTATACACATCTTCCTCTACGTATACACATCTTCCTCCACGCATACACAACCTTCATTCACGCACACCCACACACTCTCACACACACCCACGTCCTTCACCCGCACACACACCACCTTCACCACACTATCCTTCATCTGCACTAAGGGTTCCTTTCTCCACTTTCTCACGCAACAACTAGCTGTCACTGCTGGGTCGCCATTGCTACTGTCATTAGGCTATCGGTTGTTGTTGGAGTTGCTGTCGTCATGGTCATCATTTGGGTAGTCATTGCTGTTCTCCCCCTTCACACACACATACGGTTGCACAAGACGACTCCACCTCACACACATACAAACACATCGCGGTACCTCGTAACCCTCCCTCCTCAGCTGGTCCGTCATCCACCTACACCAAAGACTAGATCACCATGGAGACTTAGACGTTGCTATCGTTGTTACAGTCATTATGGCCATCGTTGCTGCTGCTACTTTTGTGGATGTTGCCACTGTTGCTATTGTTGTTGTCATTGGGCTCGTCGTTGTAGTCGCTGTGGAGATCATCGTTGCTACCGCTATCATGGTTGTTGCGACCGTGGTTATCGTCGCTGCTGCCATCATTGGGTGGCTGCCAGTTGTTGTTGATGTCCTTACTGTTGCTGCTACGGTCGGAGTCGAAGGGGGAAACAACATTGCGTTCAAGGAGCACAAAAACGACAGGGAAGAAGAAGGAAGAAAGGGGGAGCTACGTAGGTCGTGGTGAGGTACGATGAGGGGAACGAGACGGCGAGGGGAAAAAGGTGGGAAAAACAACAATGGCAATGCAGGGGAGCCGCGATCCGGGATAAGAAGAAGAAGAAAGAAAAAGTAAAGGGGGGAAGAGGACGTGCGGCCAGAACGAGAAGAAGAAGAAAAGGAAAAAGGAAGAAGAAGGGAGATAAGGCAGATGGAAAGGGAAGAAGAAAAGAATAGAAAAGAAAAGAAAGGAAAAGAAAGATGATGGGACAAAGCTGGTTTGCAGCAAATTTTGAATTATTTTTTTTAAGTTATGACTATATTTTATATTATATTATATTTTGATTATATTTTATATCCCGAATGTCTCTAGATCTATAATTTAAATTAATTTCATTATTTAACCTAAAATTATTTGAAAATTACATTTCGGGGAATTTATTCTTCTATTTATTTTCTTAAATTTCCATATAGTTTTTCAAAATTTTTAGGATTTTATAGATAGTGATATCTACCCTTAGCCCATTATATTCTTTATATTGTTACAATAGTATTTATCTGTAATTTACCTAATTACTAGTTTCTTTGTATGACTTCCTTTCCAACTTCTTTGCCCTATTGTTTACTAAGGAAATAATAAAATTACAACAGTCGCAATCACAATCAAACAAGGAAAGACACATATATAATATACCAAGATTCAACACAACATATCAAACCAATCACAACATTGTAGCATATCATTAAGTTTCCCACTCACCTGTTTATGGTCGTCATAGTCCTAATCATCATTAAGTGATTCCGATGTGTGGTCTCTTCACTAAACATAGTATCAAAGGATTAGCTACAGCGACTCCATGCAATTTCCGTTGGATTTCTCGATCTCCTGTTAACTCCTATCTCTTCTCAAACTCCCTAATGCCATTCCCCACACTCACGTACACAATCATTTCACCAACGGCACGCACTCACTTCCAGGCTTCCTTTTATAACTTGATCACTTGGTTAAGCTATTTGAGTCACCGTTTCTATATGGATGACACCTTCTCTTTCCAATCAATTTCACATACATACACACTTGCTTTCTTCATGAAATTTCCTTTTCCTCCTTAGCTTCACCATTCCATTCCTTCTTCTCGCTTTTCCCTTATTATTCTCTTTTTTGGAATTTTCCGAATTCGCCTCTCCTTTACATGAATCAACTTTGAACCTTTCGTTTATCAATTTGTCTCTAATATCTTTCAACAAACTACTTATAGGACAATCCATAGGATTAGCAATCACTAAAGGTTTTGTATCACCTTCTTTCTTGTCTCCTTTGTTGACATCTCCACCAATAGGGCTTCCAATCCTCTCTACCCAATATGCTTAATTGACAAAAGCATATACATACAACAAATGAATCAATTCTGATCAACACCAACTCTACAAGTGGTATAAACCCTAAATCCCTTAAGAATCCAATTTGTAAATTAAATAACTTTAATACCAAATGATGATGTGCTCAATAGGATCAAGCACACAACACAAGATCCAATGGAAATCCAATCACCAAGACTACTAAAATGGCATGAATCCCTTATGCAAAAGGCTTCCACGCAAAATAGCAAATTCCACTAGCAATTGAATAATCACAATGAAAATTCACTTATGGATCTAATTCCATTAAATTGCAAGCAATCCAATGATAGAAATGACCCTAAAATGACATGATAATCAAGAACAAATAAGAATAACCCAAATCACAACTAGATATGACACACTAGCATGAAATGGAATTAACTTAGGAATTGATATTACTCACAAATCCTTAAGTTGCTACTCACCACAATCCTTGAAGAATTGATAAGTCTTATGAAATTTAGAGTATGAACCCTAATTCTCACAAAAAGAGGCAACAATTTTTGTTTTCTCTCCACTCCCTCCAAACCCTACTTAAGCAAGTATTTATACTTGCTCCATTTAGGGTTAAAATGACTAAACAATTACATCTATGCCACTAAAGGTGGCCGGTCCTAAACTCACAATTACAACCAAATAAAATGTCCCAAAAGCTTACAAAATAAATGGTTCAAAAATAAATTACAAGTACAAAAGATAATAATCTTTAAAGAGCAAGTTCATCGAGTCAATGTTGATCACGGCGGGCCGTTGGATGTGAATCCGATGATGTCCCTAATTTGACCAACAGTGTAGTTCATGTGGCATCATATGAAGAATGATCATTGTACCTGCTAGATTACCATTCAAACTTTATTAGATAAAGAAAAAAAAAATGTATGCATGCAAATGATTTGGATCATCATCTAAATCAAGTTCCCTGACCATCAAGATCGCAAGGTAGATTCCCATCATCTCCTTGGGTCTCTGAAAGATTTGCCCTCAAATCTAGAGGGTCACTTCTTGGACTGAACTCGGATGCCTTTGTTACCCTGTTTTCCCGATTGTTAGAAGAAACAGAAGTAGTCCTGACTGCTCTTGGAAATCGTGCACCTCTGATGGAGACATAGGTGTCAATACTATTCGAGACCTTCCCTTTCGAAACATGTAGGTGTTTCTGAATCTGTCATGTAACACCTTTTTATCAAACATCCAGGATCTACCTAATAGTAAATGAAAGGAATACATGGGGATCTCATCACATAGGATCCCATCATGACATTTCTTTCCAACACTCACTAGAACCTTTGCCCTTTGTGTATCATGTATACTACCCCGATTATCCAGCCAATGCAAGTTATAAGGGCTAGGATGTGGACTAGTAGATAGTTGTAATTTGTCTGCTAATGCAGTAGATATAACATTAGTGCAACTACCACTATCAATTATCATTATACAGGTTATCTCTGATCCTGCAAGAAGTGTGGAATATGTTCTCCCTCTATTTGTCCTTAGCATCAGGAGATAAAGCCAAAACCTTGCGCAACACATTAATTGGTAAATACCGTTCACCTGTTCCCTCCTCATCTATCTCGACAGTCTGATCATCATAGTATTCATGCAATGCCATAGACAGGTCTATAGGCTCAAGTGGTTCTTTCTCATCCTCATCCTCTTCTCCAACACCCTCCATAACTGTCATAACTCTCTTATTAGGACATTATGCCACCATATGCCCAAATCCCATGCATTTAAAACATTTAATTTGGCACAATTTCCCACTGGTGGTTCCCGGTACAGTCTGCCTAACATCAGGTCCTATTACCTCTTTACCCTTTCCATAAGTCATTTTCTCCCTGTCTATGCTGGGGGTAACTCTGTCCACTGCCCTAACTGACTCACCTACTACCTTCGGTCCTCCTAATTGACCATCAGCTCCCATGGGCTTGGTAGTAGCACTAGGCTTGCTACTAGTAACCCTGAATGGGTTGGATCACTTCTGTCTCTCCACTTCCAAGGCTAGTTGTATAGCCTCGTCAAGTATACTATATCTCTGTAGCTCAACTACACATGCGATCTCATATTTTAGCCCTGATATAAAGCGTGCTAGGGTTTGCTCTAAAGGCTCTACTGACCCACATCTGATCATCAGGATTTCAAATTCTTGTACATAATCATCGACTGTTTTACTTCCTTGCCTCAAAGTTTGAAGACGTATAAACAATTTATGCCTGTAGTGTTCAAGAATGAACCTCTTCCTCAAGACCCTCTTCATATCCCTCCATGTATGAATTTTAGCCTCTCTATCCCTACGCCTGCTAATCACTAAATTCTTCCACCATAAGGCGCATGCCTTATGAACTTAATAGTAGCAAGTCAAACTTAGGTATTATCATCGACTTCATAGCACTCAAAAAGGCCTTCAACCTTATCTTCCTAGTCTAGATAATTATCTGCTGAACCCCTGCCATCAAAGGAAGGCATCTGCAGCTTCACATACTTTAAAACCCTAGGTGGCCTGAAATTCTTATTTGGGTAAGAATTAATCCCAAAATTATCATCCCTCTCCTCCCTATAGGGATGATGATCTCCCTCCATTCTTCTGCCCAAGTTTCCTCCTACTACTACTCCTTCTCTTTGGATGTTTTTTAGAGATACTCAAGGTGGTGCATGAGGATTTACCACTAGTGGTTGTGGCATTGTCATCCTATCAATCCTTATTGCTAATGTAGCAACAATAGTAGTAAGCTCCTGAAGTTGATCTTCCAAGGTTCTTCTACCTACAGTTTGATGACCTTGTCCTCCACCAACCTAGCTATTGGCCTCATTGCCAATTCCCCCATTTACACTATCATTCGACATGATTGTGATTTATTGAAGTACAATCCCATAATTTGCAGCACACTCCTTCAACAACACCAAATCACAATAACACGTTTAAACAACCACACTAATACATAATGATATCCACATTGCAAGAGTTCAAGACACAATGAAATAGTTCTTGGTACTTCAAGTAAAGTCATATAAATGAAGCACAAACAATCACTTCCAAGTAGTTAAGTTATTAAATTCAACTAACAAGTGTTTAAGTAATGAGTTTCAATTACTTTCACACTTTTAATGTTGGTTTTTGAATTCAAACTTCACTACTCCAACCTTCCTTTCTTGCCACAGTTTCACACCACAATTAATCATAATGTGCAGCACCTTAAACTATACACAAATGCAAAATTCACACCACCACTTACTCTTCTCACTCACGGTGCAAGCACTCACCACCACTACATACACTACGTTGCAATCCCCTTCACTCAACACACAAACACAACGCCACACACATACACCCTTCACTTAACAGACAAACACAATGCCACACACACACACCTTTCACTCACGGTGCAGCACGCACACACACACTTCTACACGTTGCACTTCTCCACATCAAACACAATTTCAAACCGCAACTTATACAAAAGGCAGCTCAATTCAAATTCGAATTGTTTCACTTATTGCAACCTTTCCACAATTGGTAAGAAGAAACTTTCAATTCAAATGACCACACAATAACTTCTACCACTTAATGTGTGTTTTGAAAATCAAATAGCTTCCATATACTCCACGCAATTCAATTCTGAAAATGCACAATTGTACTCTTATGTCTGAAACCAAATAAGCAAGGATTACACTTCCACTTTCTTTACAATTGAGGTACTTTCTAATTCTGAATTTTGAATCAAGAAATGCACTTTTACTCCTTCCCTTCACGGAAATTCTCAACAACAAGAAGCTACAATGAAACCTCCAATTCGACTTCAACAAACAACAATTTCAACTTCTCAACAATACAATCAAGCAACTCAATCCTCAACATACACAATTTCGAATCAAAAATGAAAAACCCTAATTGACAATGAAGATCACGAATCAACCAACACTAAATCCCTTCTCTTAACTTGTGCTCCGATACCAAATGATGATATGCTTAATTGACAAAAGCATATAAACACAACAAATGAATAAATTCCAATCAACACCAACTCCATAAGTGGCATGAACCCTAAATCCCTTATGAATCCAATTTGTAAATCAAATAACTATAATACCAAATGATGATGTGCTCAATAAGATCAAGCACACAACACAAGATCCAATGGAAATCCAATCACCAAGACTACTAAAATGACGTAAATCCCTTATGCAAAAGGCTTCCATGCAAAATAGCAAATTCCACTAGCAATTGAATAATCACAATGACAATTCACTTATAGATCTA